>CM056571.1:10286100-10813600 GCA_029721515.1 Synanceia verrucosa | reverse complement strand
GAAAACAGTGTGATTAAAGGCTGCAGTGTGATTATAGGATAATGCAGTGGGTGTGAGGCACTCCACCCTGATATCCTCTCGACATTAGCCACCAATTAATGAGAATTGTCTGAATGTCCTCGAGGAAATGAAGATGCAACATAAATCTGGAGCAAAGAATAACCATCACTAAGTAACGCTATGATCAGTGCTGTAATTTCATGTTTACTAAATACACACAGAATATTGGATATTATTTGAACAAATAACAAATCTTAAAATCACACATACATATCTAAAAAGCTCCCAAGTATTGGATTTTTGTTGATAGTCACTGTAGGTTGAAAGCGTATCACAAAACTAGGATAATGAAATACAGTATATTTAACCATAATATTGATAAACACTAATAATAATTAAAAAATATGCAAACAACTAAAATACCTGTATGTATATGTATGATTGAAAGGCATGTGTGTGTTTTTGGACACATGCACACTATGACAACGTGTGTGTGTGTGTGTGTGTGTTTATTTACACCATGTGTCTGCATGCCCAAATGTGTGTAATAATATATCTGTACATATTCTTGCACCATGTGCCTGTCAACACATATGTGGCCCTATTCGTCAAGCTATTGGTGTGTGTGTGTGTGTGTGAGGAATGTTGCCCCAAAGAAAGCCATTAAATATTGATTTAGAGGAGCTTGGTGGCCTCTCTCTGCCTTTAGCAACCTGCGCTGCTACACAGGCACACATGCAAACACCAGCAGGTATGGGCACTTAGCCCTTTTGGTTAGTAAGACTTTTTTTTGTTTTTGTTTCAATGAAACTGTGCTGTCAGTCAAGCAAAATGTATTTTCCCCTGGATTACATTTTTTTTCTGATGTGTCACAAATACTCACTGACAGTGGAAGTCTGCATGGGCACTTAAACTCAGAAGAGCACTGTTTGAGTTTTCATAAAACATACTTTTGTCTCAATTCAGTGTTCAAAACTGTGACCATAAACTGGAAGAAAACACCTTTGAAAGGTATTTAAGGATACAGTTCAGTAAGGTGAATTTTTAGGAGACCATGTGGTAATGTAGTTTTTGTCAAATAATCTGTTATTGATGGATCCCTTGAGCAACGCTTGAATCAAACACCAGCCACCTGCCAAATATTAATGTGTGAGTTAAGAAGGAGTAAAGGGTAGAGCTGAAGGTGAATTCACACACACACACACACACACACACACACACACACACACACACACACACACACACACGCACACACACACGCACACACACCTGCCTTCACACATGGAAAGATGTCCTCTTGAGTGCAGGTGGATTTCAATGTGGTGGCAAATTGGGCAGAATTCTAGATATATTAATTAAAATTATTAGTCAAGCCAAGTAGACATGTCACAAGAATGATGAAATGCGAACTGTGGGCACAACGGGCAAATATGGGCCCCCCCCCACACACGCACTGGTTTAAGTAACTATTTAGGCATTTTTACCCTCTCTTTGGGGACCAACTTTGATTTCCTAAAAAAAATACCCTCAGCCTAACTACAACAACTAATTGCCTAAGCCTAAACCGAACACTAACCTAATCCTAACCCTAACCACTGAACCAAAATCAAGGTTTGAACACACACACACACACACATTCCACAGCAGGATTTAAGCTTCTTTGTCACGGCGGTTCGCTAAGCAGATGCCTGTTTTAGCACCAATACATCCTTCACTGTGTCACGCTTAGATGAGACATGATGGGAAAGTTAAAGTGGGGAAAGCAAAATACAAATTAGCTCCTCTACTGAGGATTACTGAGACCAACAACCAGCGTGCTTCTTACTGGAAATCTCACAAAATCCATTTGTTAAGCGTGAATAAAAATGAGAACATTGCTGAGAATCCCTATCAGTAATAATCAGTCCTTCTGCATCACAAACACATGAGATAAAACACAGGCAGCCCGAGCTGACCGATCCCAGTTGGTGGTCTCTGCAACACCCCGCAGAGTATAAATCCAGTTTATGTGCGGACAGGAAACAGTTAGTGGAATAAATAGATTGAAAGAAACAAGGAGAGAGGAGCCCAGACGAGGGAAGGAGGTGTTACTCGATTCCCCAACATGCAGGTCACTTTGGCACCCGAGTATTTACAAGTGTGTGTGTGTGTGTGTGTGTGTGTGTGTGTGTGAATTTTGGCCGGCCCCATCCAGGTCAAGTTGGTAAAAAAAGCTTTCTGAGAATAGCCTGACAGACAGACAGACAGACTCACCACCACAACATGATGGGAAGTGATGGGTGAACAGTAACATGTGGCAGCAGAGGTGACCTTCTGCTACACCCCCAATACATCATTTACAGGACAGTTGCAGCATGATTGCGCACATGATGTGTATTGATGAGTGCTATTTTGTCCTCGCTGCTTAAAATGACCCTCTCTCTGTTTCATTCACTCCTGTTTGTTTCGAGAAAAGCACGCAATAAACAACGATATACGATTGAGCTATAAACCCGATATAAACTCTGTTCACCATTTGATACGAATGAGCGATTTTACTTTCTGCTCATAAAGTAACACGCCGCTTCCCGGCAAAACTGTTTTCCTCCCCAAAATAAATCTAAATAAACAAACAAAGCCATGAATCATATGACAAATGGCCAACATGCAAAACATGGCACCACTAAGAGTCTCAATAGAATAGCTGAAAAGGAGTTAAAGATTGATTACACACAGTGTGAAACTGCAGCAGGAACGTTTTATTTAATGCACGACTACGACAAAAGGAAAAAATCTGAGTGTGTGAAGAATGATTTGCTTTTAATATACAGTCTTGATATAAATCCATGTCACTGAGCAAACACATAGAGCAGGAAATTCTTGAGGCGGAGAGAGGAATCTTCCCAAATTCCTTGAGCTCCTTTCATTCCTCATCTGTGCTTCACAATTCTTCAAATGGAGCTCGTGTGCTCATTTAAAACAAGAGAAACACAAATTTCCCAGCAGAGCTTGGCTAATGTGACTTTAATCACACGCAGGAAATCCATCTGCAGAATATCCTCGGTACATGCCTCCTTTTTCAGGGAGGGGAAGGAGCCAGAGATGGGGAGAGGGGAAGGGAATAGTGAATATTGAAAGATGAAGGTCGTAAAGAAAGTGAAGAAGGGTGGAGGAGAGGGGAAAGGGATGTGTAATATTCAAAGGGATACAAAAAAAAGAGGGGAGAGGAGTGCTTTCTGTTTTTTGTCAGTGTCTGGCAGGTACTAATAGCAATCATAATAACACAAATAGCAGCAGAGGGGCAGACAGTCCCACACACACCAAACCACCAGAGAGGCTGTGGAGGAGAATCTTAATGTCCTCCCTGTTTACCCGTTGCACTTATTTCTACCTCCCCTGGCATTTCCTGCCTCGCCTTTTTATCCTTTAATCGCTGTCTCTTTCCAGACCTCCACTTCCTTGCCCCTCTCATAACCAGTTGTAAATAACTCGCTGACACCCTGAGCTGATTGATGGGTGTTACTTTTGGAAGTGACTGCAGTTACTGTCCATCTGTCTGCCGTGACCACATGCATAGAATGTGAATTTACTACCTGTCTGTCATCGTTACTTTCTCTTTCTTTTCCCCTCGCATCCATCCTTCCCGCTACTCTCGATCACTTATGGTAAACATGCTTATTTAATTGCTACAGGTGCTAATTTACATAATCGCTGCATCTACAAATGAGTGCAAACACGCCCAAATGCACCTCCATTTAAATTCATGGAAAATTGTGTTTCCCCTCCAACAAACTGGTAACCATTGAACAACAGCCTGATCTGATTAGCGCAATATTTCACACACTGCTGATGGCACTTTGGGGGGAAAGACGCATCTCGAGGCGGCACACCGGCATTTTGAAAATTACACTGATTGACCCGGGAGGGGGAAGTCAATGGCATGCATCAGCTGCATGATAGTGAAGTGATAGTGAGCCTTCTCCTGTGGTAATTTCCCACTCATCAAAAGCTATTTTCACTAATGACTCAACGGTGACGATGAAGACTCTTCATCTTTTCCAAAGCATGGGGGACATTTCTTTGCACTGCTGTAATCTATCGATCACGCTGATAGAGAATCAGCTTTACTGCTGCTGTGCTACATTTATTTATTCAGCAAAGAGTTCAAAGGCAGTCAACAGCACTCCACCATCTCCTGCCTTGCCCAATGGTAGCTCACCAGTATCACACACACACACACAGTTACTCTTCCCATTAATTTGTTCTCTTCCTTTTCACTCTTTGTTCTGTTTTGTTTCCTCCATATGTCTCAGTATTTCCCTCTCTCTCTCTCTCTCTCTCTCTCTCCATGTGTCATTCTGTCTTTGTCTCTCTGTGTGTCAGTCTCAGTGCCAGACAGTAGCAATGGGGGGGGTCTGTCTGTGAGAAAGGCAAAACTGATTGTGTAAACTGCCAAAGACACACACATCTATTATTTATGCCTATGAAATAGCGGGAACAGGAGGGGGGTTCTGTTTGTGATGCTCATGCACACACTACAGAGGGAGCATAGGTGCGAACACGAGCATGCGCATAGAAATACTCTTTTAATGGATGCAAGGAAGCCTTCTGGTAAACACACACACAGCGTCATGCTGCTTTAGCTTCCACTGCTGCTGGCGTATACGTGTGTGTGTGTGTGTGTGTGTGTGTGTGTGTGTGTGTGTGTGTGTGTGAAGCCCCATGTGCAAAAAAAAAAAAAACATTTGATGTGATGTTGCCTCAGAATTTGGATTTGAAAAGGTGCAAACAGGCTTCTTATCCATATACAGTATATATCTGTCTATACCCATCTATCTGAGTAGGTAGGTATTGTTGTTCGATATGCACATATTATTCGATATGTTTGATATTTAATCTTATCTCTGAATAAAGTTTATGTCTGTCTTTCCGCCCATCTGTCTATCTATCTATCTATCTGTCTGTCTCACTTTTCTTTCTTCTCTCTCTCCCCAGGTGTTTTGCTGTAGCTTTTCACAGTCACCACCCTCGTGGAGGCTGCAGGCATGGCGGCTTGACGCCCCCTAACCCCGTCCCTCTGGCAGAGGAAGGCTGCAGAGCTCTGTGTCATGCCCCCCCACACCCACCCACCTGGGGGCACCGGCCTGCCCCCATCCAGCTCTACAACCCACCGCCTGGCCAGACCTGGTGAGTGGACGAAAACACGTTGAAAATAGATGAAGATGGGTGGGAAATAAGTGCTCTGTTCTTACTCCACTCTGCTCTATCTATTGTACTCCTCACTGCACATGAAAGGAGGAACACTGTCTATTTTGACAGCTGTTAATGTTAGCATGCCCACACACACACAAAGGGTGAGGGCACTGAGCCTGCTGCGGCCACGTGCCAAGTGCTCCAGTGAAATGTCACATTACTGTATGCATTAATACAGCCAGCAGTCTGGAAACACAACAACATGGGGAGGGGATGATGGGGGAGAGGCCTGCAGGTTATTTATCCGCCTCTGCTTTCTTTTCCTATTCATTTTACCTCCCTGGCTTCCCTTTCCTGTTTCCTGAGTATTCTTTCTTCATCTCCATTTTTGTCTGATGTATCTCATCCCTCTTTTCTCCTTTACATTCTTTCCTTATAATACAGGAAAAGAGAGAGGGATTCTTATACCACTGATGCGCTCAGTCAAAACAAAAATCCGTCGGGTGGCATAGCAACAGATGCGACAGGTGCGTGCATGTGTGCGTGGAATAGACAGTGGAGAGGATGGGATGCAGCTCTCGGACAGATTCCAGGCATTTCCTCAGCTAATAGGCAAACCCGAAAGCTTTATTTCTGTATTCTCTCTCTCTTTTGTTACACACCTAACATGACACAGGAGCGCTCACACGAAGTGGTGCTGCGATCTCTGCAGGAAATAAATGGCTTTACAAAAACAGAGAAAAGGGGATCTTTGTCTTCCTGTTGGAGAGGTATTATTGTTCCAGAGGTGTCTGGAAAAAAAAAGGCCCCCACAAACTACTGTGTAACACTGGAGACACTGAACAGGGCTATCTGTCAGACCCTCCACACACACACCCACATAGCACCTCCAAGTCGATAGATGCGCCTCCCTCTGGGTTTCCATCTCACCTTCTCTCTTTTCACCTTTCCACCATCAATCCATCTATCTCAGCATTTAATTAAGGTCAATATATGTATAGTTTTCCCTCTAATAATATTGCATTAACAGGAATAAGAGTGTAAAATATTTTGTGTTATGCATCATGCACAACACAGCATTGCATCCTTGGCACGAATGTAACACAGTATTGCCAAAACAGTCCTTCTCACTCAGTTCAATTCAATATTCTTTTTTTTTTTTGACACAAAATGTGCATAATCATTTACACTGCCAGACATTTTTGTAACAGGTGTTTTTCTCTGCCTCTGCTTGCTTTTCTACTGTCTCTGTTTTTCTCACAAAGCTTGAAAGCTCTCTGATGTCTTTACGCTGTCATATAGGAACGCTTAGACACACCCTGAATCACTAGAAGATGCATGTAATAGGGTTAGAAAGGGGAAGGCATCCCATCAAATAAGAGCTATAGCTAAGATGTCAAATTAATACAGCGTGGAGCACGATAGAGTTCAAATCATCAAGGACTCATTTTCCTTCTGACGTTCGCTTAGAAATCTGACAGACAGAAAGGACACAAAGGACACATTTCTATTCAGTATTCTGTTTCTGAAGTGTTCAACTGATCGAAAGGAAAAATTGGAGGTGTCAGTATTCTTCAGTGTCAGCAAGTGTTGTGTTTTTTTTCAACTTAACGGACATAAACTATGATGAAACACTGTAACCTACATGAGGTAGAAAGTGAAAGTGAAAGTGAAGTAGAGGATGCCTAATTTGTGCTGCAAAAATTACCAATAAATGCATTTTCAGTGCAGAATAGTGCGTCATAAAATAAGTGAATATTTGGTTTTATGATCGGAAGATGGTTTGTAATAAGACAAAATTTGCATGTCCTCAGAAATTCACATTTTAATCCGGGTTTTCCTCATTCGTGCAAATTCCAAAAACAAAGGGAGACAGATGGGAGATAGATGATGACATTTTAGATCAGTTCCATGCCACTAATACAAATAATATTTGGATTGCCAGCTTATGAAAATGGAACGTGATACACCAAAAATTAGTGAGAAAAAAAAATATGATGTGGTTAAAAGAGTTTAAAAGTGACATAACAGAAAAAGGCAATAAGAGCATAAGAGGATATGAAATGTGAGCGACAGAGAGAGCGAGATGGAAACAGTGGGGAGTGATGAGGAGGAGGAGGAAGAGAGAAGACGGTGAGGAAAAAGAGAGGATGAAGGAGGAGAGGCGAGAGAGGAGAGCAGAGAGGTCTACGAGCGACACAGAGACCATATGGTGCCTCCGGGCCTCCACGATCCCAGCAGACTGTCTCCTCTGACACAACACACACAAGAAGCCATTCCTCTTCACACAGGAACACACACTGTCGCTTATCTGTTGGTCGCACTGTGTGTGTGTGTGTGTGTGTGTGTGTGTGTGTGTGTGTGTGTGTGTGTGGCCCAAACAAAGCCGGCAGATTAACTGACCACATAATCAAAAGACTGAGAGAAAGTGACAGATACAGGGGGGATTTGGCTTTGAATGCAGACTTAATACACTGAGTGAGGTTATAACATTTAGTTTGGAATGCAGCCATTAAAGAGTGACTTAGGTTGTGCCATTACGCCTGGAGTACAGCTGTAATACAGTGCAGTGACCTAAGGGAGTAACATTATGTTTGGAACAGAGCTGCAGCTGAGCTACATTGTCAAAAAACAACTTTCTGTGTGAAGAATTCGTTGAATGAATTCCCTGTTTAACATGTTGGATTTTTAAAGCTTTTTAAAGACATCCGTCAGCTAATATCAACAAACCAAACTCATCACTGGGTGGCTAGTAGCCGCTGACACTTTTCAACCCTGTTGGTTTTGGCGTGAAGCCACAGTAGTGTGACTAAGTGTGTGTGTAGCATTCGGTTTGGAGTGCAGCCTGATCCCTTCGTGTTACATGAGACTCAGAGTTAAATAGATATCCATCCAAAGCATCTGGTAAATCCAAGTGTGTAATCAATAGCTATTTTAATGTAATTGAAAGCTATTTCAAGTTCCATTAATTCCACAAGGAGTTAACTTTAAACACCATCCAGGTGACAAACGTATTTTTGTCCTCTTCCCCACCATGGTGTTGATCTTTCCAGGAACACAGAGATATTATCTTCTATCAGGACGTTGTGGCTTTGACCTCTGACCTCCTCAGTAGCTCGTAACATTTGTCATCTAGGAATTAACGTACACTACACATCTGCTTGGCCGCTATCATCGAGTAGGAATTAAAATATCGCTCCAGCTGAGGTGACCTTGAACCAGCTCCAGCTAGACACAACGCATGCAGAAACCTGCGTTCACATTTATTTTCCCTTCTCCTTCCACCGCAGTTTAGTTTGGTACGGGCACCAGACGAAACGTTCCAGATGAAACACACAAATACATGCTACTGGCCCACTTTCAAAAGACAAAATCTAGATAATCCTCTGCACCACAAACCAGCTCCAGTTCAGTACTTGCCGAGTGATACTGATACAGTATTATACTCAAAGCAAGTCCAGTGTGGGACGTTGATAAGCCAGCAGGGCTCATTCCTGAGAAGAAAAAAAAGTGGTACTTTGCTCACTGTGTAATCATGGAAAAATGGCTGATAATACTGGATAATATAGCCATTTGAGATGTGCTTGATTTGTCTTTGTGTGAGCACTACAGGTCTCAGAAAAGGGCATCCAATTAGCAAGACAAGAGATCTCAAGCACTGTAATACCATGGCTAAGATTAGCATTAGAGCTACTACTTCAATTGTATCTATATGGCTTTCTATTTATCAAAATATGTGGTTACAGCACATAAAACAATAAAATAACCAACCGAAAACTCAATAACCATCTCTCAAAAATATTTTGTGTGTGCGTGCGCTTTGGGTCAATACCACCTGTCTATTCGTCCGTTCTCAGGAATGAGTGGGCATACATTACGACTTGTCACACATCCAAGGCAGATTCTATTCTATTCTAGTCGTGCTGTTGCAGATGTGACATCAATAGCCAAGCGCCTTTCATTTTCTCTCCGAATTCTGAACGCATTCAGGATGGACGCCCAGTTGATTGGTCAGTAGAAAGCAATGACACATCCATCAGAGACGCTGTGTTTCAGTGAAATACCTAGCTGTGGATTTGTTGAAACCAGCCACACATTATGCCTTGTTTTCCATCACTTTTTACCTATTTGTTTCCATCATTCCTGTTAATTAATGACCACGATCACAAAACAATGTCTTTATATGTCACACTCTCCCATGGCTTTTGCTGCATCACAACAAATTGATACAGATAGCATGAATTAGAGAGGCAGATCATCCCACATCTCACCCACTCATCCCTCTGAGTCAAAATAATGATTTTGTCTTAGCGATGCAGAATTCATAACGGGAGAAACGGACGGGGAGAGAGTAGGTGGAGGATGAGAGAGTAAACAGAGAAATGAAAATATTGGAAATAATCCCATAGAGGCTAAGAAATAAAGTATAAAACATTATTTGTGGGGGACGACTACTAGAATCTCTCCTCACCTCCCACACAATGAAACCCCTACACCCTGCTCCTGCTTATCCTCCACTGCTGTACGAGTGTGTGTGTGTGTGTGTGTGTGTGTGTGTGTGTGTGTGTGTAAGTGACCATGACTTCCTGTCTGTAAGTAAGCGATTAAGTGCCTGAGAGTCAGGAGGAAAGGTTGCACGCATGAGAGAAAAGAGATAATTTGGGTTAAATGATGGGATTTGATGTGAACCTCAAACTTCTCTCCCTGTGCCTTCTCTGGTTCACTTTTTTTTTTACCATCGTCCATAGCACTTGGTTGCTACGGAAACACAGCATTACCTTGTCAGTGTTGGAATAATGCAGTGGCCCTGCTGAGACTGTGATATTATATGTGTGTATGAGCGTTGTGTACTCCTTTATACCTCTCACAATGAGCCTCAGACAGAAGAGTGACGCATACAGTGAGACAGTGGACTGAATGGTGTATAAAGAGACTCACACAAACATTCGAAGCAGGCAACACGCACACACACTGTGCACATGCCGCCTGGCTATTTTCCATCTGCTAACTAAATGAAGGTCTCGGGTTACGCTGGAGATCAGACCTGTGACAGTCTCTGACACACTAAGCAGACACTGTTGCTGCAGAAGGACAGGCTGCACAGTGTCTTCCTCGGGTCTTATAGATGGAAGATTACACATCAGATACGATTATAATTGTTGAGATACTCCGCATAACTGTCAGTCGAAAGAATTTCCACAAATGCATCATGTCTCTTATCCCTGCTTACACAATAGAGAAACAAATATTTGTATCATCAGTTCAATAAAACCAAACTGGATCCTTGCAGCCAGGATTTAACTGTGACTATCATGCATACTATATGTGTGTGTGTGTGTGTGTATATATATATATATATATATATATATATATATATATATATAATATTACCAATATAAAATATATTCTGTCAACAACAAGCCATCATTATTATTGTATATATATTATAATGTTTATTTTATTTTAAATGTTTTATCATGCTAATTGTACTCACATTTTGAATTATACTGCCCCTAAAATATGCAAAATAAATTAAAAAAAAATATTTAATTTACTTGATCATTTTTTTCATCTACAAAGTGATAACAATTTCTTTAAGTGATGTCTTCAAATCATTTGTTATCCATATACTGAGAATATGGAACCACGTAATTAATGGTTAATTGCCCAAAAAGATGATAAGATAAGATAAGATAAGATAGGATTATTCATCCCAAAGGAAACTGTTGTGCAATTATTGCAAGACAAAGTAGGAAAATTAAAGAGATAATCACTACTGTTGTTACTAGACAACAATTCCTATTACTATATAATATTATTATATCCTGTTATTAGTTAGTGAAGGCATATGCTAATGTTGTATTGAGAGTCAACTGTAAACTTTTTGAGGACCATGTGAGAAATGCAGGCGAGTGAGTCCGTTGCATGGAGGACAGCTGATTGCTCTAGTAATAAGATAGCGGTGAGTGTGTCGCTAGCATGGAAAACAGCTTGGCCCTGGGTAACATGCAACTGGGATCAATAACAGAGCTGAAGCCTGTGGTGATGACATCATTGCCAGGTCCAGTGCCACTGAGGGGCCTCCTGGATATAAACTTACAGACAGCTGAGGCCCCGAAGTTGTCAAGCAGTGTCACCTAGGAGACGCTGTCAAACATCACCACATTTGCAGGAGTCGTATGACTCTTGGTGTCTCTCTGAAGGTGACAAACTAGTAAAAATAAAGACACACACTGCCTCACTCACACAGGTACAAACAAGAATAGCAAACTCTGATTATCCCATTTCAAAGATTACAACCTGTCATTTGCACCCTTTCACAACTTCACCTGACTGTTTGTACCGGTGAGTTCTCATATTAGCTAAAAGAGAAAGATCCTTCAATCTAACAATAAAAGAAATCAAAAAAAAAAATCTCACATAACAGCTCTAATCATCATCTTGATCGACGTGCAATTTAAAAGTAGGCTGAAAACATTATATTACAGAAGAGTAATATATGAAACAAAGAAAGCAAATGTCTCAGTGTTCTGAGAGTTATTCTAAACCAAATGAGTATTTTTCTGTACATTTTGCTCTGCTGACAGCTAGCTGGGTTTTTACTGGGCAAAACCTCAGAAGTCCAATCAAACAGGAACATCATGTTGCATTTTAATGTTTCCCCATCACTGCCAGCCTGCATTTGCACAAAATGTCAGCACTTTTTAACGGCGTGTTTTTGGGGATTCTTATAAAAGATTCAGTCTGAAGCCTGTTTGGACTGAATTAAACTGCACAGAGCCACTTAAAACTTATTTGGACTGAACCTCCCCTATCTTCCTCCGACTGTGGCTGAATGTTTTCCTTCTGGTTTGGCTGCATGGAGCGCTACAGCAGAGAGGATTTGGAGCAGCTAAAATAAGCCAAAACAACAACTACCTCCTCCACGAGAGCAGCTAAAACCACTCATAAATGTTGGAAGATAGGATTCAGAGCTGATGGAGGGGGGAGTTACAATGTACAGTAAGAGGGGGGAGGAGAGGAGGGGGGACGTGGTTAGAAGAGAGGATGAGATGAGACATTGAGATGAAAGGTGTGCAAAAATGACTGCAATTTGAAATGTTACATGATGTGTGGCAGAAGCAGAAACATATATATATACTGTATAGTATTATATATACAAAAAAATCCATCCATGTTCCTGCTGAGCTGCTGCAGTGAAAGATTGACCCTCTGACGCATTTCCACTACAAAGTATGACGGCACAGGACGCTTCAGGATACTTTAAAATCTCCTCTTTCATCCGTTTGTGAAGTGGTGTTAATTTTCCCAGAGATTAGGATTATGCTGCCGGATGAAGCAGAGAGGATAATGGATACAGGAAGAGCAGAGAGGTCACACGCTGATGTCTCTTAAAGGCCACACTCTTTACTTTCTGAGCCTTTTTAGGGCCACAGTGCCAAGTGGGGTAATGTCCTGTTTGAGGGAGGACATGTTCTGCCTGTCTGGCAGGTAAAAGTGATGCTGTTTCTAGACCAGTGTCGACGTGTATTCACAGAATTATACTATGAGGTGGCAATAATGTGACATGTAATACAAAACTACTCATGCAACAAAGATAAATGCAATCAAATGAATCTTTAAATTCTTCATCCAGACATTTTGCATTTGCTGTCAGATATACAGCATTTGGGTAAACGGAGATGCAAACAAAAAATAACTTTAGAATAAAGATTAAATTTAATTCTTCTTAATTAATCTCTTCCGATTATATGTTTCCAAAGCTAAAAAAGCTTATTGTATGCAAAGATTGATACCACTCTAGTGTTTGTATGATAATGCAGATACAGCAGCAGCTTGTTAGCTTAGCTTAGCATAAACACTGGAAACAAGGGAAAACAGCTAGCCTGTCTCTGTTCGAGAGGGGAAAAAAAAATCATGCTCACTGGTTAAGACCTTTTATCTTCTTTGTTTAATCTGTACTATTTCATACATACTATTACATCTTTACACTAAGCGAAGCTAACTGGCTGCTACGTATCTCCACTTTCATACAATTCCTTGAATTGAATTGAATTTTTTAATGAATTTATATTAAACCCAGATTAGTAGTATTTTGATAGTATTACTGTATAACATGTTTTATTCCAGGGACAACCTGGTGGTACACGTACCACAGGTTGAGAACCACAGCTCTAGAACAATGAGATGACTTTCATTACACAATGACTCTGATATCATTAACATATCACAATGTGGAGTGGCCAGTTAAGGGCTATTTCACAGAGTTTCATCAGTCTCCGAGCCAGACAGCCAGTATGGTGAAAGAGAAAGGAGAGAGAAAATGAGAAAGAAGGTGAATTTATAGAAAAACAGATGGACTACCAGAGAGAGAAAATACAACCACAGCAAGCGGGTGAGACATAGTGTGACAAAAGGCGATGGCAAACTGAGAAAGAGATGCTAATAATATGCAGATGATGCAAGTGATGAAATCTGCTGGTGAAGCAAAGAGTCTTGTTAGGAAGTAAGAAGTGCTGCGTCTGTGTCTGGAGTTAAGTTTTCTTAATATCACGCTTTGTTTCACGCACAAGCATATGCACGCACACACACACACACACACTCTTACACAGAGATAAGGCACAAGTCGTGCTGATAAGACTTTGGACGAAAACAAAGTCAGCCACTGTAACGAGACACTGAGGGAATACAGAGCGGTGCCGAGAGAGAATGAAAGAGAATGAGAAAGATAAAGAGACTAAAGTGGGCGAGAGAGAATTATTACAGAGTGGAGAGAGGGACAGACAGACCCAAAGACTGACAGACAGATGGAGAAACACATTAATATGAAAAAAAGGCCTGAATGAAAAGGCTGGAATTGAAAGAGGCAAATGTAGGCAGACACACAAAAAAAATGACGGACACAAAAAATGAGAAACAGAACAAAAGTGGAAAAGAGAGAAAGAGAATTGATTGGAAATGATGAAATGACTGCAGGAAAACAATGAAGTAAAACAGAAGGGATTTCCCTCATGAGTGTCACTCAGACAGACACAGACGAAACAAAACACTCAAAAATAGCTTTTTTTACGAAAGAGAGACTCTGTGAGGCTGCCTTGGAAATACTAGGACACACACACACTTTTTTCCTGGGTGTGTTTTTGATCAGACAAACAGGGCCCTCTCTTTTGCATCTTTTTTTTCCATTTTCTGTCAGAGTGATCCATGTTCTGCTCCATCTAATCTAAAAGTACCATAAACTGACCCTCTGACACAGAAAAAGCTAAGTTGGCCATAGTTTCCCCTCAGGTGCCTGATAAAAAAAACAATAATAGTAGTGATAATTTGTTTTCTCTGTCTCTCCCCCTCAAGTCTTCCTCTGTGTCCTCTGCCTCCTGGTGACGCTGCTGCCGGCAGCCTCCTCCTGTCCTCCTCCCTGTCTCTGTGACCCAGACAGTCTGGTGGTGGACTGCGGGGGTCGGAGTCTCTCCTCCCTGCCTCCCCTTCACCTCCTGCCTCCGGGGAGTCGCTCCCTCCTGCTGGCTAACAACAAGCTTTCCTCGCTGGGAGCCTCTGCCTTCGCTAACCTCTCCTCTTTGGAGGTCTGCAGCCCATTATTTCTTTTTGTTGTCAGTGGGATTATTCTAGCAGTTGTTTTATGTGTTGACATGTTGTTAACGTGGCGTGCATAGAGTTTCACTGACCATGCACTGTGAATATCTCCCAGGTGCAGAGATACTATATGAGTTTGGCAGTGAGCAAACTGCCGCAAACCTCTGCTCGCAGTCTGAAAAGTTAGAAAAGCTGACATTTTCAAAGTTTTGCAGGGCGACTCTGCATTAGCATATCGTGTGCAAAGCACAGCCAAGTTGATATTTAAAATATAAGAGCTAAAAGTGATGGATAGTTACTGCACCTGCAAAAAAGACAATTTACTTCCCTACAGTTGAGCATCTGTCTGCAGTAAAAAAAAGTTTGTTTTCTTTTCTGACATTTTGTACATTGCTGATCTATGTGATTTACTCTGAATAATAGTTTAATAGTAATAGTTTGCACTTTCAGGTGTGAAATATGTGTTAAAGTTTTGCAGCAGTTCATCCATTTTTAAGATTAACGCCGGCTTTATGTATAAAGTCTCTAAGTCATTTTTAATAAAAAAAAAAATGTGGTGTCTAAAATGTAAATGTGTATGTCTGCGTGAAAATATAAATTTCTGTTTGTATTTCAGGAGCTGGACCTCTCTAATAACTACTTGGATAATTTACCAGCTGGATTATTCAGAGACATGTCAAACTTGACAAGACTGACTCTGCACAACAACTCACTAACAGTAATGGACAGAGACCTCTTCCAGGTACACACTGATCACACCAACAATGGATTGTACACCATCATGTACAGTGTGAGATATACCTTCAGATCAATCCACCAAATTACAACAGAAAGAAGCTGATCCCACTACTGATACACTGTTTAACTCCTGGCCAAGTATCCATAGTCTCTGTTTAGGAGAAGCGCCAACCTCAGCAGATAAATGACTGGGATCCCGTCCAGGTGGTAAATTTGTAATAAACCGTTCACTCAACACTTTTATCCACTTTTATTTGAACCAGTCTGCAAGATGAGCTTGTGTCATGACTTGTGTCATTCAATGTGCTGTAGAGTATGAGCAAAGATGGCTGAGCAGGGGGCTTGTTCTTGATGTTTCTACAGGGTTTGGGGGGTCTTCAGAGTCTGGATCTGTCCCTGAACGGTCTGTCCTCTGTTCCTCTGGGGCTCCTGGATGAGCTGCAGAGCCTCAGGTAGACATCACACTGACATGTTTGGATAAATTAAACTTCTTAAAGCTACGCCTTTATTTTTAAATTCCCAAGACCCTGTCTGCCTCACCATTTCAGTCAAAGAGCCCAGGAATAAATCGTTCATTTTAGTCAAATATAACGTGATGATTGCGAATGACATCCCTAAACAGTGATATAAGACCACATTGCTAATTATGAACATGTTTACCTGAAATGTTATATTCAAACTGGCAAATTTTTGATGCACCTATATACACAAACAGACAAAGCGTGATAAAATAAACACCTATAAGTGTATTTAGTCGATTAAATTTATTCTATTTCACAGGTGGCTATCTCTAGCAGGTAACAGGCTTCATGGTTTGGAGAGAGCAGCGTTTGAGCCTCTTGCCAACCTGCAACACCTGGAACTGGGACACAACCCCTGGGAATGTGACTGCAACCTTCGTGATTTTAAACACTGGATGGAGTGGCTGCTGTACAGAGGTGGGTGTTTGATTTATGCGACAGGAGCTTTGAAAGGGTGCACTTGTTTTCAATTAGGGGATAGGACAAGAGGGCATGAAGCGGTGGGCAGAAACTAGAGAAAGCTAGGTCACCTCAGGCATGGCTACAGTAGTTTCTGTTTGAGTTGCTTCTAGTAACACAATATACCTGGATCAGTGTGTTCTGCCATGTTCACTGTGTGTTTATCCACGTGTCTCTGCAGGCTGTTAATACATCAGATAACAACAGCTGCTCTCCGCTCTCTCTTCATGTGTAAAAATCTACATTCACCTCAGCGCCTTGGGCCTCAGCTGCCCAGCTAATGAAGCATCTCTTTTCAGCTCCGTTCTCCAGCCTTGATTCATTCGGCTCTCTTCTGCTTTGGCGGGCCCTGCTCTCCAGCTCGGCTCAGCACAAGTCAGACGGAGAATGACGCACGGCAGACGTGATAATTTGATAATCACCAGAGCAGCAGGGAAAAATTTCAAGGAGACATTTGCGTAGTGGAACATGAAAGCATGACAGTAGATGATGCTCGATACACATGATGTCACAGAAAGTAAGACAAAATGCCGAACAAGTGTGGACAGCTCAGTGACAGCAGTCTGTGTTGACTTCTATCTCCTGTGAACCACTTCAAGCACACACGGCTGGGATGTTTGGAGATATCTGGAGAGTGAGCTCTGTTTGCAGAGGGGATTCTTTAGTCACACGCTGAGATAAAAGCATCTGGGGGCTAAATATCACTTTCCTCATTCTGTGTCTCTATTATCCCTCGTCTTTATCTCATTGTTTCTGTTGTTTTACGTATCTGAGGGGACAGATCAATGGCTTTCCAGCACGTAACCTCAAGACAAATACTATGCGTGGAGACGGCAGCATGTGATGATAACAACGTAGATCCCTCCACCATCCAGCCAGCTGTGGGAATTAGTGACTCAGATATTTCTCTCTTCCACACATAGCTCTGCTGAAGCTACGCATGTCATCTCGTGAATTATAGAAGGGCTTAGTTGAGGCTATCTCCAACTTAGTGTAGAGGGCACAGCAAACTCTGGGTGTGTTAAGTGATGTATGACTCATCCCAGTGTTGGCACAGCCACCTCGTTCTCTGTCTTTTCCTCTCTCTCAGTTAATTGGTGGAGCTTTGCAGGCATAAGGCGTTTTAGAAATGACCTCTCCCTGTCCTCCTGTCCTCTTTGTCTCTGCTTCAGGAGGGAAGGTGGACGCGGTGGAGTGCACGCTACCAAAGGACCTGCGTGGGCGAGACATCCGTGGAGTCCCGGTGGAGATGTTCAACTACTGCCTCCAGCTTGAAGATGAAAACGGGGGAGGAGGTGAAGGTTCCCGATCAGGACAAGGAGGCGTTCCTCCCTGCAGCAAGAGTGCTCTTAACCCCAGTGGGGCAACGCCAATGTCTGACAGCAGCAACAACGGTGATGAGGCCTCTTCAAACACAGCAGTTGCAGAGGCCCCGTCGGATTGCGTCCGCGCTCGCTACCGACCCGTGAGCGTGCGCCGCGCCATCGGCACAGTGGTGATTGCCGGTGTGGTCTGCGGCATCGTTTGCATTATGATGGTTGCAGCCGCGGCCTACGGCTGCATCTATGCCTCGCTGATGGCCAAGTACCAGAGAGAGCTGAAGAAGAGGCAGCCACTGATGGGAGACGGAGAGGTGGATGGGGAGGACAGGGAAGAGAAACAGATCTCCTCTGTGGCCTAGAGGAGTGATGGGATGGGGGAGGTCAGTCAAAGGAGTCAAAATTTAAAAAAAAGGGCTTGAAGAGGAGAGAGATGGAGGAGCTGGTTTCATGCAGCAGACAGTTATGTCTCTCCATCTGACATTTTTCTTCCACTTTTTGTCTTCCTCTTTCTATTTTTAACCTTCTTCCTCTATCCAACACCTCTCACACATACCTTACATATTCCCTGATTTTTTTTTCTTCCATTTGGAGCCCTCCTCACTGCAGTATTTGTTACCAATCATCCCTCCAACTCGCCTACCAACCACCTTCTGCTGCTCTTGGCTGCCACCGAATTTACCATTAAACTGGCAGAGGGAAAAACAATTTAGTAATCTCTCTAGTATACAACATATCATTTAAGCTGTTAAAAGACACTCATGGTCAGTCAGTATTTATAAAACTGGACTGAATTTTCAGGGATTTGCAGCGTGCATGGTGTCAACTGGACCAATATTCATCCTAATGAGAAGAACTTGTAGTATTAGAGAGTGCCCAGCTCTTGTTTTATTTGCATCTTTCTCCTCCACAACCTCTCCAACACCGGCAGTCCCTCTAAAAAAAAAAAAAAACAGGACCCCAACATAAATCTCTCCACCCTCGTCTGGCCTCCTGACTTTACCTTGAACCCCCAAGTTTCCAAAGAAGCCAGTGTTGGGAAGCTTGGGGGAAATGACAGAATGATAGTCTCTCTAAGTGCTTTGTTGCAGAGAGAATACTGGGGATAAATACACATAATATGTTGATAGGAAATCAAAGTCCCCAGAGTATTGTGTCTCTTAGTTTCAAAATGAGACAGGAAACCATTTGGATCGACAGAGTGATCATTCATGGATGGCTAGACCTTTTAAAAACAGAGACCACAGTTAAATATTCCCTCTATGTGGACCAGCTCTGCTTCTCTCTGGATCTTCTCTGGACCAATAACATCCTCCAGGTGTCACAGACTGCTGGAGTTGCTGTGTGACATTCACTCAGTTCAAAGGGGAACAAACCACAGACATTTACTGTATTTTGTCACTTTTGCTCGGAAATCAGGCTCTTGCTTGCTCAATGCTTGCTAAACGATGGCGATCGATATCTGGACAAAACTAATTTTCTGGTATTACATGGATTGCGCTTCTAGCTACGCTGGTTCAGAACAGTGTTCACAACTGTTTTAATGACATTATTGAGATTTCAAAGGACCACAGACTTCGCTTTCAAACAAATGTTCTTTGTTCAGAGTTCATCTCCAGACTGATTTCACCCCTCAGAGGTGAATGTTTGCGACTACAGCATGGAAGCACTATCTCAGAGAACCCTGGCAAGGACTACAAAACATCATCTAAGGACTACAAACTTCAGACTCCTGCACTTTACTTCCTTAATCGGATCCCCTCTGGCCTCCATCGCCCTCTTCCCTCCCCTCTCTTTCTCTCTTTCTTTCCAAAATGGACAACTCGCCCAGAGGGATGATAACGAACAAGGGATTAAACAAAAAGACGCTGCTATTTCCCCCTCCCCTGCTCCCAATCCTTTTATCTCTACATGCATCTTTCCATCCAGTGCTATTTATGGAAAGTATTTCACACTTCTGTAAGACTTTCCTTCCATTCACCTCTTCTCCCATGTTGTTGTCCTGATGTTTTTCCTCAAAGGTCAGTAATATGCAGTGGAAGCTGTGTCAATTAAAATTCTGTCACCACCAAAGAGTCCTCCTGTTCTAAACTTGGTAATTATCGTTTACTGAAGAGGATTACGTTTGATTGGCATTCACAACGGTTTGTTTGCTTCACATGGTGGGTTCATAAAGATCTTCATGCACTTAAATGTTTATGTGTCTTAAGTGAAACTCAAAAATCTGGCTTTCATTGCATATTGCTCCCCTACAGTAGAAATCTCAATTTTAATGGGCTGGAAATGAACCTATAACAGTGTGTTATCTTATATCTGGCTATGATGCAGATAAATAGTATTATATTCATCTCTGATATGGTGTGTTGGCCCAGCGGTCCCTGGAAATGTTTTTGATGTAATTGTTTAATTCATGAAGTGTGTCTTTTGTTGTGTTAATGACTTCTATGTTTTGTTTAGGGTTTTAATATCTCTGTAACGTTTCATCGTGTTCATTTATTTGTGTTCAGTAGTTAGAAGGTAAAGTTTCTGCCAAAGAAAGAGTCTGGCCATGTTTGTTTTTAATTCAATATTCTCATTTATATAAGTTGCTATAGGACCAACTTTATCTCCAACAAATAATTATGCATCTTGTTTGAAATAACAAACAGGATTAGCGTTAATGGACATACATGCTGCTCATGTTGTCCAAGATATCAGACAGAATATGTGAATCTCTATGAATCAAGATGTTATGTTATAATATTTAAGAATTGTGATGAAAAGTGGGGAAAGTGTTGTGGTTAAATATTTAAAATGTCAAGGCTGGGACAAAGAAACCAGTGCTGGAGACATACTGACCTCCACACCATCACATCCTGCTTTATTAGTAAGATATACCACTTGTTGCATCAGCAATGATACCCCAGAATAGTCATTATAATGTCTTATACAAAATATTTGTTGGAGGCTGAGCTAGTAAAGTTGCATAAAAATCTGCATTGCAAATTAAGTCTGGACACACTTCAGCGAGCAGGTAAAAAAGCTATCTGCAATAGATTTAAATTAATAATTGGCATTTGAAAAAGGGATTTAATAATACACAAAGTGTGGCTAAACTCTCTCTGTGAACGCAGAAGCATCCTCTCACCCCCCGGTCTGCAGGTCTCGTGTTGTTGGTAGCTAAGTATCTTAGCTAGCTGAAAACTCTTCCTATAGCCTGTGTGTGTGTAAAAAATAATAAATTATAGTTTGTTACGTAAAACTGCAGCAGCCATGATGACTGAGGGCAACGACGACTACATTGCCCAGAAATCTGTGGTTTGTGGTGTTATCATGACGATTGTGATTATGACAGTGACGATATGATGGTGAAGCATTTCCGAGTCAGTATGCATTGATTTAAATAAAAACATATCACACTTATGTCAAATTCACATGCAGACCACTGGAGCTTTGAAACACTCTTTCAGGATTTGTAGATAAAAACACCTTTATAACCCAGATAGTGGATATTTTACATGAGCAGCAATCATGACATTATTTGTTAGAGGGAGTGTTATTTGTTAAATAATGTCAATAACTGGGGTTTTTCTCATCAAAAACAGATGCAAGGAAATGATTTTCAATGTACAAATTCCATTTTTGGGTGAAAGAGAAAGGCAGAAAATATGGTGTTAGGAGATACATGGAGAGGTTGAGCTAGATTAAATACACAAGGGCAAATGAGAGCATGAATCTGCCATGATAACAGCTCCTCCATCACTAAGCTGCACCTTATCTCCTTTCCTTTGTCCTTTGCCCTGTGTCTCCTCTCACCTTCCTCTATTTCTCATCTTCTCCCTCCTTCCTTTCTCCTCTCACTTATCTTGTCGCCATTTATCTTTGTGTTGCCTCTTCTCCCATCATTTTTTTTTAGTATTTTCACCCTCTATTCTCTCATCTCTGTCCTCTTTATCCTTTGCTCCGTCTGGCCTATTGTGTCTTGTTTTCATCCTTATTCGCTGCTTCTTCTCCTCCTCCTCCATTCTTTCCCTTTTCTCTCACTGACTTCCTTTTATTATCTCTCTCTCTTTCTTCCTCTCTTCCTCCCTTCTCTGTCAATGAGAGCGTATTTGGTTTATTTACCTATAGCCTGTCACTTCTGCCACAGAGATAGACTAATCCATTGCTGAGCCTTAGAGGAGTATAAACACAGTGTTTTTTGTAGTTACTGTTGACTGATTCTGGATCAGCCTCTGACATACTAAATCCTTGGCCTTCATCGCAGGAGGGGAAATTAAATCTGCCACCAAAAAGCGAAACACTAAATGTGACACGACCACATTCTGTTCGGACAAACACTGACACCCAGTGGGCAGAAACGGAAATGAAATTACAACCTTTGTAGCCGTACATGCAAATATGGATTAATATTTGCATTTAACAGAAACTCATCATAAAATAATACAGTGATTGTCTGCTGTGGTTCTAAGTTATTTGCTACACATTGTAAACCACCAAAACAGCCATAGAGATAATCAGGAAGTAATATATCAATGCTAATGAGCACTGTTGTGATGGTGAGCCATATTAATGTGACAGAGCTGTTTCTGTACAGTGTACTTTTGTGAGTGCTTTTACAGTAAATACATGGTTCAAATGGTAGATCAAGGTGAAGGTAATACACACTCATTCAAGTATATAAGTCATGCCAAAGGTGGGAACAGTACAATATGTGTGTATGTGTGTGTATGTAAGTCACAGAGCGAGCCCATAAAACATTGATACCGCCTTTCCATCTGTGTTTTTGTTGAAGTGAAGTAGAAAAGCTGCTCCACTCAACATCCAGAGATGTAGCAGTGAATAAAAACAACCAATGACCTTTGACCTCTAAGACAAACTACAATCAACACACAAATTGCACCAATTAATGCAATTCTTTTGTTTTCTATTCTATGTTAGTGTGAATAGACAGTAGGTACAGTAAGGTATAGCAGAGCACTGGATGTGACATTAAATAAGCATAGAGAGGCAGAATGAGGCAACGTGGAGAAAAAAAGACAGTAAGAATGAGAGGCAGTGAGATCAGGAGAGAGAGAGAGACGGAAACATCTATTTTGAACTCCTTCTCACTTCTTCCCGCTCTCCCTGTTTTCCATTTCCAAATATGACACGATTTTCACACCTGAGACGATTTCTACGAAAGCCGTGAAATACAGATAAGCGCGTGTGTTGAGTGTGTATGGACTGTTTTTCTGTCTGTTCGTCAGCATAATGAGACACCAAACGCATGCAGGTACAGTACATGATGGGCTTTACCAGGACAAAATACACAGTGACACAAATACCAGGAAGCAGTGAAGCAGAGCCAGAGATTAAGAGCTATGAGACAAAATACACACTCAAGTGCAGCGCCATAAACCTTCCCTTAAGAAGTCATCTGAAAGAAAATACACCATCACTCACACTGTACATGATCATCAAGAGTCAAAAAGAATCAGAGTTTGTGAACATTCATAAACACATCAAAGGTGCAGGATGTCCTACACTATCAGAGTTGATAAACTGAACTGATACATCAGAAGGCCGATATTATCATTTTAAAATTTTAAATCCCAAAGTTCTCTTGGAAATGTAGATGCTCAAATTTCTATTTTATCACTTGTTAGGAGTTTAATTTTATGGCTCTGCTGATGAAAATCACACAGTATGAACAAAAGCTCAGGGATAGCTACTAAATCAAAAAAAAATCTCTGAATTCACAGAGAATACTATTTACCATATATAATATGGCATTTTGTGTCATTGTAGGTATTATTTAAAAGACTATAAAGGTGAAATGAAACATGGTGACTAGTTAAACTGTAAAATAATGTTACTTACTGCATCAAAGAAACAAATACCTCATCATTCTCAAGTATTGATGCCAGTATTTGTCACGCTGGGTTCTAATCTTAATGTTTGTCTAATTGGTGTATCCTGTTGTGGATCTTCATTTTAGACAAATTCCACACAGCTCACGTACCCTCTTGTCCTCAAAAGACCTTGTAATCGTACGCAGAGAAACTTCCAACGAGTACAACGACAGAATAAGTGATAAGCAAACTGTGAGTGAATACGGCTTAACTCTTTTTGAACAACAGAACAAAACTCTGAGCAAAGAAGCAAGTGGTGTAATTAGTTTGTGGACTAACACGGATAAATCAGCCCATCAATAACAAAATGCTGATTAGACAAACCATCCAATGAGGAAGTTCAAATGTGACCAGCAAATCAGTTAGTTTTACTGAGTGAAACCGCAAGAAAAGACAGAGAGAGAGATAAGGGAGAAGAGGGAGAAGATGCTTCAAACGTGAAAGAGAAAAGAAAAGTTTAGAAAGAGAGAAAAATTAAAGTGTATGAGAGGAAAATATCAGATGAGAAAGGGGAAATAAAATGAGTGTAAATGACAGAGACAAAAACTGTCACCCTACCTCCAGCGATGGCAGTTTTTTTGCCCACAGTAACACTGACAGCAGTGGTGGCGATCACTATCCTCCCTGCTGGTAGAGCAACACACACACAATTAGCAAGACTTTACACAACTTCATCAACACATGCATGTAGAAACACACACACAAAAAAATATTCCATCCAAACATAACATACACATGCATGAGTGTATGCATGCAGGAAAAGTCCAGAAATATTAATTTCCTCACACACTCGCTGCAATAGTGACAGCTGAAGTGTCAGATCTGCCAAAATGTGTTTGGAAATATGTGAGTGACAGATTGAGTTGACTCAGTGGGTAATATTTAATAAAGTCATGCATTCATCTTCCGCGTGTCTATTCCCAGTCGTCCTGCCAGCTGATGCCAACTGTCAACAAGCCACAGATTCCAGCCAGATTAACATTTTAAGCATTACATAACAGAGCATGAGAGCTAATACAGGGATGTGTGTGTGCGTGTGTGTGTGTGTGTGTGTGTGCATGTTAATATTTCTGTTATTCTCTCCTGTAAAACAAAACCAGCCTGCCTGACACACATTCAGTAAATTCTGCACTTTGGATGATTATTCCCATTGAATATTGTAGCATAATATAAAGGTAACACAGCCAACAATCTCCATGAAATCAGATGTTCTCTTTTCAAAAGCATGAGTGGAAGATGTAGAGATATCGACTCAGCAGTCCTTGAGAAAGGAGAGGAGGTTCCCACACGTTAACTGCATGCTCATGCACTTGTCATGCTTTGAAATTAGGGGTGAGGATGAATTAAAAAGAAGGTGGCATGCCAAGTATGCAGAAAAAGTTGTCCTCTACCCTCCTCCTGCTCTTCTGCCTCCCTTCGTTTCCTCCCTCCCTCCTCCGCTGCGCTGAAGGTGGCGCTATAGTCGACCTCATAGTCCCTGAATGTGTCTGAACACAGCAAACTACATCTAGCATCAACCTACAACATGTACAAGACATTTAATGCCGAGTTTTACAGAGAAGATGGCAAAATGTTTCATTATATTAATGTAACGTGAAACATTTAACGTCATGTGAGGTTTTGATGCTGTTTGAAATAATAAACAGCGTAAAAAATCACTTTTAAGTGAGTGAGGAAGTGGATATATACACAGTGCCATGAGGAAGGTCAGTGTTATCAGCCTCATACTCACTGAATGTCCTGCATTCCAGCAAAATTACATTTAAGTCTGCACTATTTAGTGAAGATCTAATTCCTGCCCTTTCTTGCTGCGTAAAGAAAAAAAAAACACTTTAAAAATACATTTCAAGTGAAGCTAAATGATAAAAAAAGAAATCCAGAGGCAGAGAAGGGTCAGGCTCAAAATCCCATCTTTTTACTGACTCATTTTCTAAATGGCATATGCAGATGGAGTTAAGTGTTAGTATGATGTGATGAGAAATATGATGAGAGTAGCTGTTAAGACTGTCACTCTGGAGCTGCTGATTAGTCTTCAAAATCTTTTAATGTGAACTGTGGTGAAGAATAAATCCAACTAGAGTAAACACTGTTTCCAAACCATGTTGGATAAATTAATATACAAACCAAAAGGAGCAACAGTAGCCTGCTCAGTAAAGGTATTTCAGTGTTTGCTCAGTAAAGGTATCTCCATTACCTCTTGTCTCCTGTCTGGGCATGTAGTATAGAAACTGTCCAGCTGGGTACTCAGACGCTCTGCGGTACCACACTGGGAAATGATCCAGTGTGAACAAATTCTCCTTATCTTCAGAGGTCAGGAAAGACCTGGGAAGAGATAAAAAAAATAGGCTTAGAGAAAAAATAAATGTAGGTATTGATAAATGTTGATTTATATTAACTAATTAAGGTGAGGAAAAGGAAAGACTGAAAAGGAGGATATGATAAATAAAAAAAAGAAAGATTTGGAGATATTTGATGACAGAAAAAAGCAAAATATTATGTTGACATTGCTATTGACCACTAGAGGGCGACCTCTCACTTCACTGCTTGGATTCCTTATCGCTCCCACATAAGCAGTTTTAGCACCATATATAACCCGTTTTAAACCTTTCGTACATAATGACTAATAAGATGTGATGACATTTAATAGACAACAACTCACTTGGCGACTCGTTTCTCAATTCCAGCATATCTCTGGATTCTCATCAGGCCTGAACGGGTCCCCAAGAAGGCAGTTTCCATTCCGTCATCCATGCTGGAGGACAGAAAACAAGATAGAAAAAGAGGAGGGTGGAGCAGATAGATGGGTGAATATCTGTAAAAAGCAATGTCTTCATTAGATGTGTGTGTGGGTTAATATTTACCCTGATGTGTTGAGCATGAGAGCAGTCCAGTAGGCTTCCATAGGAGCCGTGACCACAGCATCAAATAGAGTCTGCTGCAACAACTGCACATCACCTGTTGAGAGGAAACTAATATGAATCTAGTACTAATGATAAAAATGACTGATGCAGAACAATGTATGTGCTTATAAATACTTATTTACAGGACTCCTATACTTTACTATAATATACTTGTGAGCATACAGAACTTAAGTATTGTATAAATTACAGTTAAACAGGGTTTTATTTTCCTTAAGTGAAAAGACAACGCTCTGAAACCACTTAGCCTCCACTTACACTCCAGATCTGGCTCTTTGCCGGTGAGGTATCGCACCACTGCCTGCAGCTGGCTCAGTTTACGATGAGCCGGGTCGATGTCTGTCTCACAGTACGTCCTGAAAGCACACAATTACATCACAAAAATGTACTACATTCATATTTTTATGAAGACTTTACAGTGGTAGTTACACAGTACTCACCATTCCCTGGCTATAGTCAGATCTGGAGCCAGTAAGTCATGGAGACCTGAAGGAAAAAAAGACACAAGAGAGACAGTCAGAGAGGCAGACATGAATAAAGAGGGAATAAGAAGGGAAAGGCTTACCCTCCTCAACAGAGACATTTCCCATGAAGATATACTGTCCATATCCTCGAGACAGCACAATACCCAAACTGTAAACACAAGGAAGTCAGTGGTTATTGCTTTGCTGAACATGGTGGACAATTTAAAATCTAACATTTCAAGCCTGTTGAAGACAAACCTGAACGGCGTCTCATTGATGATGGTGTAGAAGTAATCATTCTTCAGGAACATCACTCTCCTCTGTGAGAGACAAAGAAAGTGTATAAAAATCACAGAAGGGAGGCGAAACTACAAATAGATGAGTAGAACTTGTCTCCTCGAAGGAAACAAAACTTGAGCGATACGACAAAAAAGAATATAAAATAAATCCCCACAGGAAGAAACCAAATGTACTCACTCCTTTATCCACTGAGGCTCTCACATCTAAAGCCAGTGTCCCAGTCTCTCCTTTAACCATGGCTGTCCTCAGCTGAAACATTTCATTTGTTCCATCATATACATCCTGAACAACATATCTCAGAAAAAACAGCAATGTGTGTGTTTTACTCACTTTTTCCTCGGCGTCCTCCCATTCCACCTCCGCCAGATCAACACTGTTATAGTTGGGTTTCGGCTTTAGCGTCTTCCCCTCTTTATACTACAAACAACACAACAGATTAATTACAGTAGATCTGTTAAGAAGGTATTTATGATATTTCAGCGGTTTATCAGCTGCAATAATTCACTGTGCAATACGATCTTTGTCTGTACCAGAGGTCGAAGGTCAGGGTGAGACAGGATGTAGCCATTGTTGGTGATGAGGTAGGCATAGCCATGGACACCCAGCTGAAGAGACAGAGAGAGATAAGGACACTGGCCACAACACAACATTAACATTATATTATGATTAAAATCTGCCTCAGAGAATAATCAATACAGAGTAAGGATAAAGTCATCTCCCCGTTGTCGTGACATATCGGGGATAGTTTACCTTGTATCTTGGAGCTAATCTCATCAGTTCTTTCAAGGCCACATCAGTTCCCACAACTCCCAGAAGAATCCCATGAGAGAGCTACAGGAAACACACATCAGCTTCATAAATGCACAGGTTCAAGTGTCTGTTAAAGGCAGTGGTTACGAATGAATACTTACAGTCTCCTTTTTCTTGCTGAACACAGGCATGGCGACCGAGGTCATCAGGAGTAAACTTTGTGGCTGACTGTTGAACAGCTGTGGCACACACACATACAGGAACAAGGTAACTGCATGTACATGACAAAAAAGGTCAAACAAGATAGTAAAAGTACTTATAAAAGGAAGTTAGTAAAGTAAAGCTCTGAGCAGGATTACCTCACTTGTAGTTGGTAACTGAAGGTGAAGATGGAGGAAAGACAACAGCAAGCATGAAATGGCAGTGAAAAGATAAGCCACATGGTGCAGATGAAAACAGATAATGTAATAAAGGAGGAAACATGAACATAAACAGGCAGAGGTGGGACAGTAATAGATGAATTTGAAAGGAACATTTTGAATTATTTCGAAAATGTATGGATGTATGTAGTTCTGCTTGAGCAAGCTTGTACTGCCACTAAAGCTTTACAGTAGGATCAGAAGGATGAGATGTGAAGGCATCTGATTGGTTCTTTCCATTAGGACTGAATGTCAGGGATTGGTTCAGAGGTTTTACAGTCCTGTAGCTGCCACAGAGGTCTGATTCCTTCCTTTTTCTGAACACATAATGTATTGACTGCTCTCAGGATGGAAGGACCATTTCACCCAGTATAACAAAAAGTGTTTCTGAACAGGATTACCAACTATAACTTTAAATGCTTTAATGACATGTTGTAAGATATTAAAGTGTGTTTCTCAAAAAGCACATGGCAGAAGCAGACTGACCACACTGTCCATATAGGCCTCGGTCCAGATGATGTCGTGATCGTGGTTGATAACCATTGGTCGGCTGAGAACATGGAGGTACTCCATAACGTTTTCCTGTACGTCAGCCAGTGTGGAGACGTGTGTGTAGTAACCTGCAGGACACACAAATACATATAAACTCATGCTGACGATAACAAATTATCCAGAACTCAAAGAAAATGCTCAACAAATTATTTTTATCTTTCTGCTTCTGGCCTTTGGATGTTACATTAAGAGCAGCAAATTCAGTTATCTGACTTCAAAGAACCTTGTATTCCCAAAAGAAACACTAAGCTGTTTTAAACATTAAAAAAACAGCTTGAATCTCCCATCAGTGCAAATGTGCTTTTGACTTTTTTTCAAGCTTGGCTTAGTCTAACGTTTATGGCATTTCTACAACTGGGAGACAATGACGTCAATGGGATACCTGCAGTGAAGCTGCTCAGTGACTGCAGGCTACTGAAGCACTGCCAGGTATGAATATATGAATGTGTGCAACCCTTTTCCCCTTTGTAATAACTCCCATAGAGTGCTGCTATGAATATCATTAAGTTGACCTGCTCACTCAACTAAAAAAGAAAATGTATATAGTTTCTTTGTAGCATGTTTATCTATTTATGACAGACACTGTTTTTGGCAGAAATAAGTGCCAACATACACAACAGAAGGGAGTGCACCTGTTACCTCTTACACACTGAAACACACAGGCGGATATGATATTTTCGGCCAGGGGTGTGTTTACAGAGAATCAGCGATGCTAGTCGAGTATTTAGTCATTCAGTCTGGGATTTTTGATGTGCACAGAGCAAAAAGTGATTATTTTCAGGTCTGAGCTGCTGCATTCAGGACAGTACTTGATACTCAGTCCCATACAGAAGGCTGTTTGGTCTATCGGTCTGCTTCTTGTTGTTGAAATAACCCAAACTTCTTATCCCAAAATATGTGGGAACAACATCTAAACCTCGATGTCACAATGAAGATTCTTTGACCTTCAGGCTATTGAGTAAACCCCATTACCCTTGTTGTTGCAAGCAATCCATTTAACATTTTCGGCAAATGTCATCTCTCGTCCAATCAGATAGGTGAACACTCGAACCTGGAGAGACAATAAAGTATATAGATGACATCAACTTAACACAACGTAGACTGTGCACAAAACAGCAACATAGCACAATGTAGTGCAAATGATGCTGGAAGATACAAACATAGTTGTTATTTTTTCATTGTCAATTAATCTGTTGATTATTTCCCTGATTGATGGATTAGCTGTTAGGTCTATAAAATGGGGAAAATTGTAAAAAATGTGGATCAGCATTTACCAGAGCTCAAGACGGTATCCTCAAACTTAAAAATATTTAGGTTATTGTTATAGAGGAGCAAAGACACCAGAAAATATATTAGATATCAGACTATTGTTTTTTTCTTTAAAAAGTGAGATGTGGTGAACTGCAGTCATCAGTCGGTGATTCGTGTTTATGTGCTTACAGTACATTTTACTGGTGTTTGCGGTTGTTCATGCTTGGGTGACTATTTGTGTGTCGCACCCGTCGTTCTGGCCAGTTGAACTCTTCAAAAACATCCTGGAAGTCCTCCATGGCTCCGTCTGTTATCAGCATGATGGCCTGGTTACACAGGCTGCCCTGGCCCAGCGCTGCAGCCTTAAAACACACACATTTAATTTACTTCATCTGTAGAATTTATAATACAGAAACAAGCTGACCTGTGAGTTATAGATATAGAACCTCCTTTACATTGTTAGCGGTTGCTGTGACCGTTGCAAAAGGACACAAACCTCGTTGAGGATCTTGAAAGACTCCTTCATGGCCTTTTTCACTTTGCCCTCGCCTTTGACATGAAGCTCTTCAACCAACAGCTTGAAATGCTGCAAGAGACACACAACACAGAAGCAAGCAGACACGGTCAGTCAGCCATGGATGTTATCATTTTGGTAAATACAAGTGAATGGGTGTTATCATGAACAACAAGGAAAGAGAGAGAGAGTAAGGATAAGAGTATAGAGGAGGGATGATCCCCAACAAACTGATCAAAGTCACGATAACACCAGGAGGTAATCAGGATTATTCAACATGTGCACACACACGACACACACCATGATGAATAACTACATTGTTGTGGCTTTCATTATTCCATGATGAGATGTTTGGTCGATAAAATGTTCGAAAATGGTGAAAAATGCGGATTATAAAGGCCAAGATTAACTCTTCAAATGTGTTGTTTGTCCTAAACTGTCGTAGAGAAGTAAAGAAGAAAATATTCACATTTAAGAAGCTGGAATCAGAGAATTTTTACCTTTTTTCTTAAAAACACAACTCGATACTCGATACACAACTGATAATCGATTATCAAAATGGTTGGGAATTAGTTTAGAATTTGGCAACTAACCAATTAATCTATTAACTCACAGTTTGGGAAAACTCAGTGTGAATTACAGTGAGAGCAAGCAAGATAAATATCTGTTTGCAGGAACGTAGGAACTCTGCTGTAAATGTGTGTGATCCAACATGAGTATATGTGTAAGTGTGTCAGCCAACATCTGTAAGCCCACTCTGTTCCAGCCTGCCTCTCTAGGCATTAAACCAATCAAAGCTCTCGCTGACAGGTCATGTGACCTACTTAAAACTGTCAGCGGCCGGCGACCTCACCTGATCTGCGTTGATGTGGAGGGTAGTGAAAGTAGGGCATACATCCAACACATAACACACACTCACACAGAGAGGGACTGAGCACAGTGAGCAGCTGATGGTGTTTGAGAAACAGCAGAACAGATGAAGGAGGGACAGTGAGGAGACAGTGAGGTGTTAAGAGATAAAAAGTGCAAAAGAGTGGAGATGTCACGGCTTTGTGCGCGTGAAGATGAGAGTTTAAATCCTCTAACAAACAAGTCAAAACCCTGACTGTGATGTTTTAACTGTGATGTTATGTCTTTAGAGGATTATTGACATAGCAGCCTATGATTAATAGGTTAGTAGAGGTTAAGTGAATTAATTAGCTACCTTGTGTGTGTGTGTGATGTTACCTCTCTGTTATCCAGGTCAGCTTGAACCAGTGTTCCCTTGAAGCAGGGCTCTACATAGCGAACATAGTCACTGTACTGGAGAGAGGAACCCAGCACACAGTAATCAATGCATTGGCCGATCAACAGGCAATATGAACTTTTACAGAAGGTGATGATTAAGTTTTACTACCCTTAAATTTATCCACGAAGATGCACTTTATCTACTCCTTTTCTACATTTTCTCTGCAACATTTTACATTTCTGCTGTAAATATTTACATTTCTGCTGTAAATGTTGCATCTCCTCTGTAAATATGGCTGTTTTATATCTTTATTTTATTTCTTTATTTATGTGTGCCTTTAAGCCAAGAGACTCTACAAAATTTTGTTATGCATGCATAATGACAATAAAGACTCTTGAATCACTAAATATCACAATATCTCTTGTATTACTCTTACACTGACTCTAGCCAACATCTCTTATGAAATAGTTGAGAGCTGTTGTATTAATATGATGTAATAAAATGTCATTTTACTCTCTAGAGTTCTACTGTGTATTGTTTTTCAGATGGATTAAAGTTTTAGTGTCATATATCATCTACTGATGACACCAATATTCCTCTTTCCACTAATATTAATTGAGTTGCAATTATGGTAAATGAACATTATGTTATGTATATACAGTATATGTCCTTAGAAGACAATACCATTTGAACTGATTTTCCAGCTGTCAATTTTATATAATAAAACTCCAGCACTTATTGTTCTGCATGGTCAGTATTGGAAGGAGTGTTGCTTTAAATTCTGTGCAAAAAACAGCTTAAGGGCAGCGGATTTGCAAGAGGCATATGATTACACACTCAGTAATACCAGGATAAACCACGCTTATTACACAGATTTGTAGTTGTAGAGCTGCATGCAGCCAAAATCCTGAAAACCCCAAAAACAAAATGAATTTCGAGGCTTTGGTGTGACTGAATGCCTGCTGTGAATGTTTGCTTGTGTGCGTGTTTGTGCCTGTTTGCATGTGTGTCTCACTCAATACTGTACCTGTGCGTTAGCTTGTATTTGCGTGCTAGGTTGCTAATCTTAGCTCATTAGTGTGTACTTACAGCTATGATGTTAACAAAGTCATTTTCTCCCAGTGTGTCCAGGATTGTGTTGATGGTGTGTTTGGCTATGGTGAGTCTGAGTCCCTTCATGCTGCCACTGACATCCACTACGATCACCACATCTTTAGGTGAAGTGGCTGCCTGGATGTACCTAGAAAGAGACAGAGAAGACTTTATCTTTATTGACATGGCAACCAAATAACACTGAGGCTGTTATTTAGCAGTAATCTGGCAGACAGACAGACAGAACAGGAAGAGTTTAAGCCTTATCCTTTTATGTTCTGTCTGAGAACCAGACCAAGTTCCTGGAACCGGGAATGTCCTGTTTCCAAACAGTAATCTAGTTAAATCTACTTGATAAAAAAAAAAGTAAATAATAAAATTAATGATGGGTTTCCGGGTCATGCAATTATGGATGGTGGCTCACTGTCACACTGTCAGCCTTCTGTCTAATGTTGATAGTAGCAGCTGTGCTTTTCCTACCATCGAAATGTCAAAAAGTCTGAAAAAAGGCTTGTTGTTGACATTCACAACAAAACACTGGTTCTGTCTCTCTATTCATTATCTCCTCTTTTTATTTAAAGCAACAGTGTGTAATATTTCAGGGGATCTATTGGCAGAAATGGAATACCACATTAATGATTATGTGTTTCTTCTTCGTCTTCTTATAATCACCAGAAATAGAAAAGAATAGAACAGAATAGTTTTTTATCCCCCACTGGGGAAAATTCACCCGCCACAGCAGCATAGACATATTACAGTAATAAAGAAACAGTAAACAACAGCAATGACATAATAGAATAAATAATAATATTAGAATAAATATTTACAGTATGTACTAAATGTTAATCATTGTGTTTTCATCACCTTAGAATGAGCTGTTTATATCTACACAGAGAGGGAGTCCCTTCTCCGCAGAGTCAGTCGTCATATTTTCACAGTAGCCCAGAATGGACAAAATAAAAAGTAGCTCTACATGCAACCTGCAACATCACCACTGGATGCCTGTAATGGAACGTAAACCTAAACAGTAGAGTGAGCTCTATTTTAGAAGAGCAAGGATAAGACTGATAAAGCTGATAAAATCCTTTTGGGCAACATTTTTTTAAGGCGCACTTGGAAGTAAATAAAGATATAATAAGCACTTAACGGGATGAGACACTGTTTCAGGAGCATGAACTACTAGTCGGAAGAACTTCTCTCACTGGTAGCTGATTCAACATGCTTAACAATCACTGATATGAGCTGACTGGTGCCAACTTGCCAGAGACTTTGGAAAAACTACAAGTGATTGTCAGGTATTGACACTAATATCACCCAATGGCTGGAGGGCCAGGGCACATAACTAGCACTGAGGTGCTTCAGGTTGACCTGATGTGGAATATATCCTTACCAGTTTCTGTTTCTACAATCAAAGGTGACAACACCATTTTCATCTGGAATCCACTGGATGCCTGGAGAGGGAGAGGAGATGGAGATATTTAGCGAAGGCAGACACTCAGAGCTGCTCTCCTGATTGTGCAGACGAATGAACAAATTGTTGCATGGCTGGATAGTGACAGATTGTCAAATAATGAGGAATGAGGTGGCAGATGAGTGAAACAAGCTGTGTCACAAATCCTCTGCTAATTACCCCCCTCCCCCCACACACACACACACACACACACACACACACACACACACACACACACACACACAGGAGAGAATTCACCAGCAGCCATATTGTGGCTGAAACTGAGTCATCACGTTTGACAGACAGCTCCCTGCGTTGTCAGCTTGCCGTGTGCAGTATGCTGTTTAGCTTGTTTAGCTGAATGTTTATCTGTTCGTGTTGTCGGCACAGAAGAAACAAGCAAATGAAGACATCTTGGGAAGCTTACAGGATGTCCTTCTGTAAATGCAGGATGTGTACACACCTGGGTACAACCTGAAGAAGCCTGAAGCGCTGCCAAAGTACTGCCAGGTGAGAGTCGGATCTTTCTGGAAGTTATCGATGAAGACATCATTCAGAGCCTCAGACATATAGGCTCCGTTCAGAATATCTGGATCTACAGAAAAAGAGAGTGAAAATTGACATTCAACAGTCGATCGGATGCATCGTATAGTACGAGCAAGCTGCATGTGTGTCTGTACCTCTGTTGTAAACATTAGTAGGGACTTGGATGTTACTCTGTTGTGTGCTGACTGGCAGCTTATTGAAGTGTTCATTTATCTCCAGAGGGAATTCTCCTCCCAGCGACAGTGGTTTCCCATCCTCATCCACCTTGTTGATCAGCATGGAGTTAAAGTATTCAAACTAGACAGAACAGTAAAGCATGAAGAGCTTATAGACAATGTGATGATGAAACATTAAAGACAGTGTTTCAAAAAATCTATACAATATTCAACATATGTATGCATGTATTGTATTGGCTCTGTCTTGTATCAAAGCATATTGTCACATACCTCCAGTGTTTCGTTGTACTCGTGGTAAAAGTCAGCATCCTCTGCTGCTTCTGCTAACCTCTGCGGTACAACACAGCAGGTTAAGGACACACACAGACTTAACCAACAACATGTTATGTTTTTGTTCATGTCTGCAGAAGAGCTAGTGTAAATTGATTACCATTATAGGCTAACTTTGACTAATAGAGACTACAATTTCTGACACTGGTCCAGTATTGAGGACGACCACTAAGTGTGTTTGTGGCTTTATTATAGAAATGTCAGCATGAAACCTGATGACATGTTGCCAGATGACACCAATGGAATAGAGGCTGAATATGAAGACGGATTCAACAACGTGGAGGACGTCTTTGAATTTGGAATTGGTATAACTACACATATAGAGTATATGGTCAGTCAGATTTCACAATAAAACCTTTCCTTGAGTGAAATAACAGACAGACCAGACTAAGTTAAAAGGTAAGGAATGTAAAGGAAAAACTTTATTTCTACAAAATTACAATAACAATCTGAACATGTCAGAGGTAAAAATAAGCCCTTTTAGTGGACATAATATCACACTGATGCTCCTCACTTATAACACCAGTAGTGTTATAAAACAACACAGAATATATAATTATTACCTTCACTGACTTCATCTTTCTCCCGAGCATCTCCTCCATTTCCTCAGCAAACTTTTTCACCAGCTCCTCTCCGTCCACCTCCTCTATCTTCACCACGCCCTCCACATCCTTGTATTTCTTCAGAACAGACACAGTTGGCTCATTAGTAACGGTGCTGAATATTTACAGAGCAGTCATCTTGAGGCAGTGACAAGTTAGCTCTTTAAATCAATAAAACAGAGTGAGGATTATAGAAAAATTAGTCCATTCGTCCAAGTTACTGACACTATCTTCAATTTACAATGGAAACAACAAACAGAGGCACACACGACCATAGAAGAGAGATCCTGCTATTATACAGTTATACACACAGATGGGGGTCAGGCCCTGACTTCATCCCCTCCCCAGACCCCCTCTCTAATCTGCAATATGACAGAGTGACGCTCACTGCTCCTGTCTAACATCTGTGCATCTTCTACTGTGGGTTTGTTCACAGTGCTATTAAATTAAAGCGGTTCCATAAATGTAATTTAAGGGATCCCGTGCTGTATGGCTGGAAGGTTCATTTATATAAAAGTATGAGATGTGATGAAACATTTCCAGTAAATGTCTGCTTTGGTGTTGAACTTATATTCTGTTATAATAAGATAATTACCATTCCATTTTTTTTCCACAGGTGACACTTTTAATATCAATACAGGAGAGAGTCAGACTGAATTAGAGCGATATAAACAAATAAAAGGGTGATTAAGAGCTCCATTACTACAACTACTGCAAATAACCATAAAACATTTCCATCTAAACTAAAGCTCTGACAATATCTTATTATCTGCAAACATAAACTCAAACACATAATATCATATTTAGTTTAATCAAGTTTACTCAGGCAAGAGGACAGAGTCACGAAATGTTCCACAGATAACAAGAAGGACATTGATTACACAGAGGTGGGTGATTAATGGCCTCTTGTTGCAGAGAGTAAACTAACACACTGGGTGCTTTTTACGCATCACTGACTAAATAAAAAAGACTTGAACCTGCATTATATATAAATGCTGCTATTGTTGGTATTGTTACTGCAGCAACTGGTTTTAATGCTACTACGACACGTTTACTGCGACTGTTTCTGGGGCTGCTCGATCAAGTTGCGTTTGGTCCTGTGTGGTTTTCCCTCTGAAAAATACTGAGGTCATCTGAGGTTAAGCCAGCCCGCAATACAAGCACAAACAACAAACCGAGTCTGTTTTTGTCATAAATCTGTGGAGGCTGGTAATTTGTGCAGCGAGAAAGGTGGATGTTTCGTGCTGTGCAACATGAAAATGATGCTTACGCTGTAGAGGGAGATGGTCAATAGGTGCACAGTTTGTGTGTTTGTGTGTGTGGCAGATGGTGAACGGGCCTGCTGGGGATTCTACAGGGTGGCATGCCGAGGAAGACATCCTAATTACTAAAAGACACACACACAAGCATAACCTCTTCTTCAGTCTCTAAGATAAAATCAACACACAAGTGAGACGGGCTCAATGTGCTGCAGTAGAGCAGCACACTGAGCACATCATATACAGTATGTTTTGGTACAGCACTCTAATGGTTTTCAATGTCAACACCAGAATGGTGAGTGGTTTAAGTGTGTCATCACACTGGTCTCTGGGCCATGTGCAGATGTTGTACAGCAAATGTATGCCAGTCAGTCATGTTCCCATTGGCTGATGTAGCAGAGGGGGAGGACCCGCCCGTCTCAGTCTGAAGTGATGATGTCCTATATCCAACTCTTTCTATTATTGTAAAGTACATTTTAGACTTATATTTCACTCCTTGTCTTTATTTTTTATATTTGCATCAGCAGCCAAATATTGGCTGTGAAATGATCAGAAAATGAGATCTTTTACCTCCTCTATACACCTTCTCTGGTATGGCCATATACTGTATGTCAGAGAAAATCAATCAAAAGGATTAATACCCTTCAATCTCAAACTAAGACACATGAAATTGAGATATTTTGGAAAACAATTGATTTTGTGTATGTATACTGTAATTATGTGTGTCTGTATTACTTAATGAGGGTCATCTCTTACCTTCTGTAGTAGTTTCGCTCCAGAGTACCTGGCAGACAGGGCAGCTACCTCTTTGCCAAAGGATACAGCCCACTGCTGCACCCTGGAACCAGAGAAAACGTGATTAGTGATGGATAATCTAAGTCCGTAGCAACGACGAAAACAATGCAATAAATTAAAAACCAAGGCAGGTTTACATGTACTCTACATTAATAAACCCTTTTCTGGATAGAGAGCAGTCATACGGTCCAATCAGTCAAAGGGATTTTTTACATCATTGTAAACCAAAAATATGACCTTATTGATTGCTTAGAAGTGACCTATAAAGCATTACTGAATGATTTTGGAAAATAAAACAGTCAGTCAAGATTGGTATAATATACACTACAATATATGTTGTCTTTACATGCTAATTCAAAAAAATATAATTGAAAATTGAAATGCACTGAATAAATGCAAAGTCAAGTACCTTAATGCCTAAAGTGGAACATAGTGCTTTGAGAAATATTATTTACAGAAATAGATAAGGCCTGTTTCTAAATCATCTCACTAGCATCTTTAAGAATGACGGCCAATGAGACGCGGTTCACGCTGAAGGTGACACGAGTGGCTAGTGGTGATAAGAGGTGAGCCTGCATGCACCAATAACAGATTAAAACAGATTAGTGTTAAGGTGACAGTAAAAGCTGACGGTCTGTCGGGTCAAGAGGTTACTCCGTGCTCAATAACATGCAGGAACTCCATAAATCCTTCATGTGAATGCAGCCAAGGAAAGGTAATAATAGGAGTTAGAGGGTAGACAGGATGTGACAGATGGCTCAGCCTATGGGGAGTCAGCCAGCTTGCTGTTATAGTGGGCAGGGTTTGTCGCAGCTAGCCCAGTACAGGAAACTGATAATTTGTTGACTTGTTGATCTGTTTATTCTGGAGTGTGGGTTCATTATAAAATTAGGACGGCAAAGTCAGACAGTTGTACTCTAAATATGATGTTTTTTGTGCATAGGTGCATGATTGGTATCTTTTTGACATATAAACATATAAATGCAGTGCAGAGATAAGAATCAAAAGATAGTAAAGTGCAAAAGGGCAAAAATTTAGATAATGTGATAAAAGCAGAAACAATACAGAGCAATATGGCAGATAAATGGAGACCAAAACTGTACAGGAGACTGTATGCTGTTAAAGGGTGTTGTTGCCGTGGGCTACAACACCATTCAGGCCAGGCAAGGTCAAATATAGATCAAATTCAACACATTAAGCAACTCTGACACCCTAAACTAAATCTCATCCACAGCCTTTTCGGGAATATCATTTCCTAAATGGTTGCTTAAATATGTCACTGCCGTTGATGTCTTATTGTCAGCAAAGCAATGTTTCCTCAGAGGCTAAAGACTTCGCTGTCTTCCAGAACCAGAGGGATGCTGCTGCCAAATCTAGCCAGGCAGAGTGAAGCATTCTGGGCTCAGTGACCTGTGTTGGCCTGCTGAACTCTGCTGTCCCCGGAGCTTTAATCTCTCTCATCACACCAGCCTGTCCAGTGACAGCACACACTCTCTGAGTTTACATACAAAACTCACACATGCAACAATATGTGACTTTATGGTTTGACAAATCTATCGGACTTTGGATTGAGAAAACTATTACATTATTTCCACAGGGAAACACAGTCAGCATGAGAAACAGCATGCTGTGTAGTTCTCTCTGTCCCTCTGAAACCCTTCCACTTCACCACACACACATAGTTAATAGGGTTTTATGGACTGACAGCTCTGCATCGATCTGTTAGTGTTTTTAGTCAGCAGGAGGTTTGAAAGCTGTTCAGGGAAAAGAGCTTTGTCTGGCTGCTGGAGAACAAACAAACGCAGCGTTTCATTCCCAAGAGAAAAAGTAAGAGGGGAAAAACTGACCACTAGTCTTGCAAAGTGAATGCCAGTGTGAAAATAAAATACATTAGGCATTATGAGTTATTCCAGGTCCACTGTATCTGCAGTTTAACTGTAAAACCACTGATCCCAGGTAGAACATGATTAAGATTATTTTAAAGGGATAGTTCAGGTGTTTTGAAGTGGGTCCATGTTTCTGCTGGGGAAGCAAGCCGTTATCTATGCTCTCATCAAAGCAACCACACTCCACTGAATAAACTGTCATTTTGGGGTTTTTTTTGTTATTGTGTCATTAGTTTGGATTCACCAAAGCCACACAAACCAGCAACCGCTGCACTCTGTGAGTTAAAATTACAGTTTTTTTCAAGGTAGTTTGGTGGCTTTGGTGAGAACATAGATGGCTACAGCTGCTTCAGTTCAGTCTGACAGCAAGGTAAACCAGAGAATTTATTCTTAATACAGCATACACTTGATATTGCTTTTTTAGGTTGTTAAAATTGTTTTGCTGCCTGCCCCATCCACTGCCACACATTGCTTTGCTAGAGGCAGTCATCACTACCACACTAATACACTGACAATGGATAAGTACCTCATCTACTTGAAAGGGTAAGGATTTGGCCTATTATAGTTCTTAAAACAAGGATATAGAGGAAGAGTCAAAATTATTATAAAAATTAAATTAATTAATATTATCGTGGAAATAAATCCTAAATAAATCCAAATCAATAGGACTGTACACTGCCTTCATTGTTTGATGTTGCAAATATTTTGCATTTAAATATCCAAACACATATTTATAAAATATGTCAAAACTCTTTGATTGCACATTGGATCAAGTAACACATAAACAGGACAGTCAACAGCCATGCAGTGATGGTGTCCTGAATGCACATTAGTCTTTAATAGAAAAATTAGAGGAGCTAAGCAAACCATAAATGCTAAACAGTAAATATATAATGTCTGACATATCTATTTTTTTAAATGAATACAGCATCTTCAACACTCTTGACTGTAGCTGTAGACAGGACAGTTTGGCACCCCACAGATTCCCATATGGCACATATTTGTATCTGTGTGGAGAAACAAGCCAAACTAGAAAGAACACATTGACTCATCCCTCTGATGTGTAGCTTCAAAAAAGGACAACGCTGCATGCAGACATCGCAGGGTGTCCACGGGGAAATGACCGACTACACTTAATGATGTAATGTGTTAATAAAGCAGCAGGTTTGTGCTCATCTGACTTGTACTTACCGCTAAGTTGCAACACTTTGTATCTTGATGAAAGTCAGGATGCACACAGGTTAGCCCAAGTCAATTCAAGTCAGTTTTAATTGTATAGCCCAATGTCACAAATTACGTTTGCTTTACAGTTTGCACAGGACATGACACCTTCTGTCCTTTACAAATGACCCCAAAAACTTTTGATAGACAAATGGACATGATGTGTGTGTTTGAATTGTACTTCCACACTGACATCAGAACTTGATCTGACTGTCAGGGTTTTGTAGTGCAACTGTACTCACGTTTCTGGTGAGAGCTTCATCTGGCCGTCCACCATCAGGCACAGCGAGCTGGAGAGAATAATCCACAGCAGCATCATCAGCCTCCCTCTGTGCGGCCCACTTCTGTCCGATTTACTGGCATTCCCAGCATTTCCACGATTCCAGCGATTCATCCCTGCAGCTGCCGCGATCTGCATCAGTCCAGCGATTGTTGCACGCTGGCTCCAAGAGAAAAGGATTAAATTAGGAGAGCGCAAAGTGAGATTAGAAGTGCTCAGGTCACAGTGAAGTTGAGGTCTGTTTAACTGAAATTGAGCTAAAAGAAGCACCACAAAGAAAGGCAAAGGAAAGAATGGAAACAGAAGACACACTTTCTGTCAGAGCTGGTAAAGTAACCGTTCCCAAAAATGTAAAGATCAAATCCACAGTTCTCACTAATAGGACATTCATGCATGGTTCAGATCTTGATAATCTCCAGACACTTTGTAACTACTGTCTAAAATACACAAGGATCCATAGTGACATGTAGAGAATATGTGACGGTCCGAGGCCTGCTGAGGAAAGGATTCAGAAAGCTCACATGCAACATCCAACAAGTCATCCTAAAAGCTGCCAGATTTAAGACTCAAGTTGGCTTCTAAGAATCGTCCTGAGAAGCAGGTGGAAAGACTTCAGGGCTGCTTTTCCTGTGAGCCAAAACACTGAATCAATCCCATGCGCCGTCCAGAAACACAGGATGCTAATTTAAAAGAATCACAAACTCAAAAGTGGGTTGCAGGGAGATTAAAACACGTCCCTGAATCACTTCAGACAGAATGCTATTGAAGATTACTCACTATGTCATGTGCTCAAAGCTTTAAACCCATTCCTTTTGAGACATGTGGGACTGGAAAGAAAGTTCAAATTTGACAGAGAACAAATGGAAAGTGTCTGAATGATGATCTGATGTCAGCTCAGCTGGTCACCCCGGCACTCAGCAGAGTCTAGAAAGCTCTTGTCTCCGGTGTCAAAGGTCACTTCCGCGCACCAGGAGTCAAACCGGAGTCTGGCCATGTTCCTACACCTCCCTCTCCACGCCTCTTAATCCTGTTTCCACTGCTCCCATCATCTGATTCTCTCCTCCATGCTCCCTCTATTTGGATGCCGGGAAAAAAGGGAGGGTGATGACAGACTCCAGAAACTTCTGTCTTCACCCGAGTTCAGTCCTCGTTAACAGACGCCAAAGTATTCCCAAGTAGGACACAAACACATATTTCCTCTGGCATCCTCTCCTTTTCTGCTGACCTCACCAAACCAAAAATCATGCAGCACTGGGACAACGATACGCTAAGAGCGAGACGGATTGAGTGAGCGATGGATAGAGGGACTTCCTCTCTCTCCAGCGTATCTCTTCCTGCTCTCCGGTACCAGTTTATACCATAATCCAAGCAGGATTAAACCCCTCCTCCCTCCATCCCTCCTCTTCTGCCTCCATCTCTCTCACTCTCACACACACAACAACACACACATCAACACAAACACCATCTCCCTCTCATGCCCTTATCTTTTCTCTAACACTCTTTGACCTACTGTCCTTTTAGTCCTGCTTTTCTTTCTAGCTGTTTCTCTCCCTCTTTTTTCCCATAATCTTTCTCTCTAGGCTGTCTCACCTGCTGTTTCTCTCATTTCTATGTTTTCTTTTTCTACTTAAATCTTCCACATCGTGTCTGTTTTTTAACTGAGAAAGAATGAAGGAAAAGGTGGTGGTGGTAAGAATCAATTGAAGTCATCTGTCATGGGGAGAAAGAAGGGAGGAAAAGAAGCAAAAGCAAGGGAAACATGAGAGCAAATGAGGATGGGAGGATGTCCAGAAGAAGAGGAGGAAAAATATAGAGCAAAAGAGGGGAAGAGAGAGGTGGGATGGTTGGAGAGACATCAGAAGAAGGATGCACAAGACTGACAATCTTAGAATACAAACACACTGAGACACCTAGTGGACTCTCGGTGCCTCACATGCAGGCACGCGCACACACACACACACACACATACACACACACACACAGCTATGATAAAATAGTTAAGATAAAATAATAAAGAAAATATATATTGTGTGATATTTATAATTATTACAGTGAAGATTCACAGCTATTGCACAGGTATTGCATGTAAAAATTATTGCGGTAAGTTTGGTTGAGTTTGAGATTATTGCACATATATACAGTAGTTATGCACACACACACACACACACACACACACACACACACACACACACACAAGCATACAGTGTGAGGTTACTACAGCTAACATGTCTTCATGTTCCTACACACACACACAGACACAGTGAAACATCTGCTCATACTGCACACACACAGAAAAGGTCAGATTAATAACATTACAAATAGCAACACCAGCACACACACACACACACACACACACACACACACACACAGTATATCTATAGTAGTGTGTAACAGCTGTGAGACTCGTCCTCCCCCACTGACCCAGATCACTGATGATGTAGATGAGTCCTCCACCCTCCCTCCACCCCAACATGGATGAACTCTTTTCCTGTCAGCAAAAGAAAACTTCCTCCACCGAATTACAGAGACATATACACACTGAAGAATAAACCCCAATAATTCAAAAAAATAAATTAAAAAATAAATATTAAAAATTAAAAAAAAATCTAGACCCCCGGTCTGGTTGCTGCTTTTCCATAAACATTTGTAAGTACCTTTACAGTCCAGGAAATCGTTATTTTTATAAGCATGCTGTAAAAAAAAAAACAAGATAAAATGCTAAAATTCAGGAAAAAGGTCCTCAAAACATGTGAAACTATCTGTCCGTGCAGCAAGATAATTTCACTAAACATCATTTCTTTATTTAACATATTGTAAAGTTGAACACTTGAAATAAGAAATTAACACTTAAAACAATATAAATTATGTAATACTAAAAATGTAAGTTCTTTTTTATCTTGGTAAGAACCAAATAATTTGCAGTGCAGAGGTCTAAGAACATAACAAATTATTAAATTATTTAGCAGAAATTATTTCCAAAACTGGCAAAAATGTTGTAAAAATTATAATCACAACCAAAATGAGAAAAAAAAACAATCTTTGTTTTCATTCATTCATCTTTCCAGCTCAGTCACATCTTTGGTTTTCCATCATTCCAGGCTTTTCTTTTACTAAATTTGACTTCACATTAATGTATTTTCACAACCGATTCGTTCAGGTGCAACATTGTCTCTTTTTTATTATACTACTTTTATGTTATGTTTCCATTTACTGAGATTCCACTTTAATCAAATGAACAATATACTGTGTGTATATACTGTAGATACATGAAAGAATGATTCTCACACAGTGACAACATATCAAGCACCACTAGGTAAAATTAATATGAGCAGTATCACTCACCTGTGGCCCCGTTGAGCTGAATTATGGTTCCATCATGACCTGTCTTAGTGTAGGAGACTGAAAAAAATGACATGAAAAGTGTTTCTTAAAATACCGTTTGAATGGAGAGCAGCTTTTCTGTGTATGAACAAAGCTGCTTAAATTCAAAACACACTGTTAAAAGCAGTTACTGCAGATGACATTCCTCCATCTGAGAATACAGTGGCATAAAAAGTAGTTTGGACTGTGTGCAAACTGAGGACCCCGCCTCTCTGGGCATGGAAACACACACACACACACGCACACACACACACACTCTAGAAGTCATTGATTAGTCTAAGCCAGGGCTAATAGTCAGCCTTTACTTTTAGCTCCATCAGCTAAACCAGTGGTCTGGAACTGCCGAGATTCAGACAGAAAAATGTGTATCTGTGTCTTGATATATAAACTGTTTGGAAGTCCTGATAATATCCTAAACAAGCGATGGACTTAACGCTCCTAACATCATATTCTTGAGCCTTTCTGTAGATATTACTAGCTTATTTGGGATATCTGCTAACATTTATTAGGAAACGAAGCAGGAAGGAAGGGAGGCGCCAAATTTCCCATAAGTGTCAAGACACAAAAAGTGTGCAGCACATTGTCTTGACTTCATACTGCACTTCCTGTCAGTGTTTGGGTTCCCAGCTGTTATGAGGGAAGCATTAACAGCACTGAACAACAACAATAATCAAGACTAATGGACTGATTTAAGAATGTGTTACATGATGCTGCCGGAAATATTATGAAACACTGAAAGTCAGTCGTCACTGTATTCCGTGTAAATGTGATGGAGAAACTGTGAGTGACAGGTCATCATCCCCACTGTCCAGAGAGTGGTCGCCATGGGAGATGAAGTGAATCTGAGCGGTTGTTTTCTATGAATCAGTCATTCAAACATGTAATTTGCTGTCAGTTTACACCTAATAAGGCCAATAAGTGCCAAGCTGAATAATTACCTCTGCCAAGGAGGTTATGTTTTCACCAGGGTTTGTTTATATGTTGTTTTGCAAAATAAGTCAAAGAGTTATGGTCGGATTTTGGTGGTGATCAGATCGGATTCAAGGTGATCAAGGTCAAATGAAAGGTCACACCATAGTAATGTATGGGAGATTTTGCATATTTCTCAACACTCCAGGGTGTTCAATTTTCAGCCAATCATCACCTAATTTGGTACATAAACTCAAATAGGCATCCAGAAGTCACCGATTCAGTTTGGTCAAGATCAGTAAAAGGTCAAGGTCACCAAGGTCAAATATGTGTTTTTAACCATAACTTCATGTAGGAAGGAGCTAGAGCAATGCAACTGCTCTCAAAATATCTGGAATTCTCAAAATGCAAAGTTTTACTGGTATTTTGGTCTTTTTTAAAATTCAAATTCAAATATGACAAAATATGAAATAATAAATAAAATAAAAATAAATAAAAAGTACATGATGTTAATGTGAATACAATGTTAAATATGGGTTTCAAGGTGCGTTAAAATCAACACATTCACTCTTAGGCGTTGTGGGCTTGCAGGAGTATACGCTCTCTCAGAATGCTGCCTTGGCGGAGGTCTGTACTCTCTTTTCTAGTTGTGTATGTGAGGTATCCTGAAATACATGAAAATATGTTGATGTATTTTAGGCTGGCTTGTGTTAAATTTCACCAGAATTGTTGAAATTTCTGTTTTTCTTTGAACATTTTCAGCTTAAAAACTGAGGATAAAAGTAAAAAAAAACAATTGAGAAAGCAACCATGGTCCATTTAGTAGTTGCTTCATCTGCTAATACAGATCATTTTATTTGATCAAAAGCTACAGAGTCTGTCGTAGATCTAGTGGTGAGATTGTATTTGTCAAGCTCAAAGGCTGCTGGGTTAGCAGCCCTCTCCCCTGCACAGTCAGATTAACAGCATTGTGTCAGCAGCTCTGCATTATTGGCTTGTACTGTGTGCTCAGTTAAGCACAACAAAGGCATGGAGTAATTCAATATTGGAAAAAAAGAGTGATGTTGCATAAAGTGTATTAGAGTTAATTGGGCAAGAACCCTCAATACTGCTGGGTGTGTAAAAACAGTAGACATCATGTTACACTACTGATGTGACATTAAAGCAATAATGAGTGCACCTTCACTATGATTATCATTGCTTTGTGCTGGATTAATTTTGCATAATAATAATGATAATAATAACAATCATAACAGCAGTCAGCCATGCAGATACATTGACACAAAGAAGACAGTAAGCAACAACAGAGGCAGTGTGAGAACATTTAATATCCAATTAAAATATAATCCAGTTTAGGTAAGAACAACACATTCCTGATGAGAAAGAAACTGTCCATGTCAGTGTTCAAATAATGAAAAAATATTTTGCTATTGATGTTTTAAAGAACAAAACAGTATCTGACATTTAACTGTCGATATGTTGTATCAGAATGGATTTTTACTTCTGTTGTACATTTAACTGTAATGTAACATGCTGGTTATTTGTGCTATGAGAACAACACAGTACATTTAGCTTGAATACAAAAATAGGAAAAAATATTCTTCTTCTTTTTTTTTTTTTTTTTTTAAAATGTATTCATTTTGTTTTTGTGTACTTTCTGGTAGCTACTGTGTAGTCCAGCTATATGTGCATTTAGCACAGGAGCTGAACACAAACTCTAAACCTCCCGGTCACATTAACGTTTCACGTTTCTACTGACTGTGACTTTGTGGTTTGGCTGCAGTAGATAAAGTGTAACAGTATTTTGGAAATACATTTTCTATGCTATTTTCGACTATACATGCTTTGAACAGGCCTGTGAACTGCAAACAATTGTTATCGGATATAGTTAACTTCCTTCTTTACTACTTCATATTGCTTCACAAAGCTCTATTTAACAATCACGTATTTAACTGGAAGAGCATGTTTTTGATCAATAAATTACTGTCTTATTCCTGAGGGGAATTTCTGTAAGTTTCTGTATTTTTTTTCCAATCACAAAAGTGACCATCAGCCACCCAGTAAAAACACAGAAAGACCTCCTAACTAGCTCTTTGAGGTAGCACAGGTTAACAGTCTCCTGTATGACCATGTCATTTTGAATTCTTCATAATAATGAGAATAATAATAATAATAACTAAAATACCAATAAAGATATTTAACAAAGCTGGAAAAAGAGAAAAACAGAATGACATGGTTTCACTTTAATAACTTTAAAAGAATTTGGATATTAAAATCACTCGCTTAAAGTTTCTTTAGAAAGCAGGCTAGTAAAAATTTCACACACTTTTACACAAAGATAATTTTCCAAATATACAGAAAACATGTTTTAAATTTCATAGTTGGAGTCTGAACATAACCTCCAGCGCGAGTTCTTCAAAAAGGAAGACTTGTTTATTAGCGTGCAGAGGGCGGGCTGGTGTCGGACAACTGAGGGAGGCTACAAAACAAGTAAAATAAAATTCTGCTACAAACTGTGCAGGAAACTAAATTTAAACTTGGGAAAACAGTGAGATTGCGGCATATTTTGTCTTGCGAACTACAGTAAAGGCTACAATTTAACTACAGGTTGATGTAGTTGGTCATGCCACATTTGTACCAGAAATAAGAGGTTGCCTTGTTTGTTTTATTTTTAAGAAAAGTCATAGCATGCATTTTTTTATATGGAGACAAATATTTATATTATTTGATATCTGTTATTTTTTGTGCAGCTACAGGAACTTGGTTTAAAGTGAAGATTGACTGGCTACGCAGTGCAGACCAGATGCAGTGAGTGATGGTACTCGTCCATATTAGGTGTAGCAGAACGGGCCTCGGATAGGGGGTATGTATAGAGTCATCAGTACTTGCTGCTGGAGTCTTTAGCATAACGGCTGATGTAGGCTTCATAGATGGTGTCCAGGAATAAGCTGTCAGTCTGAAAGGCACAAGCGAGTGTCATCATACTGCAACTTTGCGATTATTTTCACATAATATCAGAAAAACTGTTTTCTCTTAATACCTGGATCAGATGCAGCAAGGTGGCTTGAAGCTGGCTTCTGGACAGACCTTTAACTTCCTTTTGCAATGGCGGTCTAGACAGGGTTGAGGAGGCAGGGCAGATCTCCGGGGCAACCGCTGACAACCCGCCGCTAGACTTTGCTTGAGTGAACACACTGGGAGAGAGGAGCAGGTTCGGGGCTACAGTGGCTGGTATCCGCTGGGGGGAGATCACCTGGAAAGACAGGGACCGTTATCAGTGCTCCTTCACTGTACTTAGTGCTCCTGTTTAGCAACCTAAATGGTTAACAAGTCAAAGATGGTCGCTAACAGAGTTCTTACCTGAAACTGCAGAGCAGCCTTCTGACTCACAGTGGCTGTGGTCTGGTTTGGGGCCGGTCCTAAAACCAAACCTGTACCTGAACCTTGAGAGGGCCCCAGGAATCGAGGGGCCAGTCCTGGACAGGCTCGAGGAGCATCATGGGAAGTCAGGCTTTGCTCCTGCTGGACCAGCTGGAGCTTTTCCAGGAGCTCATGAGGAGACACAACGCCAGGCATCTGGGAAGACAGACCTGACAGGACAGCATGATCAGGCAAGTATTTTTGAGAATATTAAATAAATGGTTGCTCCCTTAGCTTTGTCACATTACATATTATCAGACATACGTATACTTCAATTATAGTAAATAGATTCATTAATCAGATACCCAAACACTGACGCAGAAAGAGATGGCAACAATGCTGTCGTATATTTGGCAAAATTATACATTTAACTTCAGGAAATAGAAACTCAATGAAAATAAAATCATTGAAATTAGTGCAAATGTATTGGATGACATTTGTGCCACAAAACAGAACCTACAAAGTGACTCTTGTTTATTTTAAGGAAACTGATAGCCCACCTGGTAAAGGTTGAAGGATTTGGTCACTGGTCAGCAAACCTGATACAGCAGGAACAATATCACTGGAAGTTAGTTTCAACCTGTTACTTAACTATTTATTATTTTATACATGCTATCACTAATATGATTTACTCACTATTTATAGTGTGAAACGTGTGGTACTCTTAGTCAGTATTTGCTGACCTACCTACATTGCTTACTCATAGCATACTGATAGGATAAAAGCTGCCCCACCTGCTCCCTGTACAGCTGAACTTGACTGCTGCTGTGCATCTGGTGGAGGTTTAGATGAGATGAAAAACATCTTTTGTTGTGCTTGAAGGTGAGCACATGACCCAGGATCCACCAATATGGGTTGATGGGGGAGATGAGGGAGCTGTTGCAGAGGAAGGGGGTTGGAAGAGGCTGGAGGTGGCTGGGTTTGGAAAAGTCTCTTGATTGGGTCAGTTTGATGCTGTTGCTGTTGATGGAGATGATGATGATGATGGAGATGGTGCTGCTGATGATGATGGTGGTACAGATGGTGGTGGTGATGCTCCAGCGGCACCCCGTTGTCACACAGCCTGTTCTCAGGGGACTCGGACACGGTCTGCAGCACCCCCCCGGCCACTCCGACTCCTCTCTGGCCCTGCATGAGTTTCTGGATGGCTGGGCAGTGCTGAGGCTGGTTCTGCTGCTGCTGATGGCTGCTAGAAGGAGACTGCAAGAGGCCCACGACATTCCCTCCATGGTCCTCTGTCCGTACTCCAATCACAGGCCCGAGCCCTCCGTCTAAACACCCAACCGTCTCTGCGTTCCCTTCCTTAGAGGTCACTGCATCGTCGTATTTTAGTGAACGGGCTACAGATGGCCGAGTGAGACGTCCAGAAGCGGTTCCAGGAGGGACTGGATGAGGTTCAGAAGAATGGTAATGTTGATGCTGAGAGCCAAAAAGCGTGGCCAGAGAAAGAGGCTTGGGTTCAACACTTTCACTGTCCTGGATGAGACAAACAGAGAGAAGGGTAAGAGAGGAAAGGAGAGCAGAAAGCATGACGGTTATTTCTGAAGTCTCACTAAGGTTACGTTCAGACTGCAGCTTGAAGTGACCCAAATCTGATTTTTGGCCCGATGCGACCTGTATCTGATCTTTTAATTACAGTCTGAACGACACAGATTCAATTTTTTCAAATGCGACCCAAGCCACTTGGGATGTGGTCCTAAAACCGATACATATCCGATCTTTTCACATGCGACTTCAGTCTGAACGGCCAGGTCGCATTCATCCGACCTACACGTCATCAACAAGCGACAGACTTCACTATTCTGCACTGAAGTAGGCAGAAGCAGGAAGATAAACAACACCATGGCTGATGATAATGTGCAAAGCAGTCAATGGAAGGAGAGTGAGGATTCTGATTTAATTCATATTTGGAGGAATAGCTCTATTTAGGCCAAACTGGAGGGGTCTTATCGGAACCTAGCGTCCATGTTTACTTCCGTAAACAATGAGCACGCTCGCTGCGTGCGAAGTCGTCCTCCATTGTGCATGCGGGACACTTCGCATTGTGAGGCGTTGAAGTTCACACCAGAGATCACATACAAGTCGCATTTAATTGGAAATGTGAACGACCTCTCAAAAAAGTCAGATTTCACAAAAAAAAAAATCGGATATCACAAAAAATCCTAATTGAGCATTAAGTCCTGCAGTCTGCAGAACGTAGCCTAAGAGCTTCATCAAGAAAAGGTGATGTACTGAAAAAGGTGTTTTACCTGTGTGTTTGGTTTAACAGGTATGGGTTTGATCAGATTGGGGTTTCCATAAAGAACACTGCTGCCACCAATCTCTTTTGGCTCTGATGTAGACTTCATGTGGAGGGAAAAACAGAGATAATATGAAGCTTTAAAGACTGGAGGGGATCTGAGATGACTCTGTTCCGCTTTCTGGTCAATTTGAGGAAATGTAGACGATCAAATAAAATGGTTAATTATTTTACTAGAAATAAAAAGTAATTCATGCCATATTTATCTGTAATGTTCTCCTGACCGCCCTAAAGCCAGCAGGATTTTCCTACCTTGTCATACTCTGTGCGTGCTTTGGTCAACATCTGGATGATGTCCACTGACTTTGCATCGCTTCCTCCTCCTTCTTCAATTCCTCCTCCTCCAATTGCTATTCCTCCTCCTCTTCCTCCTCCCCCAACAACTCCTCCTCTTCCTCCTGGGGACAACCATCCACCCTGAGACTGAGCCAGGACCTGCTCCTGCTGGGTCAGACTACAAACACACAAGAGTCCTGGTAAGAATAAATACAAGACAAGCAAAGTTGAATACTTCTGTCAGGAAAAGTATTTATCTTCAATATATATTTAATGCCAAAGTAAAAGAAACAACCATTCAAAGATACTACGGTTGTCACTTGTTGGCTCTAAGCGCTTCAGAAACACAGCTCGATCAATAAACACATGCAGTCTATATCGAGTGAGATATATGAAACAAACTCTCTGAGCCCTGATGGCTGATGGATCATAACTCACTAGTCCCGTTCTGTGGTGTATACATATACTTTGCAGTTGCGTAAACACTTACATCTTCATCCTCTGAGCAATGCGTTGACAGTCCTCCTTATCATAGAACCAAATGCCATGGATAACCACTGGGGAAGAAAGAGAGAGAGAATGGGACTTTAGTACATAAATATAGAAACAAAATACAACGGAAGTCCACATCTAAGTAAGCAATGCCCCAGATGATGCTAAAAAAAAAAGAAATCAAGTTAGTCAGTGAAATAATGAAACTGCCAGCTGACTTTTAAGATGCACCAGCCAGTGAGGTCAGCAGACAACAGAATGAGATTTCAGATGTGCCGGGCCCTTACAATCAAATGAATGCACAGACATGCTGTCGTACAACTATGCTGCTGTGACATCAGTGCAGCCTTGACAGACATGTAAACAGTTTATTATTAGCCCTGCTGGGCATAAAACGAGTCATTTCCCAATGGGAACAGAAGCCAACGGTACCATTATGCAATGAAACATGGGCCCCTGGAGGCTCCTGAACTACATAAACACGGTCAACAAGGCAACACTAAAACCCATTTGCCACAGGATTACACAGCAGTGAGCAAGTACGTTGCATTGCATTACACAGTGACTCATTTTACATCTGCACTGGCTCCTAAAAGCATATTGAAAGAGGTAGCGTTGTTGTAAAATTATTCAAATCCCATCAGTAAGGAGACCCTCATTATTTTGTCCAGCAACAAAATTTAGTCCCAAGAGCTAAAAACATCGAAGGTCGAGAAAATCTCCCAGATCCCAGAGGCCCACTTCCTCCATTTATCCTCTTAAACAAATCAGAATGTATTGCATATAATATTTTAAGACCAATGAATTATCTGGGTTTTGTTACCAAAACAATAATTCATCTTCTGGATACTCTCCTTGTCTTTTCTTAGTTAATGGAAAAAAATAACATTTCTCAAATGCAAAAACCTGTGCCTCATATAACAGTATATAAACTGTGATCAAAAAACATGACGAAAGAGCCTAAATTTGAAAACACATTTCTGTCTGTACTAAAAAAAAGTACTGAGATATGATACCCAACCTGAGTCAAGACAGCAGGAAGTCACCTCACGCCTCAACACATTTAACTTACTGAAGTGGCTTTCAAACAAAGATGAGGCCAAACCCAACGAGGGAAAGCGGTGAGTGAGAGATAGAGGACAGACAGGACTACTGGACAGTGGTGGACAAAAACTGTCATATCAAAGACACACATTCCCACACAGACACACACACACAAAAATATACACAAGCAGTGACGCACATGCACATACACACATGCAGAGTTCAGCTGAGCCTGGGAAAATCAACCCAGTACCAAATAAGTAAGTGCAGTGGGAGAGTGTCTAGTGGAGCCAGAGCTGCTTAGTGCTCACTGGGGATGAGACGCTTTGACAGAGACGGAGAGACACACAGTCAGATTCAGAGAGCTGGAAAATTGAGGGGGAAGAAAAAATGAGCGGGACAGATGTGAAGTAGGCTGAAGTGAGCTGTGTTAGAGAGGAGATTATTGCAAAGTCCATCAAGAGAGAAACATCTTGCTCTGAGAGCTTGTTAGCTGTCAGGAAAAAGAGGCTGAGTTTAGTCAGTCAAAGAAAAATGACGCTGTGTCGCTTCAGCTACAAGATGACGGTCCAGCATGCTGCCCTACATTCAAAGGGGACAAGATGATAATTGTCCATTAGAGAAGATTATCACACATTTTTACTGCTCTGGCCTGCCAATAGCCTAAATCTGAAGCAGATGGAAACCTCCTCAGAGTGAGAGAGAGAGAGGGAGAGAGACAGTCAGAGAGAGAGAGAGAGAGACAGAGTGGGAGGAGGACTTCAACCTCCAAATAAGTGGCCGTGGCCACAAGGTTACGCTTCCCGGGTGAAAGTTAGAGAAAGGGTTCCAGTCAACGACACTGGAGTTCAAGAGAGGAAGAGAGGCAGAACTGAACGAGTGAAGCAAAGATGAGCAAGTGAAGTGGACCGCAAACGGCAGGACTTCAGTTGTGTGGTCCTGTCAAACCATCTGTGACGCCAACAAAGCAGCCAACTAGAGAGCGCTGGTACACGCCTGATGTCTGCTGTAGACCTGCACTGACTCTCTGATGGGACTTCCCGTGGCACACTGGGCAAACAGCTTTACTTATATCTGAATTATACAGTTTTGCTTGATTTCATCGCATTTTCCAGGATATCCAAATGCGCTCTGACAATACGGTAGCCGTGTTTGGCTGTGACCCAAACTGCACTACTGGGACTACTCGCACTTTGTTGTGTTTAGCTTTAATAGAGTTAGAAATGCAGACACATTAGCACGCAGCAGCACTGTCCAAGATGGATTAGGTGTGCCTTTACTGCAGTATGTGATCAGATTTGTTGAGAGAGCTCTGTGCATCAGTCAAGTGGAACACTGTTGATATTCTTTTACGCTATATTTAGTTAGGGGCAGGAGCTCTTACGATACTGCACACTGATGCTTGGAATTATTATTTTCTGAGAAAAAACATCACTTCCTTTGCCTGTATGAATGGAACATTGGAGGAGGAGAAACCACCGAGATTTGAAAGAAGACATCACCACTGTTGTTACACCTCTAAGCCTTCCTCCTGAGGCTCAACTACTTTTGTCCAGTTTTAAGGAGGTATTGCCACAACCACCGTGACAGCTGGATATACTACCTGAGCTGGATAGAGATAAAGTCTGTTCCACAGTGCGACTCATTACAGAGGTAGACTATCAGTCCACCCTAGACTTCTGAAGAGGACTTATCGGAGGAAGTGTCAAGTCACATCTGGCATCACTTTCATTAAAACATTTGCCAGATAGGGTATTACTGGAGCTGCAACTGACTAATCTAGGAAATTTTAAGTTCTCCACTGTGAGACTCCTGAGAAACCAGTGGAGCCATGCTGAGAGGCCTGTTTCAGAGGAAACCGAAACATGAGAGACTGGAGGAGGAACCTGAGGTCAGATTCAAAGGCTTGCTGGTGTCAGAGAGAGACCTGGGATATACCTACGTACGACCTGGAGGTAGGACTGTCCATATGCCTGCTACACAAAACTCAATAGACACGTGTAGTGTTAATGTTAGCGATACACGTGGCTAAAATTGTGTAAATGGTAATGGACAATATGTGTTGTCATTCTGCACCACAAAGGTACATCACACAGTGAGGCAGCAGATCTTTATAGCCGAGAAGCTGGAGCTAACGCTTACGAATTACTTAAGTTTCAGCTCTTCAATCAACAAACTTTAGCTCCCAGCTGCCATGCCATGGGTCACTGGCACAGGAAGACATTCACTACAGTGACTTTATATGTCCTGGCCATAATCTACATGAAAATACTGGAACATCAATGACAACTTTTACAAGAAGCCTGTTCAGATAAAGTCATTCAAACGAGTTGTTAGGTACCAGTCTATGTATCTCGAGGAGCAGACAGACCCACAACCCTCAGCTAAAAAGTAAGACACTAACACGGCCTAGCTCAGGGGATCAACTCCATGTGCAGATAACAGGCCGACTGAAAGACTGCTTATTGATTGTAGGTGCTTATGGGAAGGAATGTAAAAAGCCTTCCAGCTGTCTGAGGAACTGTGACTTGTTCTCTTCCCTGAATCTTGCCTGGTTCTGTGATATATCTCCAGCGTATATTTTTAGCACTGGGTGCCACTTTGTGCCAACTGCCATTCCAGGAAGTAACGGCAGCACTGAGAGCTGCATGTTTATCTAATGATAAGATTCCACGACCCTTGCTCACAGAGGTCACGCCAGAGTGGGACTGGCAGCATTACCAACAGACCGGGGCATAAATAGTCTTACAAGATCAGATGTTAGCCAGTGAAAAAAGCTGTGATGTGCTCCTGATTTTATGGTTTTCTGGAGAGGATTACGCCACACCACACATACCATCACAATGTCTCTTTTGTGTTTTGTTAAGTTAAATCCAGCTCAATCTGCAGTTCAAACAATCCCAGTGAATCACAGCAGCTATGGTTTCATTATAACCATGCTGTCTCTCTCCTTACTTGGGTGCTTACTTGGGTATTATCTGTCTCCAATCAATGTTAACTGCTAAAGCCACTGACCATTAGATTTGCCATGTTCACCCTCTGTTCAACTCTCATTACCCTTGCCCATATTTCCTAATACTAATCAGCTGTGCTGAGATTGCTGTTTTAATGTGTTTTAAATTCCTTTCCTTCCCAAGAAAGGCTGTTCACTTGCAACCTATTCCCCCCATTACCGATGCTATGAACACATATAGAAGCCAGTGTTATCACCCAGCCACTTTAATGTGTCCTGAGTGCCTGGTGTAAAAGGTATTAAGAGGTCACAGAGGAAGATTTAAGTCATACACATTATTTCACTGAACCTTCACAATGTTTAATAATGGCTGTGTTGTACACATGTCAGAAAGACTAATTGACTACTACAGTAAGGGGATCAAAGCAGGCGTAAGGAATCCACTGGTATCCAAACACAGCATTCCACCTGCCTCTGACTGAGCCTGATTGAGAGTGTGAGATCACGACAGAGGGGGAGGGAGGTCTTTGTGTGTCGCCGATTCCTGACTGAGTGTGTGTTTAGATTATCAGTGACTGTTGTGGTGTATCTAATCTCTGCTGGCTGGATTTGTAGTGCTGTCAAGCTCTTGTCTCACAGGCAACACGCGCGTGTGTGTGTGTGTGTGTGTGTGAGTTGCAGCCAAATGTAGGTCTCAGAGGGAGACGGGCTGATAGAGTCACCACCCTGGCTCCTTATATGGAACTAATGGTTCCCACTCAAATGAATGCAATGCTACACACTTTTGGTCACTCTATCAAATAGTATGTTTTATCTAACTTCCTCCCTGTGGCTAAAGGGACACCTGTCATTTTTAAGTATGGCTATCGGGTCACACAGATATGGTCTCCTCGATTTTGAGGTGAGCATAACACACACAAGCGATCTAAAGAGAGTCACAGGAGTTACCAAAATTGAATCAAGACCCCAAAAAATAACAATGACAAGTACAATTCTAGCCATTTTGTGGAGTCCTTAATTATTCTCTGGATACTCTATTTATTATTTTCTGGTTAGATCCATTTATCTAGCTCTCTCATTTTCAGTTTGACAATATGTCAATATATCTGTCTCACTGTGCCAGACTGCTTGTTAAACACAGCAGAGTACTTTCAAACTATTTAGTCTGTGTGGCTAGTGCTGGTATTTAGTCAGCTATGCCTGCACAGTCTAACTCATGTTACCAACCAAAGCTTTTTGCTTTTTTTAAACATTTCCCTATCATAATTTCTTTACTGATTGCTGGGTTAGGCCGACATTCATCAGCATAAAGTGAGCTGCATTGAAAGTGACTGTTTATTAACACTGTAAGCTAAGACCAACCCCTTATAATACTACAATGAATATTACATTAATAGAAGTGGTAATGTTAAAAGATGTAAAAGATAGAGTTTGACAGAGTCAAACAAAAGACATGTGTCTGTGTATGTATCTGTGTGTCTTTCTCCTTACATCGTGCATTGCGGTAAAGCAGGAAGGGGTGCTGGAGCTGGAAGTCCAGGTCTTTAGTGATTGGCTCTGTCAAGTTCTCCATACTGAGTCTGTTCATAATAGTGAAACCATGTCTGGGAGATGCCAGTCTGAAACACACAGAGGACACAGAAATAAGGGTGAAAATATTAACGAAGCTGTAAACCTGTATCATCTAAGTAAGGTGATAGTTTCAACATGTCTGAAAAGATTTAATGGGAATCCAAACAAGTGTAATCAGAATTGTACTTAAAGTAAAGTTTTGTCATGCAAAGTCTTTAGACACCAAGATGTCAGAGTCCAACTCCATTACCTTGTGTAGATAAAAAGGGTGCCTTCCACTTCTGTCTTCTCCTATAACAGGCAAAGCACAAAAAGTGGTGTACTGACATATATGGTAAGCCAAATCCTATTATTGAGGGCGAGTAAAAAAAATAACAAAATACATTCACATAAAAAAGTGAGTACAAGACTAAGCAACTGAAATTATCGTGGCAGTCTGCTGACAAACGTTTGTGTTGTTAGGTATAGGAGCAACATATTCTTTTATAGTATAATCTAGTATGACAACATTACAGGGAATCAATAATAAAACAATAAACGTTTCCAGTTGTTGTAGGATATTCCTCGTTAGACTCCCAACAACCACAGCTGGGATTTATTTACTGCTATAACTTTGGTTGTGGTAAATCTGTGCCAGTGCCAAAGCGCGCCTATCAGGGACGACGACGAAGCTAAGCTAAGTTAGCAAACTAACCAAAGTTCAGGCTCACCCACTCATTTGCCCTGTTGTTATAAGTATACAGGGCAACTTGGCTGGCCACGTCCACAATGTTATTGATGTATGGGTCTTGTCGTTGCAGAGCAGCCAGACTTATTTCCAGTCCTTTAGCGGTGAGGCAGCTGCTGCTACCTGCAGAAGTCGCTGTCATTGTTCCCTATGGAGAAGTTAGCTCGCTACCTAGCTTCAGCGGCTAACGAGTCACAAGAGGAGATAAAAACCAAACCGACACCAAGGTAAAAACGACAATTAAACTGCTAACTCGTCAGCTTTTGTTTTGCAACTTAAGACGTGTGAATTTTAAAATGTCAAGCGTTATCTAGTGCTAACTGCCATGACTGAGTTGGTCGACGGCCATGTTTAGCCAAAGGGATTGTAAACAACCAGACGTGAGTAGTTGCACAGCAGCCTTGGAGATTGCAGCCTTATCAATCAAATTGGAAAAATCGATGGGGAATTACCTTTGTAGGGATTTCCATATTTATTTTTACATTAATGATAATATCAGCAGCAACATGACCATATACCACTATAGATGTACATGTACGCCTAGTTTAATTTAAAATAATTTACACTTTACATTAAATCAATATTTAGCTATACATTAATAGGGTAATTACATTGCAATAGGTTGGTTGTGAAATGTGTCTTTATTTCAATTTTGTGTATTAGTGGTATATATGTTTTTGAATATTTTGGTCGAAACACAGAAAGTTGCTGGGTCCCTTAGCATTGTAGAGAAAGACAGCTATCATTTTTTATTCCCCTTTATATTTATGTTCCCGTCACTTCTCCCCATAAGCAACTGATTTGTTTCTTTTGTCTTTAATTTCTGTATATGTATATCTGTATATCTAATCCTCACTTACATTTCCCATAAATTACACTAGAGGGCATCAAAGGGATGGATAAAACACAACCTCCCCCCTACTCTGACCATTGACTGCATGGGCTGGAGCTGATCTGGATGTGTGTGTGTGTGTGTGTGTGTGTGTGTGTGTGTGTGTGTGAGAGAGAGAGAGAGAGAGAGAGAGAGAGAGAGAGAGAGAGAGGCTTTGGACATTAAGTATCCCCACAGGAGTTTAGTCTGAATGAGAGGCCAGTTTAACCACTCCACAACAAACAAATAAATCAGCTGAGTTGGATTTCCAGCTATTTGTCAATGGGCTATGAAGGAATGGACATATAAACATGTGAGGCATCTTCTATGGGGGTCATTTTGGACCTTGAGCATGGCCTCAGTTAAGTTAATTTAACCATGTTCAACATTAACTGTCAGTTGTCTAGAATACATTTCATGCAATGGTTTAAATTCATGTCATCCTCTGGTTAATATGCAGTATATTTCACTTTCACCTTCAATTTTGCTGCAGTCCCTTTGTCTTTATGCTGCTATTCGTCTCACTCCGATGTTTATGATCCACCAGCTCAAGTGTTCATAGAGTATACATATCCTTCCTGAAATGAATAGTGAAGGACAGAACTGAAGCTGGTACAGGAACAGGACTTTCAGGACTGTAAATTCTTAAAATCCGTATCAGCTATACCCCACATATCACACAATATCCATCTTCACCTGACACTGAATCTCCATATTCAGTTCAACATATCCTGCTCTGCTTCAACTGCACTTGAGGGGACATTGCCACTTTTCGAGTGTATATACATAAGCCCTTCAGTCTATATGTATTTTATAGCTGATTCCTTCTTGTATAATTACTCGGTCAATTAAACTTCACCTACAAACACAGATTAATGAATACATGGATTCCTCTTGAATGACTATATTAAATGACTTGATTAACTGATTAACTAACACTGTTAAGCATTATATAGCCTAGAAAATGGACACTCAAACTATCCTTTTCTATGTACTGTGATAGCTTTTTCAGTAATTGGATTCATACTGTCACAGAGTACAGCAGCTGGTGTGCATCCATCAACAGCCATGTCAGAGTGCCTTTGAGGAAAAACAATGACCATCTGACTGCTCGCTCGGTTTAAGCAGCACTAGATGGAAACATCTGCTTTAAGCAATTCTCCTCTTAAATGTGAATGAAGTACTTCCAGGTCAGACTATGACATGTCTAGCTCTCCATTACCATGAAGATAGATTGTCTTTTCCAAGTGTAACTTTCTAAGGCTCATACATCTTTGGGGGCGCCAGTAGCTCAGTCTGTAGTGACTTGGGCTGGGCATCGGCAGATCGCTGGTTTCAAGTCTGGAGAGTTGACTGGTAGCTGGAGACATGCCAGTTCCTCATCCTAGGCACTGCTTTGAGCAAAGCACCGAATCCCCAACTACTCAGAGCGCCTGGATATGGGGTGTACTGGATGTGCATGTGTGTTTCATACATATAGAAACAGACAACCACGCACACCTATGGGCAATTTAAATTGGCCAATTAATGCATGTTTTTGGATGGTGGGAGGAAGCCGGAGTAGCTGGAGAGAACCCACGCAGACATGGGGAGAACATGCAAACATGCAAACATGCACACATAAAGGCCCTGAGCCGGGAATCGAACCTGGTACCTTCTTGCTGTGAGGCGAGAGTGCTAACCACTGTGTTTCAAGGTATGTACAATATGTTAGTCAAGGATGGTATCTATCTCTTTGTCAAGGGTCACATGTTTGTCAATGACGAGGCTAATGAGTTATACATCAGCAGGTCAATGTTGTCAATAACTATTCACTTTGACTGGCGGGACAGACGAAGGGATGGTGATGATTGGCTGAAAGACAAAAGGTAGCTTGTTGAAAGTCAATCAGGTGTGGATGTGCATTGTTCTGAGAGGGTTGGGCGACCAGGGACTGTTTAATTGGTGGGAAACAGATCTCTGATGGGGAAACATTTCAGGTACATACTGTATGTCCATAGGAATGAACGTGGACCTGAAGTTAATGGGACACGGTGAATGGGGTGATAGATGGTCAGCCTGGAGCATTCAATATGGATCCATCATGGCTCCAGGTGGAGCCATTATATTTCTTATTAGGGACCTCATCTATGTGGGTCTTTGCAACTTAGTGCTTGTGCTTTTACACTCCTTAACGCTTAACGAGTGAAGTGACAGAAAGGCAAAATTGGACCAAAGAAGCAGCATTGAAGCATACATAATGAGCTGCAACTCTCTCATTGTGCAATAAGTTAATTTAAGTTTTATTTTTTTGCTATTGCTGTTTGCTTACTTATTGCCACTGTTAACCACTCATTTTTAAAACATTAATTTTCCTACTTAGTCTTTTTGTTACCTTCATCAAGGAGGTCATGTTTTCACCGGGGTTTGTTTATTTGTATGTTTGTTGTTTTGCAAAATAACTCAAAAAGTTAGGACGGATTTTGATGAAATTTTCAGGGTTGGTCAGAAGTGGCCTGACTTAAAACTGATTAATTTTTGGTGGTGATTGGTTCTGATTCAACGGCACCACCAAAAATTGATCAGTTTTAAGTTAGGCCACTTCCGTGCAGTCTGAAAATTTCATGAAAAACTGTCCGTAAGTTTTTGTGTTACTTTGCAAACCGACAAACCAAGAAGCCAACAAACCTGGTGAAAACATAACCTCCTTGGCGGCTGGGGTAACTTTAAATAAATAAAAAAGTCGCCGCCACCACAGAGGTCTGCACTCTCTGAGTGCTTTTCTAGTTTACTGATGTTCCTGCTTTGTATTTTTTGTATAGACCCTTATGCAGTTGCTCTATCCACTTGCTACACGTTGCTGCATCTTATCTTATCTATCTCTTTAAGTCTACCTCCTGTTTTCACTCGCTCTACAACATGGATTCATTTGTTTATTATATGTATTATGTATTTATTTATTTATTTATTATACTGCACTTACAGATTTTCTTCAGCTGATATTTTGCATTACCAGCAACAGGAATAACGTAAGCACGTCTTTGTGTATTGAGTGCAGAACTGATTCCAATACTTTATTTTCATGTTGTGTGAATCCATGATTTTCATTTAATCAGTCAAATAAAGTAACTCTCTTTGTCATGAGGGGTTTTCCTTCTGACTATTGGTTTCCCACATTGGATACCAGCATTTCAGTGTGTTTGTCTGTACAGAGATTCCCAGAGACCAACTGAGTGCAAACACACATACAAAGGGGGTCGAGAACTTCAAATATAGAACGGTCATAAATAGAAGCGATATTCCATGTAGAGGCTGGATTACAGTTTGTGTATGTGAGTCTGTGTGGTTGCATGTCCCCTGGGCACTAGTGTCTGTTCCCACGACCTGCCCTCCATCCTTCCTCCTTCTCGTGATCCTTTCTTCCCTCTATCCGTCCATTCACTGGCCAGTGTAATCAAACAGAGGCTGGTTTGGCAAGAAAGTGAAAGGGAGAGTCAGACGGCCATTAAAAAACTCAGTGTCCATCTGTCTCGCTGTCGTCACAGAGCTGATCAGTGTGACGTCTGCACAGTACATTTTCTCAAGTATACGCTTGACAACATGTAGTACTGGCAACTTTCCAGTTCCAGATTTTAAAAGGGGTCATATCATGCTCATTTTCAGGATCGATGTGGATTTCTATCAAAGTATGTTTGTAATCTTTAATGTCCAAAATCACATTATTTTCTGTCTGAATATGAGATGTGAGATTTGAACGATATGTCCCCTTTAAATTAAACAAAAACCATATGACCCTAAACAATACATCATCAATGTCCAAAGAGGTAAAAGTATATAATATTTCACAAAAAAATAACACAAATGTCTATAGCAGAACTTTTTTTTTATTCTTTATAATGTCACATCCGCCTCAGATTTCAAGTGGTGGCTGTTAGAATCAGCTCAACACTAATCAGCTTTAACAATAAAACGCTACTTATGCATCAACGTATTATTGCAAACCTAATGATGTATTAATCAGCCACAGGAGCTTTTTTTTCCAAACACAACACAAATCATTCATTCAGGTATTCAACAATCCTCCAAATAAACAGCATTTAACATCTATCTGCATCACAAAACGCCACATTGTTCAGAAGTAGACCATTTATCTGTCAAATGCTATCAATAGAATCATTTATCATCTGTCTCCCTGTCTTTACTATGTCTATACGGTGACACATGTAGACAAAGAGCTTTATTCTATTACAGGATGGAGGGTGGTGATTCTGTGCTATACGGCACTGAACAAATGCAGGCTGGGTTGAGTCATCAGATTCACCTCCTGATTATAGCCTGCAGTTAGACTGACATGAGGCCTGCACATTGTGAAGTTCGTATTCAGTGTCAAACACAATGGGATGGCCTGAACCATAATTAGAATCTGAAAAATGCCACTCAGTAGCTTCAACACACCCTGATTTATTGAGTCCAATTGTTCTGTTCTGTGAAGCATTGCTTTGTCTATTTTACACTTTTGACATCTAAAAATCATCCTTTGAGATTAAGTATCGGGACGGAGTTTGTGTTGGGTGAGTATAGCCCTAAAAATACAGGAAGCTGCTTCTCAAAATAAGACCAATATCTTTCTAACTGAGATGATAATGGGGAAAATGCTTCTCTCTTTTTATCTTTAATATCAAGCTCCCTGTGGAGAGCTTTTAAGGAAACAGCTTGATTTAAGCACAGACATGTTGTTTGTAAAAGCAGCTCTATACACAAGCCTCATAGGAGCTATAGAGTCAAGCTGACTCAGTGTCATCAAAGTCTGGTCCAGGGCTATTTAGTTAAGAGCTGATGTTGTTGACTTTGTTTGACATCTGACTCCCAAATGAGTTTCATTTCATTGTCATGTTACCTAAGAAAATGGACCCATGTCTCCAGAAAATTAGTTTCTGTGCTTGAGGGGTTCGGAACAAATTTGTTCCTGATCATGGAGAACAGTGCAGAAAACAAACTTCACTGACCTGAGGGCAAAAAGAAAACATGTAAGGTAATCACCCTCCAGATAAAATCCTGAACCCCTCATGAGATTTGAGTCCATATTTACACATCATCCAGAGATCTGAAAATCAGCTTCCTTGTGGCTTTTCTCTGTTTAAGAGAGCCGTGCATGAAAAAGGATCAGGGCCTGAGTCATAAAAGACATCTTTAGTGTGTGTAAACACAGCCTCATGGCCAAAGAAAAGAGCGGGGCTGAAGCAGTCCAGATGTGTAAGGACTATGGGCAAATCAGATGGAGGTACAACATCTAACCTCTGTTTCCTCCTGCAGAGATTAGAGTCGACTCAAGGCTTGAGCCTGCAATGGATCATTATCCCTCTCACACACACACACACACACACACACACACACACACACACACGCACACACACGCACACTTTTCTCTTTCACTTCCTCTTGCTCTTCCATCTTCTTGTCTATAACACAAATGTGTTTTGGCGATCTCTCTTTTCTTTTTGTCTTTTCTCTCCGACCCTCTGATCTTTTTAAGATGTTCTGTCCACCACCCAAAACACACACACACACACACACACACACACACACACACACACACACACACACTTCATCAACATCATCATCTTTGTCTTGTCTTCATCATCACCACCATCATCATCTGGATACCAGCCGCTTGTTCTCTCACTGTTGCCTATACTGTCTCTCCCTCCCTGCTTACTTATTTCTCTCTGGCACACACACACACACACACACACACACACACATCTGGAAACAGTCAAAGCGTCTACATGCAGGAGAGGGGAGGGGGGCTACCTCTCTCTCTCTCTCTCTCTCTCTCTCTCTCTCTCTGTATCACTGCAGAGCTGAGCTGCAGGGGCAGCAGAGGCAGAGAGAAGAGAGAGCTCTAACTCCCGATCAGTGAGACTGTGAGGCAGACAGACAGACAGACAGAGACAAGCAGGCAGGCAGAGAGACAGACTGACTGACAGACACACCGCCGGACCATCATGGACTGGATCAGGACAGAGAAACCCGTCTCCGGATGAGACAGGACGGCCTGGCTTCTGTTTTTTGGGGGGACTCTGCCATAGATTCGTGGAATAACCGACAATCCATTGGGAGATTTAACCCCGTGCTACCCGTGATGGAATATTTACACTCTTTTCATTTTCTAATTTTTCTCCTCTCCTCTTCCTCCCCCTTCTCTTCCTCCTCCACCACCTCCACCTCCTCTCCTTCATCCTCTCACATTTTGACACGCTGCTGAAGATGCGCACGAATGCGTCTTTTACGCACTTCCATTGCGACCGTCACTGACAGCGCCCGTGCTTTATAACCTTTTGAAACCTTATTTTTTTTTAAGACAGCAGGAGGGAGGAGGGAACGAGAGAGAGGGGGAGAGAAAGAGAGAGCGAACGAGGTGAGAATTGAATTGAACGCGGTGCTGGTCTCATGTTTCTCGCCTAGGGCCCGGATGTACCGAGAGATGCACCGGTGCGTTTTCCCAACCGGTTCCGCCGAAAGCTCCTTCTTTTTTCTCGCCTTCACCTCCATCATGGGGATTAGGTAATATTCACTCCATCCGAAGAAACCCTCCCCTTAAACAAAAATAACGGAATACCCAAGACTGTCCGTGTCAGACAGTTATTTCTTCTTTTACCCCCCTTTTTTAATTTCTTTATTTTTGGGGGGCTTTTCCCCCTCTGCCTCCCCAGCTTTTTTCCCCTCTCTCTCTATCTTCAATTCACCTACAGGGATAACGCCGGACTACATTTATGGTAAATGAAAGCAAAAACATGTACATCCCGGAGGACACCCTTGAGAATCATCAAGGTATGTGGTGTTTTTTTTTTAAATTATGGTTTAAAACTGGCAAAAATCTTGTAACTGTGCACGAGGAGAGGGAAGGGAGTGAGGGAAGGAGGGAGGGAGTGAGAGAGGTATGATGATCTGGAAATGGGGATGGGATGGGGAGAGAGGAGGAGGAGGAGGTGGAGAGGAAGGGGGGAGGACAGGGGTGTTCGTTTTCAACAGATGGACAGATGAATGTCTCCGTCCTCTACTTTTCCTCCGTGTACAGTTTGTTTGTCTCATCTGATGTCGATGTGCAGTTTGTGCAGCAACTCAACTTGTGCCATAATCGCGCAACAGGGCTGCATATATGGATGAGGCCTTTTTTTCATTGCCTGGTTTAGTCCACACTTGTTGGTTTGACAGGCCTGAATGTCCATCGGATAACTGTCACATAATGGGTGGGCACTGCTCATGTTCAGACAACAGGCAGTTGTTAACAGGGGTGGAACGTTTTGGACACGTTTTCCAGCAGAAAATGGCAGCAAACGCGCGTCCGCACACATTTGGCGGACCCTGTCTTCCCAAATGCTTTTGGGAATAGAACCAAACTGCACATACAGACTAACCCTGCGTTTTTTTTGGTCATATGTCGGAAATGAACACACGCACTGGTCGCTAAGGGGCAGGGAATTGAGCAGCGCCCACCGATACGCGCACTCGATCACCATCGATCCTCCCTTCCTCTATAATCAATACTCGTATTTGTCACGATTTAATCCAAGTTCCCATCATGCCTGCGATGCTCCTTAATAGCAGCGAGGGGGAATCACATAGAGATGACAGGTGGCAGTAGGAGGGCCTGCAGGACTTATTTTGTCTGCTGAGAATTGGGTTGGTGGTGTGCTATTTTTGGGGAGGACAGTCGGTTGTTCCGCACAAGACACGACTTAAGTTACCGACTTTTTTGTTGTTAAGTGTTTGAAAATGCGACAGGAGTGAGTCAAGATCCAGCTATAGGGCTGTGGTTGTTTGACGGTGAGGAAAGGGTCTGTTTGCATTGCGCAGTATTACGCGTCGCTCCTTCCACCCACGTTGCAGAGAGCAAAGCCCAGCAACGCGTCGGTTTATGGCCGCACGGACCTTGTAATTCACCAAAGGGGTTATTAATCATCATAAACATCTTCACGGTCATCATCATCACCGTCGTCGTCGTCGCCTTCGTCCATCATAACCACATACCTCTCTGCCTTGGCGACAGGTTCCATAGCAACAGGGGATGAGGAGGAGAGGGGTGGCTGGTGTATGTGTGTATGTATGCATGTGTGTGTGTGTGTGTGTGTGTGTGTGTGTGTGTGTGTGTGTGTGTGTGTGTGTGCGCGTGTGTGTGTGCATCTGTGTCGCAGCGAGGCACAACAGTTTGTTCCTCCGATGAGCGACTAAATCACAGGTTGGATGCAGAAGCTGCAATCATGTTCACATTTCCAGCGTGAAGAGAACGACATGATCATGAAGTGCAGGTGTGTGTGAGACCGATCATGTTCACCTTGATTGTCATGATGTCATCTTATCATCAGAAAACAGGCCTTTCAGTCCCAAGTTGTCCGAAGAAGTGCTGGATACCATCAGCATCGCTGTAGTAATATAAAATAGAGGAACTTTATGCTGTTCAGAGGAAACATGACAAGCTTTTGCAGATTACATGGCCCTAAAGCATGCGTGAGATGATCAGTGTCAGGTTATTGCTGCCTTCTTGCCATGTAAAAGTCTAATATGTGAATTAAAATGTCACAGCAGAAGGTATTTAAGCGTCAGTGTGAGTTTTCAGCATCAAATCAGGCTCTTTTTTTTTTGGAAGTACAGTCTAATTTACCTGTTGGAGAATATGACCTTATATGTTTAATGTTTTCATGTTGTATCAATTACATTCTGCTCATCCTTCTCATTTAAACAGACCCAGTTATAGGGAGATTTGGAGGCTGAAGTCTACCTGGGTGGTGGTTTCAGCACCACGGACAGTTCATTCCTCATTGTCTATTGACAGCGACATGACAGCTATTGAAGAGCCACAAAGACAAAACGCATCACTGTTGCAGCTCAGGTATTTAGCCGATAATGAGAAAGACAAAGCTCCACACTTCATAGAAGAGCACCAACATTAAAAGCATCCTTATAAGCATGGCTTATAAGTCAAAGCAGACATTTATTATGTTATTTTTTATTTGTTCAGGGAAGTGATGAGGCAGAGGAGGGAGGAGGAGGATATCATTAATGAGTTTCCTGCAGATAAAAGATGATACGCTCTGGTGTGGTGTGGTTATTAAAGAGGCCATAATTTGACCAAAATCTTTCAGCTGTGAACTCTAACCCCACACAGTCCTGAGACGCCGCTCTGCAGCCGACCCATGACCTCTCCTCTCTCTGTCCATGGAGGCAAAAAGAAGACAAATTTCTCCCCCAGGCACTCAGGGGCAGAAAGTCCTGCTGACGTGGAAAAAACACAATAGCACAAGTCATCTTATGCATATTATGAGGTTATATGATGTTACAGTTCCGGATACCTGATGCTAGCTCTGTAGTCGGTATTAGATTTTCTCACCGTTATCACTTAGTTCACATCTTTACATCCATTTACATGATGTTACGCTTGATTGCACTGAATGCTCCTGTTCATTGAATGAACCTATTATGCAACATCGACATAATCTTAGTTGTCTTTCAAACGCAAAGTCGACTCACAGACTGTACCAGAGTAACCACCGTGGCTTTGAAACAAATGCACACCTGTGGCATCTCATGTCATTGCATGTAGAGCAAGGCATTATGGGGAAGACACACACACCTATTACAGCTGCAGTTTACAGCAACGTAATCAGTGTGTTGATTTTCCCAGAGGGAATTGTGCCAGAAGCATGATATCTCCGTCAGGGATATTAATTGGTTTCCGATGGTTACCCTGGGGTGCTGGCCACCTGCCAAATCACCTCACTCTAATGACTCCACTTGATGTGCTCGACGATCCCATTGAAGTCACCTCAAAAGACACGTTGCACTGATGCGTTCACTTCCCATGTAGCTTCCTACACAGAGATAACATAATGCATCTGCAGAGGGTTTTCATATAGGCACACAGTCAAGAATCACCAGCTGGACTTTATCTTTGACTTAAACACAAATATCCAATTGATTTAATATATATTTGGGGAACCCACATCAACTGCAGGTGGTAAATTTGTTGCCGTCTACAAATAGACGTTTTAATTAGAACCCACAGGGGCCGAGGGATAGCTAAGAGAGCTTAGCCATCCATTAGTATGCTTGACGTAGATGGAAATCTGGGCAATTAAGCACCAATCTACCGTTAGTCAATCCGGTCGTTGCTCAATATCAAGCTGGTCTTAATTCCTGGCAAGGTGGAAGAGATAGGAAAGGAGCATTAAAGGAGCATTGGATATTTTTCAAAAAGCAAACATTTCTGTATGTTACACTGCAACACAACTCACTCATTTGCTCTCTAAGCTGTCATTTAATATTTGTTTACATGATATAATGTGGTCTTTTAAGCCTTTTTGCATTAGCTCTAAGACAACAACAGTGACACAACTTAACTTAATTTGAGTCTTCAAAAGCTTTTTTCATCAAATGTGATCTTTGTCGACCGCTCTTTAAAGCTGCACAACATTTAAAGATCTTAAGAAGTAGATTATTTTAAGATGGATATTTTAAGAAGGGAACAACACAAACAGATAGAACCCACCTTGTTAGTGTGCTGCGTATAAACATGACCCATTTTAATCAAATAATATCCCCCTTCAGCCCCGCCCTCACTAGCCAAAACAAAAGGCAGCCACTTGAACTTGCATTTGCTTTCGCACGCAACGAAGCGTTAGTTAGTCCATCCATTTCTATTAGAAACACAGAGACACTGTGTCTCTTTTCAGTGATTGTTTCCTTACCACGGGTTTCAGAGAGTCTTGTCACCTTTTAATAATTCAGTGCTGAAGCAGAAAAGCTGTTGCATGTGTGTTTTAACCTTTCGTGCTCTTTCTCAGACTTCCTTCCATCTCTTAGATTCATTCAACCACAGTCTGCTGGCCACTGAGCTGCTTTACCGCAGGGTTTGGGAGTTAGTTGTTGTTAATTTAGTAGTTGTATTTCAAGTGATATGGTTATTCAGTTTCACTTTACTCCTGCTTTACTCGTTGGCTTTGGACCACCTCTTCACTGTTTGTGCTCAGTCTCGCTGCTCTCATCAGCATTATTGTCAGCAATGCCCTCTTGTGAAATACAACATAGTTTAACTTCTTCTGAAGGATAAAAGAACATAAAAGTAAGGGGTCACAAGGGAAGAAAACCTGCGATATACTGTCAGTGCTTCAGGCTTTTTACATGTCAGAATACAGTCGCTCTGTGTGCTTAAAGATGAGCAAAGTGTAGCAGCTGTAGCAGAGGATGTAATGAGCGATTAAAGGCCAATCAGCACTGAAGAAGTTTCTATGGGTGCCTCAGAGTGTGTCATGACTTTAAGTTAAGGATGTGACTCAACAACAGCTGCTCTTTAACGTAAAACACCATCTGAGAGGCAGATCAGATGCATGGAGGGGAAAGAAAGAGGGAGAAATAATGGAGCAGTATGGCAGATTGTGTTTAAGGACGAGCGATAAAGAGAGGAGAGGGAGGGGAAAAAAAAGTGTGGCGTGGAGATAGCGAGGAATGGAGGGATAGAGAAGGAGGAAATGGAGGAAACAAATAGAGAGAAAAGAGGGAACTGGAAGAGAGAGGAATAAAGGGATGAAACAGAGTCGAAGCGAGGGAGCGAGGGAGGAAGAGGAGGAGAAGGAGGGAGGATTATCTGTGACTCTGTCTTGCTTAAGCCTCTGCTTGCGTATTGGAAATCTATCCAGAGGCTGTCCTCTGCTCTTAGCGCTATCAGGCTTCAGTCTTCATTTCTGATGGGACAATACGCCAACACCGGCCATGTGTGTGTTTGTGTGTGAAAGACAGAGAGAATGCAGTTGGCCGCCTGCCCATATGCATCGTGTCTGCTTGGCTGCTTCCACCTGTGTGTGTGTGTGTGTGTGTGTGTGTGTGTGTGTGTGTGTGGGACACATGTCCAAACTAAGCAGAGAACGGACACACACCCTCCTAGTTATTGATCCGACTGAAGCCACCGGTGGAAATAATGACTCCAGACCCGGAGCATCCTCTTTTATGCTCCCTCTCTTTCTGTCTCTGTGTTCTTGTCGTTCACCTTAAGTGACCCTCAAATCGCACGTAGCTGTTTCAAATGAATATTTAAGTGCCGAAGGGCCAAAAAAACCCCTCTGAGGATCATTGCTGAAAAAGAGTGTTGAGGGTTAGACTCATTTTTTCATTCGTTTTTTTTTTTTCCCACATGGATGCAAGGACAGAATTTCCACTAAATTTAACAGTCTCAGTTTGATTTACACGCTAAAAATCTCTCTCGGCCGTGTCCTCTTAGTGTCCAGCAGCCATTATCTAGATGAGTTTTGAGTTGATCAAAGATTGTCTGCAGTTAGTACCATGAGCTCACAGCTGTAAGCAGGACTGCATGGGATTTTCTTGCCCTGGGTGTCACCTCTCAGGCTACACTGCCTGCTCCACCTTTATATGTTTTTCAGAAAAAGAATCACTTATTCTTTATTGTTAATCTTGAGCGCTAACATAAGGTTTCAGTAAAAGTTTTATTCTCCCTCTCTCATCTGAAACCATTTCGCTCTTGCAAGGATACATTAAAACGTGTTAAATATTTCAGCCTAACATGTTGTTTACATGCCTCCCTAAGGAGTGCTCCATGTGTGTTTAGAGGCTGTCCAGATCCTTCTTCCTATCCTCGACATAAAAACGATGCTACCGTTTCAGTGCACAGAAGAAAAAAACAAGTCAACAATTATAGCTTTGTGTGTGTTTCCCAAGATGAAGAGAGACGAGAGTAGCAAGCAGTCTATTTTATTTATGCCCGGCCATGCATTTCCTTCCTCCAGTCTCTATCTTGTCTGTCCTCTCTTCCCTTCTTTCTCTCGTCTTTCTCTGTAGATAATCTGCGTGGTCTTTTCTCTTTCTCTCTCTTTCCTCCACGTCACTGTGTCGCTCAGACACACATTCAGTGTTAGTTCATTTATCGTTCAGTGAGACCGCATTTCCTTTCTTCTATGAATTAATCATACCATCTGCTGGCCTTTACTATACCAGCCTGCAGCATTCAAAGCAGATCTAACCACAGAAAAGCATGATACAAAACATTATTTATTGTCCCTACGGGGGAACTTAAGAGCAACACACAGATCACACACAGAAGTGGACAACCCACAACTTACACGGACAACTTGTTTACTGTTCCATATCCAGAAAAAGAAATGTGTGTAGGCAATATAAGTGTGAGGGATGTGTGGTAAAAGTAAGTTTGCAGCCTTATATAAATCCACTGTGTCTTGGTTTGTTATGTGAAATGCTCAATCATACTGTAAAATGGTAACCATGGTTTCTCTGTTCAAGTTTTGGGTATCTTTGTTACTAAAGTAGGTTAGGGTCGCGTCTCTATTTGTGAGAGACGCCATGGTTTTTGTTTTGAGGTTATAAGACTGAGGTGAATACATGTCATTTTTCATGTACATTATTCAGCAACAGTGCTTCCAATACAAAAGCTGCTATTCAAATCTGATTTTAAAGAAAACCATTGTCACTGTTATCTGGCAGGGACTTTTTGGTCTTTTAGTTTTGTGCTTTGAAACACCAGGGGGTGTGTGCAGTAGTGTTATTGGTGCATTCTGATAGTTACTGAACTACTGCAGGAGATTAAGAATGTCATGTATATTTAATCAATTCAATATACTGGTGTAATACATAATAAAGAGCAAATTGGGGTGAATTGCAACTAATTTTTCTTAACTTGTATAAAGTAGTGAGAGACTGTCATACTTATGTTTCACTTCTAGAGAGACAAGTGTCCAAGTGGGAGCTGCACAGAATGTTTGCCATCTGAATGCTTGTCTCAGTTATGTAACAGTGAATCTTAACAGCAGAGAATCTTAATTAGCTGAATAATTACACCGGAAGGACAGAGGGGGTAACATGCAGCGGAGATGATGAGGATGTTTTGAACCTGCAGTGCCACAGTGTTGCACCGTCCACTCCCTACCTGAGACGTATAATTTGTCAAAAGTTCATCTATTCGTCACTCAGGTGTCACCTCTCACTGAAAAAACATTGACTCTATTGAACCAGCAGCATGTTTGACACCTGACAATGCCAGCGATTCATTGTGATATACACAAAATTGGACAAACAGTACTTCCTGAGGTAAAATTACATTTTTTTTCAATGGAATTTGGTTGCTTTGGCACAAATAGCAGCTTCAGTTCCTCTTTGGAAACATCATCTCACAGGTAGACTAGCGAAATGAGTGAGGGCAGGGAAATAGATCTTTTGGACCTGAACATGATTTCTAGCAAATGGCCTTAAAGACATATTTTCTCCTCCACTTCCTATTTTTCATGAGGCTGATTTCAGGGGGTGATGAGGCAGAGAGAAAGAAAGAGGGAGAGGGTTTGAGAGGAGAAAAAGGACAAGAGGGACTAAAGGTAGAGAGGGGAAGCAACGGTAGTCACCTTCAGGCTCTGAGCGAGGACTACTGACTTTTTCACGACAAGGGAGATATGTGTGTGTTTTGTGTTTCTGCACTAAACCTTGACCTGTGTCTTTAAGAAGAAATGAGTCCTAACAACTGCTCTTACCTGTCGAGCAGCTAATTGGAAGCAGAAGATTAGAGTTGGAATCCTGTCGCTTCAAGTGTCTCGTCTTCCTAATTGAAGCACCATAAATGGTTTTATTTCATGAGCAGCACATCACTGTTTTACGCTACCATATTTTTAGCCTGGGTGTCCCAGCAGAGACTGAGTGATTTTGTAGAATTAAAGCTGTGGAATAAGGTCTCTTATTCCCACCAAGTTGCTGCTGATTGTACGTAACAGTCACATGGTTTGGATAGTCCGACGAATTGTTACAGCAGGTCATATTTGTAGATGTGAAAATGTTTTCTCTGTAGGAAGAAACGTCACACTAATCTCCCCGAAGAAAACCATGCTTGCTATTAAGCATGCACAGCATTGCATTTTTTGGCACTTTTGTCTCACAGGAAGTGAGGTTTGAAGCACAAAGGATGTGCAGTCATGTGTTTCTACCAGTTCCAGCGGCCTTGTTAGTCGGTCCTCTGGTGAGCTTGTCATGGATGGATAGCTCCACCACAGAGAGGGTGGTCTGTCGCTATGGGCCTCCACACACACACACACACACACACACACACACTCTACTGTGAGCACCACCCTGCTGGGTGACAGCACCCAGGCAGGATAGATTAAACTACGAGTGGAGTGATGCACCTCTGTGGGTTTGTTTATGCGTGTGTGTGTGTGTGTGTGTGTGTGTTTCTGCCTCTAGGTGTGTGTGGATGTGCATTTGTTTGGGCACTTTCTTCTGTGTGCGTGTCTGGGGCCGGTAGCTGTCAAATCACTCCTTGCAGCTAAGAATCATGGGTAACAAAAGCCTGTTGTGTAGCCTGGGGCGGCAGGCACACTCTGTTACTTTTCTTAGTATATTCCCAGACAGGAAAAGGTTAAGCATCAGAGAAGGAGGGGCAGTAGGCCTGAAGGTGCTATCTTTTTAGAACAACCCACATACATCCTGTATGTTTATAGTTTTAACTTCATGATTAAGCACTGACTTCAGTTTACAGAGTGGATTGGTTTGGATGCAATGCAAACATGCAATATTAATTTGCAGGACTATTACATGACACATGGCTTCCATGGTCTCTCTTGCTACATAAACAGTATACTTGGCATTGGATGGAAATGGAGCTGCAGAATAAGACTCTCAGGCTGCTTTAGAAATGCTACAGGTTGTGTGCTGATCGGTTCAGATGAGAAATAGACATTTCCATTTATAGCAGGCCTCTGCCTGTGTGGAAGACGTTGAAGAGGATGTAATCATGCCCTGGGGGCCTCTGTAATGCATTTGTTTGATGTTGCATCGCTCTGTTCATCTCACAGGTCTCTGTAGCTCATGACAAGCACACTGGGAAATCATTTAGAATATCACCAGTTGAAAGGGGAACTCCAAACTTTATGTCTTTACATTAAAGTCCAGTCTGACACAACCCTGATGACATCATCAAGGGTTTTCATTCATTCATTCATTATGTGGCTGGTTTCACAGGCTGAGTGCTCCTCCTCAACACAAGTCATCTGATAAAATTAGCGGAGTGTCCCTTTAAAGTCTCCGGAGCTGCTTTCTATTCTGTTCTGTTTGACAATGACGAAATGTCAGAGAGGGATGTGACCTGTCATTACCTTGATTAACATTATGTCAGTTACTACATTCAGTGGTATCCATGGCAACAAGCACCAGCCAGGTAGGTAGCTTTGAAAACACAAGCAGTTAGTTTTAGAGTTTAATATCTTTCTGAACCTTTCATCTGTTTAGCCTTGATTTTATTTTCTTTATTTCAGTCTTTTCTGTCTGCATGTCTGTTGCTCTGTTCTTTTCATTGGCCGTTGCCATAGTGACCAGGGCTGGACTCAAGAGCATGAAACTAAGGCTAAATTCCTTCCTCTTCTTTTGCACCCCGGTGGCCCTTTCATCCCTCCTTTCTCTCTCTTGCTTTCCACCTTTATGTCTCGTGACTTATCGTTCCACGAAATTTGGCAGCTGTGTGTGCATTTTTCCTTTCCTTCCTTTTCTCTCCTCGCTCCATCTCTCTAGTCTTATTAAGACAAGGGTAAGGTGTTCCGGTATGAAATGACCCAACTATATAGGCCATCAGAGTGTCCTTGACTGTCTATGTGTGAAAAAGAGTGTGTGTCCTGCTATCCTATCTATCTAGGCCAGTCTTGATATGTGTGCTCCATGGACCACTTCCCCACAGACCACATTGTGTGTGTGTGTGTGTGTGTGTGTGTGTGTGTGTGTGTGTGTGTGTGAAGGAGGAGAGAAAGAGTTAGTTAGTGTGTATGTCTGTATAGAGCAGTCCACTTCCCAGAAGACCAGACTCACTTTCTCACTCTGGCGTCATAATGGCCAAAACAGACTTGTTCAGGACTCCTTATAATGTGTATATATAAGTGTGTGTGTGTGTGTGTGTGTGTGTGTGTGTGTGTGTGTGTGTGTTTCCATCTCCAGAGCTGCTTTAAATTGCAGGTTTAACTCTTTAGCTTTTAGCTTTTGTGTGACATTTTGTGGCTCTGTGGATGGTAATGTCTGTGTTGTTTGGTTGGTTGGTACTCTGGTAATATCTCAGCCACTATCAGATGGATTGATGGAAATTTGGAACATACATTCATGGTTCCCAGAGGATGAACCCTAATAACGATTGTAATCCCAGATTTTTCCTCTAGAGTCATCATTTGGCTGACATTTGTATTTTTTGAGTGAAATAGCTTGACAGCTTTTGGGTAGTTCGCCATGACATTTACTACAGATATTCAGACTCCCCAGAGGTTGAACTGACTTTGGTGACACTGATTTTTCCTCCAACATTATCCTCAGGTCATTTTTAAAATTTGATTTTGAAATCTCTATATGTACAAATTACATCCCCATCACCCTTAACTGTACATTGTGTTAATTAGTGCTAATTAGCATGCAAACATGCTAAACTACACTGTTTCAATTGTCTTTGTTAGCATGTAAGCATGCTAATTCAACCATTTAGCTCAAATCACTATGTACAGCCCATAGACATAAAGAAAACAATATGACAGCTCCTCAAAAGTGAAGCCAAAAGACTGTTCTTATGCTGCTTTATGATCAAGTTTTGGGTTTTAATTAGTTATTTGATGCTATAAAACAGATGTGAGTCATCATGATTGACAGCTGTGATTCTGTCCTGTATGGGCTGGACCTCTGGCTTCAGATGACATCAAAAGCACAAGATGGCAGCTCCTGTATCCTGAATGTTTTGACTTCACTTCTGCGGAAACATCATCCATCCAACAGTTTTAACCCATGTACCCATAAGGTTGTTGCACATTTACTATTCATGTATTCTCACGCACATTGAAGTATTTTAGCCTCTCAATCACATGGATATTCACACAGAACACAAGAACCTCTTTTGACATGATTCTGCATGTGTGTGTGTCTGTGGTTTATACCAAAGTCACCCAGTATGGAAATGAGCAAGTGAACACACGTTTCATCCAAGTGAAGGGAGGCAGTGGGCGTGGTGGTAGTTCAGATGTAGATGTTCAGATGTGTGCGGCTATTCGGCTTTCTCTACATTCCTGCTCTCCTTTTTTCTCATCTCCTCTCACCACCTTTTACTCCAGCTCATCTCCTCTCACATCTGTGATTTGTATTCCAGATCAATAAGTCTGAAAGAGAGGGAGAGAGGAGATGGTAGGGTTTTTATTTGGTGTGTGTGTGTGTTGGGGGGGGTTGGCTTGGCGCCTGTAGTGATGTCATCAGAACAGGAAGCGCGACACTGTCTGTTGTCATGTCAACCAAAAGAGATTGGACATACAGACAGAAGCAGAAACAAGGAGGGGATGGAGAAGAGAAATAAGGACAGTGTGTGTATCATGTGGCTTGTTTTCATTATACACGTGAAACACAGACTCACCTTAATGTTACCATGTTAAACAAACACCTCTGCCTGTTTCCTGTTGCTGGTAAACGTCTTCAAACGTCCATCCCTCCGGCACTTTCACCAGCGCACAGTGTAAAATGTCATAGCTGACCTCCTGTGTGCATGCGTCTGGGTTGCAGTGTGATAAAGTTGATGATTAATGACATTACCTCAACGTGGCAGACGGGTAACCATGGCGATACCACATTAAACAAACACTATATTCCAACGGGCAGAAAACGAGAGAGAGAGAGAGAGAGAGAGAGAAAGAGAGAGAGAGAGGCTTAAGAGGAGGAAGATGTGTTTTTAAGATAAGATAAGATAGAACTTCCCGGGGGAAATTCTTTAAGGGGTTAGGGTTAGGGTTAGAGAAATCAGAGATTTTATTGTTCATTGTTGTTTAGGTTGTGCAGGCCAGAAAGAGTCACCTCAACTCAGATATAATGAATTACTACCATGTCTGTTTGTTATTGGACCTGTTTCACGGCCACGCTTGTGTTTGAGTGATTCAAAATCCTCTGGTGTCTGAAAGCTGCTTTGTCATCTGATCCATGTGATCACCTTCTCTCCTCTGCTTCTGTCTGCTCATCTGTGGTTAGCAGCAGTTTCTTTCTTTTCCTCCCTTTTCTATCTTCCTTCCCCGTCCCTCCTCCGACTGCTCTGAACTCTCCTGTTTCCGTCCCCCTAGTCCTCGCTAATGAAGCAGAAATCTGCTTGGGGCCATTTTCCTCTCTATCAATATTCTATGCCAATTATCAGGGTTGGGTTATTAACACTGACACAAGGAACCGTGTCGCACTGCTCGGTCCTCTTGTTACCTTTCTGTGCACACAGAAATGTACAACAAGCACACAGTGTGAGTGTTTCTCGTACACTGACTGATGTGTGTATGACTGATTCCAGTTATGCAATTTAGCACTGTGATTAGATGATGCATGTGTGAAGAGGTGTTTAATATCTTTCATTGGGAGTGTCTCAAGCGACCGCATCAACATCAAGGGTTTAGCCGCCGAGCTCCAGACCTCCTGGTCCCGAGGTTGGAGAAGGAAGTGACTTCTGAAGTTGTTTACGGTGATGAGCTCCAGGATGTGACAGAGTTTATTAGTTTGAATAAGCCACACAACCTTAATGATTTTATACCTGTAACATATAAAGGAAGGTAACATAACAGTAACAATAGAAAACAGTTCAGTGCACAATGTTATGCAGTGACATGTGGACGTTATTTATTGGTAAAGAAGCATGATAAATAGGATTTTTCACCTTAATATGCATGATAATGCAATTTTCCACCTTAACACGTGATAACTCACATGATTTTACACCTTAACACATGTGATAACATGATTTTACACTTAAACACGTGATAATACATATGATTTTACACTTTAACACAGGATAATACACAATTTTCCACCTTAACATGTAATAACACATGATTGTACACTTTAACACGTGTGATAATACACAATTTACCACCTTAACATGTAATAACACATGATTTTACATTTTAACATGTGTGATAACACACAATTTTACACCTTAACACATAACACATGATTTTACACCTTAACACATGTGATAACACATGATTTTACACTTTGACACATGTGATAACACATGATTTTACACCTTAACACGTGATAACATAATTTTACACCTTAACATGTGATAACACATGATTTTACACTTTAACACATGTGATAACACACAATTTTACACCTTAACACGTGATAACACATGATTTTACACTTTAACATGTGTGATAACACATGATTTTACACCTTAACACGTAATAACACATGATTTTACACTTTAACACATGTGATAACACACAATTTTACACCTTAACACGTGATAACACATGATTTTACACTTTAACATGTGTGATAACACATGATTTTACACCTTAACACGTAATAACACATGATTTTACACTTTAACACATGTGATAACACACAATTTTACACCTTAACACGTGATAACACATGATTTTACACCTTAACACGTGATAACACATGATTTTACACTTTAACATGTGTGATAACACATGATTTTACACCTTAACACATGATAACACGTGATTTTCCACCTCAACACGTGATAACACATGATTTTACACCTTAACACATGTGATAACACATGATTTTAGACTTCAACACGTGATAACAAACATGATTTTCCACCTTAACGCATGATTTTCCACCTAACTACACATGATTGCACATGTGATTTTCCAACTTAACAAATGTGATGGCACAAGTGATTTACAACCCTAACATATATGATAACATGATTTTGCACCTGAACACACATGATAACACCTGTGATTTTCCACATGGTGATGGAGATGGGTTCCAGTGCTGGAGTAGGGCCTGATCATGGAGCTCTGCAGTGGGATGCTATTAGCTACATACCAGACAAGGGTCATGTGACTAGTAAGTTATTTTGCTCGGGTGTTGACTGCCATTAACTGTGGATTTGACTCTGTGTTTTTTTTTTCATTTATATGGGACATATAGGAATGAAAGAATATTAAATACACGTGTCGTGTAGCGTCTGGTATCTTGGTAGGACCGCTGAGCGGCTCTCTAGCTTTCAAAGCATTTTATCATAATCAGCTTTCTCCCCATGCTGACAAAAGCTCAGTGTAGCAGCAGTGTAATAAATGCTAATTTCCCCACATTTAACTTATGCTAATGCTAATTATTGCCAGTGCTAACAGCACAACGTGGCAGCAGGTTGCCAAGCGTTAATGATGCAGGAAGTTATGTCACAACACAGTGGGGCTGATTGGAGCACAGATGTTGAGGTACCAGGTAGAGCGGTTCGTAAGGTGTTTTTTTAAGGTGAGTCGGGACCTGAAGTAGAAAAAAAAATCTAAATAAAATCAATGGTCTTTGAAGCATCCTCGCCACGGGATCTGAAATTGAGTGTGTCTAAATATGGTCGACTTTCACTGTAGGAGCCTCATTAAAACGAGCTCGTAATTTGTGATGATCTGATGAGGAGGACCAGGCTGTGAAAGGAAGTCCTGTTCACTGCTGGCCAACAAGCATGAAGCCTATATTTACACTGATATGTGCCAACAGCAGGCAGCCAATGAGACGACAAATTCAGAAACATTCATATTGATCAGTTAATCTGTAATTCTTTCAGGGGAACATCAGCAACAACCTTTTTTTTTTTGATCAAAATCAAATACATGCAGCAGCTGAGTCAACATGGCTACAGTAAAGGGCTTTTATTTTGAAATGACATGAACAGAAAGCCTCAAGTTGCTGGTCTGAGCTAATATACTAATATTCCTGACATGCTAGAAACAAGCACTAGAGGCCTTGACCTATGCTTTAAACACTGCCTGAAATTATGCAAATGTCTCCAGCTTTAAATTTAATAGTTTTATAATCTAGCATTCAACTCATCATATAATGCCATCCTACTATTAGCCACTTCTCTAAATGCGAATGTACTCTTAAAGCTGAAATATTGCACTGTTGCTTAAATATAGCCAACATTTTTTCCATATTGCATTATGTCTGTCATTATACACTGTCTCTGTGGAATACAACTCAAAGCCATAGCTACAGAAGAGGCATATACATATATAGCCATTACATTGTGATTTTTCCTACAGCCAGCCCAGGGTTTTAGAGTTTGGCAGTTCAGACAGTCAACATCAGCCAGTCCCACAGTCTGAGCCAGCTGCTTGTTGACTGCCTGATCTGATCTGATAGGCCTGACTGATGAGAGGGCGTCCAGCATGCACACAAACACATGCACATTCACACAAATACAGATATAATATAGATATATATGGTCAAATAATCAGTCTTCTCAGTTAAGGTAAACATGTATCAGCATTATAATCTCTTTCTTCCTGTCTCTCACACACACACACACGTACAAATACCAGAGAGGAAACAACATCTGCAGCATCTGGCCAATCAGAGCTTTGATCTGAGGTCACATCACAGCCATTCTGGAGAGACGTGACAGTCATCTGCCCTCACTCACGTGTTGTTTGCTCTACAAAAATCAAGCTCAAAGTAGCCGCTCGGTGCATACTAACATACTAACACACACATACTCTCCACACATGCTGGAGGTTTTCTCACCTAAGCCCGCTGCTGCTTTTTGTCTCTTTTTTTGGTTGCACAGTCACTGTCCCTCTTGTGCCTGTCCTCTGTTTGGAAGTTAGTTGTGTGTGACTGTACCTCTTAGTTGGGCATCTGGCGGCCATCAGAGTTAATCACCCAAGCTTCCTACAACCGCCCGTGACACACAAGCTCACGCGAACCTATACAATGGCACACGAAGAGGACCGCACATTAGATTAGTGTTGGAAAGAAACATCGACAGCAGCTGACGAAGAAATGGAGATGGAAATGGAAAATGAAGATGGAAGGTAGGATAGAAAGGTGGCTGGATGTGTGAAATGGGCTATCACACATTTGGGGCATTCAAGAAAAGTAGGACTTGATAACGGCACCACTGTCCCGCTTAAATGGATGTGAACTGGGTGTGTGATGTGCCCCGACAGCGACGGCAGTGTTCATTTAGTGTGCTGGCAGCAGGTGAATGATTCGGTCAACAGTCTCTTTCCTCAGATGAATTAATGTCTGATTAAGTAAGTATGTCAGCCCATATACGTCGCATTCTGGGATTCAAGATATAAATATCTGTACGCAGAGGTCAGAGTCAAAGTCAGGTTCAGTCTGGTATCACAAGCTCTGTGATTTGGACTCGTCTTTCTCATGGTCAGGGTTAGCAGTAATTTGCAGGGCTGAGTCAAGGCAGGGCCGTCCTGTCGGGGAGGACAGGTCAGGGCCTGGAGATGATAAATCCACTTATGAAAGTGAGACAGGGACAGGGAGACAGGCGCCTCTCTTTTACACTGACACTGCTGCCTTCTGCAGCCACAGCGATCATTACGAGGACAGATAGTGTGCTTTGCAGCGCTGCAGGTGAAAGGTCAAACGACGTCTGAATTGTTTTGGTTGCTAGGCGTATAATTTGTTTTCCGTTTGGGGGGGAAAAGTCATTTGTCCTATGTTTCCTTGTCATCTGGCTCTGATTTGGGCTCGTTTTGTGCTCATTGTTGGATTCGGAGTGAAACTTTCCATTATTTGTTAGCAGAGCTGTGATGTGACTTTGCCCATGCTGCTCCACTCAGAGGAGGAGGTGTCAGCCTCAGTAAAGACAGCAGCTGTATTCCCTCCCAGCTGTTTACTGTCAAGCAGACGAGGTCGAGACACCTGGTACACTCTGAATGTGTCTGTCCCTCTTCCTGTCTCTCTTTAGGAAACTCTTCTTTCATCCTCCTCGCTGTCATGTCCTCCATTTCTGTCTCTAGTATTGAGTTTTTTTCAGGAGGAGCTTTGTTATGTATTTTTTTAATGCATGGCTCATACAGTGTAATCTGTGTCTACATGGTCCCACATCATGGACAAACATGCAATAACTATGCTGGCCAATGAAAGCCATATATTTCCAAAAATGGTCATGAACATGAGCATTGTAATAACAAAATTACCTTCTTCTTTATTAAAATACTTGTTTTTCTATTGAGAAATCATCACCCAGCACATATTAGTGTTTGAAAATGTTAAACCATTATTTATAGAGGCCTTAAATCATTTGAAAAATGGAATATATAAAAAAAGTCACTAAAATGTGTTTTTCTCAGAGGTCCTCAGAGGTTTATGTTTAAAAGATACATGATTACAGGACAGCAGCAATTAGGAAAAAGGCCATATAATGTGAAAATAATATTTGACCGTCAAGTTCTGTGTCATTCTGGGATGTTTCATTCAGTCCCTTTTTGATTTTTACCTCCGCCAAAGAGGTTATGTTTTCACCGGGGTTTGTTTATTTGTTTGTTGGTTTGCAAAATAACTCAAAAAGTTATGGACAGATTTTGACGACATTTTCAGGGTTGATCAGAACTAACTTAAAACTGATTAATTTTTGGTGGTGATTGGATCTGATTCAACGGCACCACCAAAAATAAATCAGTTTTAAGTTAGGCCACTTCTGGCCAACCCTGAAAATGTTGTCAAAAACTGTCCATAACTTTTTGAGTTACTTTGCAAATCGTCAAACAAACAAACAAGCCTCAGTGAAAACATAACCTCCTTGGCAGCGGGGGTAACTTTAAATAAATTTTAAAAAAATTGCCTTTACCTTGGCGGAGGTCTGCACTCTCTGAGTGCTTTTCTAGCTCTTTTTGTGATATCCATAAATTCAATTTCACGCTGAAAAATAATCAGTTTGTCATTATGTGTCAACAGGCAGCGTAAAGTGTCTCTAACTAATCACATGACCTCAGAGTAAAAGCCGCCGTGGATGTCGTCTCCCCCACTGTGTGCAGCCTGAATCGTCTCCATGGCAGCCAGATACCTGACATCACAGTGTATGGCTAGTTTTCATTCTGACCACAGCAGATATAAGACATGACTTTTGCAAATGGGGGAGGAAAAAATGAAGATGATTTTGGTAAATATTCATCACTGAAGTCAATGCTGGACTTTTTGGTTCTGAAGGCTTCTGTTGCATCAGAGATCAACAGACGGACACACAGTCAGACATCGCCAAACTGCACAATATGGAAGAAAAACTGGTCTCAGCACTTAGTGTCCACTGTGTGTTCAGCCCCACACAAACAGAAAGACACACACACACACACACACACACACACACACACACACACACAGACACCACTTCCCCCAGTCACACTGCTGCCTCCTGGGATCAGTGTGAGCAGCTGCACTCACAGTGCAGTCGTAGTAAATCAGACTTTTCTCCTAATTGACCTGCCTGCTTAGATAAATATAAAAATAAAAAAGCAGCCTGAGAGAGGATTTATTTGAACACGAACAACAGTAAAACTATACACTAAATATTAAAGAAGGTGGTTAATATTTTGAGAAATGCAGTTTTGATTGAAATTTCAGAATGATTCCAATTTGCTTAAGTAGAGCTACTTTAATTTGATTAAGTCTCAGTTCTTGCTCATAACTTATAAACAACTTTTGGAAAATCGATGCACTCCATCACAATAATCAAACACAGTGTGGCTATCCATTTGCATGTATGAAAAATATTAAATTCTTGTGTGGTCGTAGTGCTTTTAGTGGCCGGTGTACAAAGACTGGACAATTTAACTGTACAGTTGCGTTCCTCTTCTGTACAAATTGACTGATTTCACTCTTATTTGTCAGTTATTGTTCTGAGCGTGCTCACTTGGCTTTGATCGGGTGGAGAGAAAAACACCATAGCAACAGTCAGCTGATGGATTAGAGCCCTAATTGAGAAGAGAAAGTCACTGTGATTACACACAGACATTTAATTAAAAGGCAACGGAAGTCAGAAGACAACAGACTTTCTCTTTCTGTGCCGTTACATTATACCCCACACACCATCACACTGTCACTCACTCAGCTCCACTCTAGGAATCAAACATGGCCGCTTCTCCCTCGCAGAGTTTTCCCCATGCCCCTCCATCATCTGTGTTAATCAGCACCGTGTGGAGCCACTCCACATTCATTACTCCTTGATTAATCCATTAATTATGAGAAAACTCAGTTTGATTGTTACTGAACAATATGAGTGTGTGCAAATGTGCTTACCGTGCACTTGTGCATCCTAAGTGTGCGACTTCTTGTTCATTTGACCGTGTGCGCTAACATAAAAGTTGACATTATGTGTGTATGGAACTGTGTGTGTGTGTGTGTGTGTGTGTGTGTGTGTGTGTGTGTGCTGAATACGTTATTAAGCAGGAGTGAATGTAATTTGCAGCGAGCGAATAGAAAGTGGTCATGCAGGCAGGTCTAGCTGTGCATTACAAATCACTACAGCCAGCCTCAAGGTGACATTCAGCCTCTGTAGTTCACCTGAATAGGTGTGTGTGTGTGTGTGTGTGTGTGTGTGTGTGTGTGTGTGTGTGTGTGTGCAAGATGTCTGATTTCACTATTGTTTCTTTGAAGTCTTGAGGGCTGTTTGCTGGAGCTTAGTTGGAAATTTATCTTCTGAGAACTCCACACACACTTGTTCAGCTTCAGTTCAGTTAGCATTAGGTGTTTCACCTATGATCTAGTCTCTACTGGCACCTGTAATCCAATTTTTGGTGATTTCTGTAAGTACCATTTGTTGGGTAATAGTCAGTCCTTCATATTCAGCTTTTTGACTAAGCGTGTGGGCCCAAAATTGCTTCCTTTGTGTGATAACTGAGCCAGCAGAATAATCAACCTTTCCATTTTCTGCTTCTTATCTGAGGTAACAGTAGCAGCAGGCAAAGCAGAGTAGCCCAGCTATCCTGACATCCTTCTTCCCACCCAGCCATGTCCTCCAGGCCCTCCTGAGGGATCTTGATGGGGATGGGGGGGTTTGCCTTCCAGGGCACATAAGATATGCAGTGCAGCGTGTTCTGGGTCTGCCCTGGGGTCTCCCCATGTTGAACCTGGCTTGAATACCTCCACAGTCAAGGCATCAAATATCTCAACTATCTCAGCTGGCTCTTTGACTCCTCTCCTGGATGTCAGAGGTCCTCATCTTCTCCCCAATGGCTCAGATCTCAAACCAGCTGCTCAACCTCCTCAAATTGCGGCAACAAATACAGCAAGGTGGCAATGCACCATTTTTCAGCAGACATGGACACGCTGACCTGTCTAAAAGCCAGAATACCACATTTATAATGAATATTTGACTGCATCTTGTCTGCTCATGTCTGCTTTCCTTTTTCCTGTACTCCTTTCTGTCGACTTATCTCTTTCCTTCTTCCTGGATTCTCTGCCTCTGCATCCTTTTGCCTTCATCCTTCTATCTCACCACCCTGTTTTCGCTCTCCATCTCCATCACTCTATCTCTCGCTTTTTCTTGCAGGTGGATTATTTTTGGGCTGCGTGGTTAATTTCAGTATGAAGTCAAGTTCAGTGCCAGGGAAAGTGGAACGCATATAAAGACAGAGACATCAAAAAAAGCCTCTCGTCTTTTTTGAGCCTCTGAGGATGACGCTGGGTTGACGCTTTGTCTCTAACATCTGTGTTTCCCAAGTTTTTTGTTCGTAGCTAAATGTGATTAAGTTATCCTCCCCTCCTTTTCAGTAAAAAAAATGTCCTTTTATCACATAATCAAGCATTTATCCATATCTTGATAACATTTAGACCCTTTACCAAAATAAAAGCTAGCCTAACATGACTTCATTCTTTGTCCTGTAAAATCTGACAGCTTCATTATTAGCTAACATGTCCATCAACTGTGCAACATGGCAAAAGTGTGCTTGAGCGAGATGCTGACACCCGTTTAGTTACTTTGGGCAGGAGCGTTAATTAAACGCCTCAAATTAACAAAAATGTTTTCACCTGAATTGATTTTTTTTCCTCCTTTTTTTTGATCAGTTGCACCTAAACTTTGAGATATAAGAAGAGATGTGTGCGTAAAATAATTCAGTTGGCAGCAGACCGGATGCTGATTAACGCTGGCGATGCAGTCAACAGTCAGAGTGGTCTGAGAGCCGGAGAGGAGATGGAAGATTATACTGTATTACACGCAAAGAGGATGATAGCAGTTATTAATTTCATTACAGCTAATGGAAAGATGTGGCGTGCATGTGTGTGTGTGAGAGAGAGAGATCATGAGCGCGATTGTGCGTATTTAGCATGTGTCCTTTGTGTGCATCGTCTGTGTGTGTGTGTGTGTGTGTGTGTGTGTGTTTATTCCCTGCCGGTTAATGCTAGCTCTGCTTATGGCTGTGGCTCAGTGTGAGTAAGATTTACGCTGTGTGCTGCGCTGACCTAGCTTATTACTGACTCTGTGTGTGTGTGTGTGTGTGTGTGTGTGTGTGTGTGTGTGAGTGACAGCCACAGGTTACTATTTAGATGGTCTCCCTGTGTCGGCGGCACATGATCGGCTTAGGGGACAATACGCTGCAGGACACACACACACTCACACACACAGGTGTTACTATCCTCTCGGGCAGCTCTGACTCACACTGTCGACTCTCTTTCTTTAACTTGGTGACTCACAGAGAGGTAGATTGCCCTCAGGTGTCATGGCGTAAGATGAATAATTCACCCCAAGGACCTCTTACCCCTCTTTCTCTCTCTATCTCTCTCTCTTTCTCTCTCACAAATTCACTTTCTCTCCTCGTATTTTTTCCTCCTGTCTCCTCCTGCAGTAATTAGCCTCTGTGCATGAGGGAAGCGGCGGCATATGTTGCATTGAATCAGACAGAGAGAGGCAGCTTAAAGGGCCGGAAAGCATAAAGAGAAAATGAAAATGTCAAGAAAAAGATGGACCAGAGGAGGCGAGATTGGTTTGTTGGAGCGGCGGGATGCAGGGAGGGATGGAAATATAGAGCATGTAGTGTGTGCAGGTGAAAGCATCAAGGCAACGTTTTCAATCTCTCCCTTGTACCCTTGAAGGAGGTCAGCCAGCAAAACCTGATCACCAGGAGAAACAGAAACACAATACACATAATTCAATCAGTTCAATCTCTCCGTTTCCTCCGCTGCCAAGATGCAGGAGGGCTCGAGTACAGAATATTAACAAGTGAGCCGGCAAGTTGTGTTTGGACGCTTGTCAAAGAACACATTTCCAGTCATACCTGGGCAGCGGAGCAGCTGGATGTGTTTGGAAATGTTAAGTCACACTTTAAAAAACACTGTTTTGCCTCTCCTCTGTGTGTTTGGACCAGGATTTATTTAGAGCATCCTCATTCATTCCAGTGAGACTCCAGTGTTGTCCCTTAGAAACCCACAAACAGAAGACGATCAGACAATAATGGCTTGACTTGTCAACGTTGTGTACAAGCTCAGTCTTCTGGCAATGTTCACAATCATTACAAACCTCTGTGTGTCTTTTGGTGTCTGATGTATCTTCAAATGTATGGATCCATAACTCAAACTTGTAGTGGGATGAAATGTTGACTTGCATAAAGATTGGATGAGGATCGATGATAGGTCAGGAGCAGGGCACATCCCAGAGGATTCATGCTTTCATTTCAACCCCACTAATAACAAAAAGCATATGGGAGGAGTATTTGACTCACCGTTATAGAAAGGAACTGAATTTTGGATTAGAGTGAGGCCTGCTCTTGAAGCTAATATGAGGAACTTTAATTGTGTGTTGTTTTTTCGTAGTCCCCCTGCGCAAATACGGTAAAGCACCAGATTCCATTGAGAAAATGTCTAATTTTACTGCTACAGGGTCTGAGAGCCTGCTTCACTCAGTGCTGGTTCTGGTTCTGCCGTGACCCCCTTTCCTCCAACAGTTCCTGCAATACAGCCTTGGTTTCCTGCAGCGTGGGGTTGTTGTTGACGGAGAAGTGAGACAAAGCTCTCCATCTCCAAGCTCTGACTGCAGGTCAGAGGAGAAGGTAGGGAAGGGAAGGTGAAGCTGGATCTGGGCCTATTGATGGTGGGCTGCTCTCTGCCAGAGGCCCCGCTGAAGAATTTCTGTTGAATCTTAGATATCATAAAAACCTTACATTGCTCTACAGAAATAGACAACATTTACGCTGATGGTCTCATTTGCATCAAAATTAAATTGATGCAGTTTCATAACCAGTTCCCATGAAGAAACTTTAAGCAAAGTAAATTATTAATGACGAGAAGACAAAATTGTGGCATTTATTCATCCCAGAATATAGCTTGACAATCCAGACTATGACATCAAATGTGTAGTCTGGGTCAGTCAATAGGCAGAGTTGAAGCCTGTGGGTGGGACCAACCATTGTCATTCAAACTGCCTCTGCACAAAATAGGCCAACGCTATGACCAATCAGAGCAACGGACACCCCTAATAAATAAAAAGGAAAAAAAAATAGAATAAATAAACAAATAATAATTAATACACTAAAAAACTACAATCCCCGACCCAAACTGTCACAATGTGATGTATTCTTTTTAGCTACCAGCAGAGCCAGCTGGTATATTAGACTTTTGCCATAGCCGGTCGGCAAAACAGCAAACACATCCTTTTTTAAATAGATGACTTGAGTGCTTCTTTCTGCTCAACTTTCAAAGAAAATCCCAACTCTTCCAAAATCGATGACAGATGCGATTCAAATGGCCGCTGTTCGTTAGCCACAGCCATCTTGTTTTGCTGTCTCCAGCATCGCGCAGCCCTGTTGTCATCGTGCTACGCCCACCCCAACGACTCCTACGCAGATAGAGCGTTGTGATTGGTCCGACAGATTCTTTGCTGCAGCCAGGATTAGCTCCTATGGTGCACCACTAAACCATCCTGCTAGGCAAAAATATTTTTTGCCAGTGTGTGTCTAGATTTCTAGGCTACCCAGAATAGTTTGCTATGTACAAATGTCCCTGTTCACTCTTTGTAAGACATTTGGGATATGAGCATGAGCTAAATGCGAAAGATTTAAATACCCAGAGGATGGCATGATGGCAACTTTTATTCTCTCTGATTGACTCATATGCCAGGATTTCATATATTTACAGATCACAAGTGTAATTGTCAACCTTTTTGCATTGATCTGCTCATCTGTTTGGGATGATCTGCTGTGCTTGTGTTCCAATTTTGCGTCCTTAATGCATCAATAAAATGTGAAATATGAAAGGAAGGACAAGATAAAAATATCTGCTGGATGACTTCAGATGCTATTTCAGTCAGCTTGTATTTCATCTAAACCACTTGAAAAAAGCCTGTTTTGTCATTTTCTCTAACTTATTCACTCAAGGATCATCTCAAAATGAAAGCCTTTTCTCATTCTCGGATGTTCAAAGATATGTATTTTACTGCAAAATCCAATGTGCAGCACATGGCATTGTTACTGGGGAAAACAGAGTTTAACAGCAGTGTGAAGGAAAGAAAAACAGGTAGAAAACAGAGCAGAACGGAGAGAAAACAGAGGAGAACTGACACGAATAGAGATGGTTCAATATCAGCTTCCTTTCCATCCTTCTCACCAAGTTCACTTCCTGCTTGGCGAGGTCACATCCTCTCTGCTGTGACATGATTGGCTGAGCAAATCCCACCACCCCCTCACTCTTTCTCTGTCTCTGTCTCTGTCTCTCTCTCTCTCTTTCTTCACCCTTTTTGTCCGCCAGTGTCCAAAAATACCTTTAAACCCAATTAGTGGAATTAATTTCACTTATAGCAAGTTAATTATTTTGTGATGGATTGAATAAAAGAGGTGGTGAAGAAGAAAGGGAGGAGAGGAGGATGATGAAAAGAGCAGAGGAACCTGAGAGGAGTCCTAAGGGGAGAGCTAAACTTAGTCTTTCAGTTTCAGTCTTTCTCTCGCTCCGCTTGTTCTTTATCCGATCTGTCTTGTCTCGATTTCTGCATGTCTGTCATCCTCCCTCCTTTATTCACCATAATGGTCCAGTTTGGTGAGTCACCCCGAAATGCCCAACAAATTATCGATAACTCACAACAACAAAGTTAATTATGAATTGCTTGCTAATGGCCAAATTTTTCCAGTTCACCATACATCACTACCTTTCAGTGACCCCTTCATGCTCCACTCTTTGAGAACATATTAGAATCAAAGTTTTGAGTCATATCCTGGTTTGGATCTTTGTATCAATATATCTGGTTATTCATATCCATGCATGCCTGATCATAGCATTTTCCAGGTTTTTGATGCAGTTGTGTGTTCTGTCTCATATTTGTCACTACAAACACTGATCAGAAACCTGGATAGGGGTCACAGTTGCATATCCAGGCCTCTCTAAACCATTTAAATTGGCTGTAGATTGTAACCAACTTAACACCACACCATACTTACCATAATAGCACTATTCTAGATGGCAGCTGGCAGTTAACCTGACTCTTGCCAGCTGAATGTAGTTCCGCCTAGCTCCACTAGAGCTCCAACCGTTCATCTGGACTCACATCCGATGGGAAGGACTTCAACGGAGCAAAACGTGACTGAGCCAATCAGGACGGGCGGGATTTTCATAGATGTGATGTAGCGGAGAAGCAATTGTTTGATTCAGACAATAATGGCGGCTTGCAGCGAGGAATCATGATCGACATTGATTCTGCTATTTCAACTGTGTTGTCGAATCTATCGCATCTATCTATCTTCGCTCTTCTCCTGACCGGGATTGGCAAGAGCTTGATTTATCAAATAGCTCCGCTGGTGGTTAAGGAAATAGGACGTCACATCATTAAAGATGATGGACAAGCGGTTTATCCAATCACATGTTAAGATTTTTGATAAGGTCCCGCCTTATGAAATACATCTCCAATGGAGCAAACCCAGATGAATGTGTGGAGCTAGGTGGAACTACATTCAGCTGGCGAGAGTCAGGTTAGCTGGCAGTATCACAGTTTTACAATCTACAGCTCACGTTACCGTTTCACAAGCATGTTGGAGTACTACTGTGGCTGAAATAGCTATGAATATTATATTCAATTTCTGCGAATAGATCCTGTTTTTTTTTCTAAATTTCTGTTTTACTTCAATGTGATTCCACTTGATATTTCACAGCACTGAGTAAAGAAAAATATTAAGTGGACCTAATAGTGAATAATTAGCCTACAGTATGTTCAGTGTCCCCTTGTCTTTCTATATATATGTTCATGTTTTCATAATAATATGAAAGTACTTCCAATCAATAGAAATAAAAGAAAGAATACAAATTAAAAAAGGTATAAACTAAGCCATTTTGCATGTTATCTCATGATGAGCAGGTCATTTACAAAGCCTGTGTGTGTGTGTGTGTGTGTGTGTGTGTGTGTGTGTGTGTGTGTGTGGCCTACATCTCTTCATCCTTGGTCGATTCATCATTACTCATGTGAGGAGAGGACGCTGAGGTTTAGAGGTCAGAGGCCACAATGGGTGTTGTGGTTTAGCGCCATATGTTGTTACATAATTATGGTGACCACACACACACACACACACACACACACACACACACACACACACACACATACACACTAGGGGATGAGAGGATGCTTTCATAAGTCTTTAGTTTCCTTCTCCGTCCCCATCTGAACCTTCTTTAAAAGCCTTGGAGTAATTCCCAAACTTTTCTGGCATTAAGCCCTTTGATCGACCCGCTATTGTGCAGCAGGACGAGACCGGTGGAAGGTTGACCTCTGTGTGTGCTGCATCCACTGCTTTACAATGCTGTCAAGATGATGCTGAGCAAGCTTACCTTCCAATAAAACACAGTGGATGGGCTAAAGCCTTTTGCACAAGACTAGACAGAGCAGATAAATGCTGTGTGCACAGAGGTCAAACTACCAATCTCTCAGTGTATTCCTTGAAGAGCAAAAATTACACACATATGCAGTGTTTCAGTCTAGACAGCAAGCTCTATACTTTTATGTGCTTTTGCACTCTCACGAAGCATTGCTCTCAATTTAGTTTTATTCAGTTCTACTGAGTGGAGTTAAACTCATTGAGTGACTGAAGTTCTCCTCTTCTCTTACCTCCTACCCTCTTCTTCTCTTTCCTCTTCTCTGCTCTTCTCTTCTCTTCTTTCCTCTTCTCTTCTCTTCTTTCCTCTTCTCTGCTCTTCTCTTCTCTTCTTTCCTTTTCTCTTCTTTTCCTTCTTTCATCTTCTCTGCTCTTCTCTTCTCTTCTTTCCTCTTCTCTTCTCTTTTTTCCTCTTCTCTTCTTTTCCTTCTTTCCTCTTCTCTGCTCTTCTCTTCTCTTCTTTCCTTTTCTCTTCTTTTCCTTCTTTCCTCTTCTCTGCTCTTTTCTTCTCTACTCTTCTCTTCTCTTCTTTCCTCTTCTCTTCTCTTGTTTTCCTTCTTTCCTCTTCTCTGCTCTTCTCTTCTCTTCTTTCCTCTTCTCTTCCTTCTTTCCTCTTTTCTGCTCTTCTCTTCTTTCCTCTTCTCTTCTCTTCTCTTCTCTTCTTTCCTCTTCTCTTCTCTTATCTTCTTTCCTCTTCTCTGCTCTTCTTTTCTCTTCTTTCATTTCCTCTTCTCTTCTTTTCTAACCATTAATATCCACAGTAGTCTGGTTTTCCCTGACTTCCCTCCTCTACCCCTCCCATAGGCCATCTGGGAAAACTTCCAGTTCAAAACGCCACATGGCTTCCCAGTTTTCCATTTTTTTCCGATTGGAAGTGTCGAATTCTAGTGGAAAAACTGCTTCGTCATGCCATTGCTGCTTTAGTCGAGGAATGGCTCTGGGAAATGCTTTAGCCTGTGTGTGTTTTATCAATTTTCGCATTGCTCAATCAGGGTAAAGTCATGACAAGTCGACAGAGGAAAAAATGCAGAGAGTAGTAACTTTAATGTGGGCCTCCACACAAAGTGAAGAGAGAGTGTGAGAGGGCTGAGCTGATGGCACTTCAGCATAAATGTTTACAATGGGACCCTTTGGTTATGAAAGGAGGAATGCAGGAAAGAAAAGTCTGTTCGTCGCCAACTATTAAATAGCTTAATGACTCAGAAGTACTGGCAGTCATGAGGTATGATTGTTCTGTGTGTGTGTGTGTGTGCATGTTACAGTCAAGGCCAGCACAAGCGGTAAATAAGAAGTCACTTGTTGTTTATTGAAACGTTGAACTTTCGAACCGCTTAACCATACTGACACATTGTGGTTTTCTCCTCATGTCCCAGTACATCATGATAATGTGTAGAAACGAGGACACATGCACCTTCAGGCAGGAGGTATTTGGTCTTGGCCCACAACTCTGTGTGTGTTGAAAGTGCTCCAGAGAGACTATACTCATACCAAGATGATCTGCTCAGCCCATAACTGGACTATTCCATTTCTGGAGCCTCCCCAAAACAGGCATAGACCCCTTGAGTGTGTGTATGTGAGACTGTGGTATGTGTTTGTGTGGTCTGTAGTGTCTTGTTGCAAGACAGTGAGTAATCTTTTACCACTCAAAGTATTTTGTGCCTGTGTTTTTCATTTATATCTTTGGGATTTTTTTTGTGTTCAACAAAGCATCACTTACAGTAAATGGCAGGATATGAGGCAGTAAACACACCACTGCGCAGATTCTTTTATTACCACTAGACAACTGTGGGTTTGAGCTGACATTGATTTTGTTATTGTTGAGTGTTTTCTTTTTAGATTTTCCACTGAATAGTTTTGCATTAAAATTTTAAAAAACCAACTAGTCTGGTCCCCGTTTATCTTATATCTTAAAGGAAACAAACTGAGGAATTGGGACAAACCTGCTACTACATATATGGTTAACACTTTCTCGCCGAGAGTGAGGCGGAGAGATTGCTACCAGTCTCAGATCAGTACTGTAGATATTAAGCTATAGGCTACAATTAGGAGCGCTTGCTTAACTTATACAATCAATCTAATTCAATTTATTTATGAAGCATAATTTTAAATTTAAATTTTAAAAACACAAGGTTTCCAAAGTGCTGTACAGTAAAATAAACACATACAAACATCATAAAAAATAAAAAATAATAGCGATAACGATAAAGCATAATAAATAATAATAAAAATCCTAAGTGAATTTTAAGAAGCTTTAAGATTAGACAGTGCGGAGGCCTGTATAATGTGCAGTGGCAGCTTACGTCCCCACTGGTTGCCTGGCAACCTCAGGGTGACACAACCACAACCTGTCACGTTTATACTTTTACACTGAAACTTGTTAATTAATGAGCTGTAGATAGAGCCACGCTAGAACTGTTTTACCCTGTACTAAGCTAAGCTAACCATCTAGCCATGGCTTCATATTTACCATACAGACTTGAAAGTGGTGTTATCAATATGGGAACAGAAAAAGTGAACAAACACGCTTCCTAAAATGCTCAGTATTTGTAGCATAATTTTCTTTTAGAATTAGATGTTGAACGTAGCCTGTTGTTGGCTATGCATGTGTGTGGTCCTGGAAATGCATCAGGCAGGGTTACTACCATGTAAAATGTCAATAAAAGAAACACACACGATATGAAACACACATTTTGGAGACAAAATGAAAAGAAGGAAGCAACATGGAGAGAGAGAGAGAGAGAGAGAGGGAAGTTAGATGTGCAACAAGAGAGAGAGAGATGATGCTACTGGAGAGCTTGAGGATGACTCATCCATAAGCTAGTGATGCTTCACACACACACACACACACACACACACACACACAAGTGCACACACTCAACTGTTTAGTCATACGTTTGAACACATACGCAAACACACATTCATACACACACCAGTACACCAGTCATCCATTAGTCTGATACTGATTCATGGAGACATGCGGGTTGGTTCAGCAGCTTGTTCCTAATGAGCCAAAATGGCCGCTGCCATGCCGCAGTTTCCAGGCCAGAGCAGGGAATGGCCCCAGGGGCAGAGAAACTGGGCGAGAGGAAGAATCAGAGGGGGCTGGATTTAAATGGAGCTCATTAGCTCATGGTAGCCATGAGAGGTCCCTGCACACTGAGGAGAAACACTGTACACACACACACACACGCAGTCAGGCATGCATGAAAACACAGATGGACTGTCTTGTGTACATAAAGTATGGGCTCATGCGGTGTATACTCAGTGTTATTTGCAAGAGACAAGAGGTAGAGATACATGTGAGAGCAGGACAGACAGAGGAAGAGGACATCACAAATATGGGGAAACGGTTGGATGGGACGACTGGCAAAGCGAGTGCCGCAGATGGCAGAGAGAGACTCGTCTGTGTGTGTGTGCGTGTGTGTGTGATTTTTGCCAGTCGTATTTTTGCCAGTCGTACCCCCTTCCCTGCCTTCCCTGCCTGTCCACCCACTCAACATATGTCCTCCTCTCCTCTCCCGTCTTTCCTCATCATCCCTAATCCTACTAATCATCCTATATTTTGTTGTGTCACTTTTCCATGCGAGTATAAATGTGGGTGGTTCGTGTCGCAGTGTGGCCTTTGTGCTCCACTTCAGTGCTTTCTGATGTATTTATATCCATAAACACACACACACACACACACACCGTTTTTCACTCAGCCAAACTCTCATCAAAGCGGTGTTTGATTTCTTCTTCTGTTGCCCAGGCCCCACATGGGGGGGTGGTGGGGAGTTATAAAGAGCAGGGGAGGGGCTGAGCTGTAAAACTCAGCGCCCGCTAAGCCTCCAACTACAAATCTGCAAAAAAAAAACCTTATTAGATGCTTTGTATTTGTCAGTCAAATGTTTTGCTAATCTGTTTTTTGAGGAATTTCACATGAGATTTGCCATCAGTCTGCTCTACTTTGTCAGGATTCGTGGAAATGCACATCGATCACTGCTGAACTGCAGCTGATATTTTTAAAAATTGCCATTTTCTTACAGCATTTGCCATATTCTATTTGTCAGGTTAAGTCAATTTTATTTGTATAGCCCAATGTCACAAATTTGCCTCAAAGTGCTTTACAGTCTGTACAGAATATGACACCCTCTGTCCTTTACAAACAACCCTCACAACCCTTGACAATATGTGAAACTGTATGGATAGAATGTCTAGGATGGATGAGGATGTTCTGTTAAGCCATTTTTTCATTTAAAAAAAAGTTAGATGCTGTTAATATAAAAACAATAATAATAATCAGCATACAACTGAATTCCTAGATCTTTTTCTCCATAATTTAAACTGTGTGTTTGTGTGTATTTTTAACAGAGGATGTGGCATCTGTGCTTCTGTTGGTCAAAGGTTGCTATGGTGAAATAATACACACACTGCACCATAGTTGCACCAATGTTAGGATCACTTTTTGACTAATCCAAGTGTTGCAGTTTATTTTATGTCACTCAAGCATTAGCCTGGCTGTAGCCCTCGGTAATGTTTTGCTCAATTATCATTTCCCTGCAGATTACGTCTGGGTTTGATCCCCCTGGCCTCGATTTCTCAGGATGATTTCCATCCTGGCCAGTCAGCGAATGGAGGGGGACGAGGGGAGGCAGGTGTTAACGATGACGTTGTTAGCTAGGCTCCCAAATATTCAGCAATTGAAGTCAGAGCAAGAGGAATGTTTAACCACTTTTATTGCTGGCAAAGATGTCATGGCTTTACTCCCCACGGGGTTCGGGAAAAGTCTTTTTCAGTTAGCTCCATTAGTGGTGAAAGAGTTGGCTAGCCTGAATGCTAGTGGCGTATTTTACTCAATCGTTAGTGAGTGGGTAAAATCAGACGCAATCGTTTCAAACTTCAGCTGAGTTCATGCCTCCCGTCTGAAATCGGTTCTCAATGGAGGAATGCCACACCCTCTCTTAGATTTAAAACCAGCAAAGTGAAATATGATTTAAATATATAAATGGGATGAGCACATTGTTAACCTGTGAGCTACATCCATCCATCCATCCATTATCTACTGCTTATCCTCATAGGGTCATGGGGGAGCTGGAGTCTATCCCAGCTGTCTTAGGGCGGAAGGCAGGGTACACCCTGGACAAGTCTCCACCTCATCGCAGGACACATAGAGACAGACAACCACTCACACTCACATTCACACCTACGGTCAATTTAAATTAACCAATTAACATATTCCCCATGCATGTTTTTGGATGGTGGGAGGAAGCTGGAGTACCCGGAGAGAACCCACACAGACACGGGGAGAACGTGCAAACTCCACACAGAAAGGCCCCGGGCCGGGAATCAAACCTGGTACCTTCTTGCTGTGAGGCAACAGTGCTAACCACTACACCACCGTGCCGCCCCCTGTGAGCTACATGTTCTTTTTGAAACATTTTTTTTTTTAATTACTGTCTTGCGCAACTTCAATAAAAAAGTTTAGTTCCCGTCTGTGTTCCCATGGCCTCACGTCTTCTGATGGGGGATTTGCAGGGCGGGTAGGGCCTGAGTCATAAACCTAACGCATCCTTTGAGACTATGGCGATGCCAGATTGTCGAGCTGAACTATGAGAGCATTGATTAGTGTTTTACTGCTTTGTAGTCCCGAGCCGTGCTCGTGGACGTGCACGTGCTTCAGATTCTGTGGGAACTGTGGGAGGTCGTTTCCAGCGTCGACACGTAGCCTACTGTGTGTCGTCTACATTACCACGTGTGCTTCGTTTGATGGCTCCCTGGTGTGTTGTACATCAGACCATAACTTGTCTCTGGGTCCATATAGTTGCTCCATCGAGAACATTTATGCACACTCGATGTAACCGTGCGTCCAGTGAGGACAGTTATTGACTCAGCAGTAAAATGGCGTCACCTTGACTCCCCTCTTCTTCACTAATGAAGGTTTTATTGATGGCCTTGGAGCTAACGGCTAATCATGTGCTGTGCTGGCTCAAATTTGGGGGAATCGGACTCAAGTGAAGGCGTGATAAACCAGAGTGATAAACAGTAGCGTGAAACGTGCGAGGAGAATGTAATACAAGGAATTAGTTATTTTTGTTTTTCTGGATATTTGGGTTAATAAATGACTAGCCTTAAGCGTAGCCCAGCTGAGAGATAAAAGACTAAATGCTGCAAACTGCAGACTGTGGTCTGAGCAGATGAGCATCTGACCTGTAGTGACTGTTAGATGGTGTTGTGTAAGTGTTCACTACTGCTTTTCATCAGTGGTGCATTCAAGAGGAATGTGTTCTTTTCCATTCTTTTGTAAAATCAACTAAAGACTTGAAATGTTTTGGCAACCTTGTTTAGTTGTGTTTGCTTATTTTGGGAATTTAGAGCACAGAAATTGTGCCGTGCCGCCTGACTGACTGCTGATCTATCCCACCACTTCCATTAAAATGTCACATTTCCACATTTATTTAGAGAGGATGTGGTTTTGTAAGCAGAATCATTGAAAGGACAAATAGAAAACATTGTGCTGTAGGATGTTTTCTCATAAAAGCCTATTGTCTAAATATGCATTTCATTTAAAAGACCTTTTTATTATGAAGTTATGGTTGATAATGACTTATTCATGATGTTATGTTAAACAAGTGGCTGTGCTTGACTCCTCCAGCAGGGCCTTGCTGACCTCCTAAGCATCCCCAACCAGCTGAATTCATAAACACTTAATATGTGCAATTATGCGATCAGACTCAATGGTAAATAGAAAATTAATTAAAAACAGCAGAATGATGTGAAATATTAATTTGTTGCCCCAAAGACAAACACAAAGTATTGATTTTGGTTTAACCTAGCTAACACACAGTTTCCCATACAAGGCTGTTAAAAACCAGTTTTGTGTATCAAGCAGTGTTCAAATTTTTGTTTTATACACATATAAATATCAATTTCATGTGAATTACCATTATAAACACAACAAGTTTGCCATCTGTCAACAGTTAAGGCAGCCAAATATAAATACACTCTGATAAAATCAGTATGGTGAACATCACAATGATCAAAAATACATATTACACATTCAGACGTGCTGTCACAAACAGCTAGTGTGTGTTTATGTCATGTCTGTGTTTTACAAAAGCATACTGTATGTGGACATGGCTGCTTTATTTTGTGGACATGTCTCTAGTTTATTTTGTGGACATGTCTCTAGTTTATTTTGTCTACATGGCTGCAGCATATATTCACTTTACTTTGTGGACATGACTAGCATATATTCACTTTATTTTGTGGACATGGCTGTAGCATGTATTCACTTTATTTTGTAGACATGGCTGTAGCATATATTGACTTTATTTTGTGGACATGGCTGTAGCATATATTGACTTTATTTTGTGGACATGGCTGCAGCATATATTGACTTTATTTTGTGGACATGGCTGCAGCATATATTCACTTTATATTGTGGACATGGCTGTAGCATATATTGACTTTATTTTGTGGACATGACTAGCATATATTCACTTTATTTTGTAGACATGGCTGTAGCATATATTCACTTTATTTTGAGGACATGGCTGTAGCATATATTCACTTTATTTTGAGGACATGGCTGTAGCATATATTCACTTTATTTTGAGGACATGGCTGCAACATATATTCACTTTATTTTGTAGACATGGCTGTAGCATATATTCACTTTATTTTGTAGACATGGCTGTAGCATATATTCACTTTATTTTGTAGACATGGCTGCAACATATATTCACTTTATTTTGTGGACATGGCTGTAGCATGCATTTACTTTATTTTGTAGACATGGCTGTAGCATGTATTCACTTTATATTGTAGACATGGCTGTAGCATATATTCACTTTATTTTGTGGACATGTCTGTAGCATGTATTTACTTTATTTTGTAGACATGGCTGTAGCATGTATTCACTTTATTTTGTGGACATGGCTGTAGCATGCATTCACTTTATATTGTAGACATGGCTGTAGCATATATTCACTTTATTTTGTGGACATGTCTGTGGACATGGCTGTAGCATGTATTCACTTTATTTTGTGGACATGTCTGTAGCATGTATTCACTTTATTTTGAGGACATGGCTGTAGCATATATTCACTTTATTTTGTGGACATGGCTGCAGCACATATTCACTTTATTTTGAGGACATGGCTGTAGCATATATTCACTTTATTTTGTGGACATGTCTGCAGCATATATTCACTTTATTTTGTGGACATGGCTGCAGCGTGTCTCTAGTTTAGTTATTAAAATGCAGAGCAGAATTGATCACATCAGCAGCAGCAGCAGCATTGGGATCTGCTCTCTTAAGTTAGGCTATAATTAAAATCAACAAAGCTTTGTTAACAAACAGAATTGTTACCCTGGTTTAAATCTGTTTCCCCCCTTTTATCTGAGGAAAGTACAGCTTTAAGAGTGCTCTGCTTCACATTAAAACAGCCCCATAATGTGCACTCCCTCCTGGCAGCTGCCCAGTGGAACCAGTATCTCCCACTGCTGGCTGCAGGATGCTTCCAAGTGGAGCACAGGAAGGTTGCCTCTCTTGCTCGGGGGCAGAAGGAAGAGTGCTAGTCAATCACCATGCGCCCTTGCAGATTTGCAGAGTTTTATAGTTGCATTTTTAAAATGTGACATGCCATGCCCTTTACACTCCACTTTAACCTCTTGTCGACCCTGTAGCAGCTGTACCAGTTGGTGGAAACATGCTTTGCTCATTTTTTGTGGTCTTTTTTAGAGAGTGAGGTCGGGGGTCCTGCTGGCATGCTTGGCAAAAACTGTCACCAACAGAGCAGGAAAGCAAAGAAACAACCTTGACAGTGTGATGTTCCCTTTAACTTTGATTCTTTTCTTCTAGCTTTAGAGATGCAAAAGCAAAGAGTCACATGTTAATGACAAAATAAAGTGTGCTGTGCATGAACTCTAATGGTGAGGAACTGTGGTGAAAAAAGTGACGTGCAGACAATTCTTTTTTTATCAAGAGTATTCTTGTTTCTTACGTGGAGCTCTAGTAGTTGTTAAAAAAAAGGCTGCTGGTGGTTATATTTGGCTTTTGTCATAGTAACCTGTCCACGGTGAAGGGTGAATCAGCACACTGAAGCACACTCAACAGGAATGCCAGGATCACCCAGAGAAATTGGGAGATTGTAAAAGTCTTGGTCTCGATTTCCCATGCTTTACTGGCGTCAAAGGCTATGTTTTGAATGTGCAAGTGATGGTTTGGTTTGCTGCCAAAATGGCAGCGTTAGCAGCCAAAGCAGACATCCATCAGTGTTTGGATTCTGGCTGGTGATACTTTCAAAGCCTGGCTGCGGAATCGATACAAATGCAACAATGCAAAAGTCAGTCTAGAGATATAAGACAAAAGTGGCAATATTTTTTTTTGGTTTAAAGGTCACTTTTGTCCGTTTATGATATCATGTAGCACCTGTGGCAAAGGAGACAGAAAGATGGCTAACTGGTGAACGCATTCACATGTGCACATGTCACAGTATGAATTATGAGAGGCATTTACTGTAACAGAGCAAATCTGAAGAGGACAGAGGGTTTTGTGCAGCAATTAAACATTATTTTTGAATTAGTACGTCTGTAATATGATACAACAAGTACCCAAGTATAACTGTTAGATGATGTCAAGAAAGGTGAAAATCATAAAATATGTTCGCCACTGACTATTTAATAAATTTTGCACCTTATTGTGTTGCCCTATGTAAAAAAAACCAAAACAAAGACATCCATCGGCTACCTACAGTGCATTTATGGAGGCTGAAACATCCCACTCAGGTATTCCAGACACTGTCTGACGCTGCCCTGTACAGGTGGTCATGTTCAGCATGATTGGTTTTTCATTGTAATGACCTTGCCAAGGTTAGGAGTTCCATTCAGTGAGACTATACAGAAAATATATGCAATACTTCACCGGAAGGCACTTTGCATGTAAGCGTTTGAATGGCACAAGCTATACATTATAGGAGCTTGCTCTGCCCTTTACTGATCTAAAGGGCAGACGTGAAGGGAGCGAGAAAGACAAGAAGACAGGACAGGAAGACTGGAGAATAGAGCAGAAGGAAAGAAAATGGATTAACGTCACACACACTGTATGTCAAGTGGTTTCCCCAAAGTCAGTGGAATTTAGGAAAATAACCTGTCTATCCCCCAGTCTTTGTGGCTCAGGGTGCCCTCATGATGCAGAAACAGAAGCTGTTTATGCTGTTTAAATCACAGCAAATTGGATAAAAGTGTCAGCTAAATGGCTGATGGAGATGACGTGTGTTAGATGTAAGGAACGACGCAGAGAGAGAGAGACAGGTGGAGGGAGGCGGTTCGTATCTGGGTTACTCTGGCCTCACATCTCTCCACTGCAGATGAATATTAATAAGGAGTTATTAATATCTGAGGCCTGCACTGTGTGTGTGTGTGTGTGTGTGTGTGTGTGTGTGTGTGTGTGTGTGTGTGTGTGTGTGTGAGGTCGGCATGGAGGCGCTGTGTGAACAAGCCTTCCTCCTCCTCCTCCTCTTCTCCTCCTTCTCCTCTTCAGCTCAACCTGTATCACTTTTTGCTCTTCTTTCCTCCTCCTCACTCTCACTTTCTCTCTTTCTTTCCATAAGTTCTTTGTCTTTATCAGCTTTTTTTCCTCCTCTCTCGTTTGCTTCTCCTCCACATTTGTTCTTCCTGTACGTCACAGCTCTTTATGTTTCAAGGAGGGATGCTGATGCTGATCCTGGCCCTGGTTTTGTCATAAATCAAAGCAGAGTGACTTAATTTATGGCTGTTTGTCAGCTATTTGATGCACGGTCTCTGTTAGAATTATCTTAAAGAGATCATGTGTCACATCTCTGTCATTTTTGGGACAAAAAAAATGTTGTATTGTTCAATAGTATCCAGAAACAACAATGATTTTTTTTTGTTTTGCCGTGTTATACTATATGTCATCTAGATGATCTCAACTGCTATATTCATGTTTTTTACAATTTTCAGTCAGATCCAGCCAATCAGAGTCATCAAAACAAATTAGTAGCATGTTAAAAAACGTACATGTATGTTTCAAATTACATCAAACATCAAAATCCAACATCAGAATCATAGTCAGATGTTGTTTTGGTCTGAGGCACAAAAAGTCATCACATGTCGTGAAAAAATAAGATCTTGTTGGAGTTGGCTCAGGCTATTCAACCACCCAGCCAAGGAGGTGGTTTGACTTGACTTCCAAAGTATTAAACAGCTTAAAACCATGTGGTCTTCTCTTTGGCTCAGAATTGGCCCTCTGAAGATTTGCAGTACCATAGTATGTCTTTGTTATGGCAATTGTCACTTGAATAGGAATAAATGACAATTAGGTGTATTTAATAGTCCCGGTGTGCTACTTTGATTAATTTGCTGAGGCTGCAGCATTTTATGTGAGGAGATACTGCCTTTTAGAGGATCTAAATGCATGAGGTTGATTTACATTATGTTAAAATCCACTTGCAACCAGTGGGCAACCTCCAGTGAAAAGTGAAGCAAAGAGGAAGTGTCTTAACCTTTTTTCTTTCTATCAGCCAGAAGGGGGTGACTCCTCTGGTTGCAAAAACTTGACTGAACTTCTCACTTAATTTGATATCTCAGGAAAGATTGCAAACAATTGCTAGATTTAAGCCTTCTTCAATACAGCATGATGTTCATTTAGTAAATTATGGCCTCATTCAGACTAAAATAGAGCATAAAGCAGGGGATGATTTTGGGTGTCTAAAAATTTCTTATACAGTGTTCAGATGAGCTCAAACCTCTGGTGTTACTTCTGATTGTAAAAGACAAGATGTGCTTCAAAACAGCACACAAACAAATTGGTGATAGCAGCTGCAGAACCATAGAAGACAGAAATTCTGCATATTATTTGGTTTGGAATATGTGAATACCTTAAGTCAGCTCCACTTTTAACTTCTGTAACCAACCACCACTCTTAGCACATAAAAGTCTTTATTATATAGAATTCATATATTAGATTAACATTAGACATTCGTCACCCTGACCTCCTGGAAGCAGGATCCAATCACTGCTTCGGCGGCACCATTCACAGCACGGAGGGTCTGGCCCAGGCAGTAATAAAGTAGAGAGTCCAGATGACAGTGAGCAATGTGCTGTTGAATGTGCAGCACCAGAGCATGATCTATATGCTGGCAATGCCTTGAAATGTTACTGTGCACACACACATGCACACGCTTCTTCATTTCCACTCCTCTTCAATTTCCACTTCAGAACGTATGTTACACTTTAATGAATAAATCCATACATGATCGGGTTTTTATAAGCTGCACTCGTCGCACTGAAAAGTGCGATAACAGCACAAATACAAAAAAACTGTTGAGCACCACAAATACCTGTCACTGTTTTGTTGGATTGACCTCATTCATAACAAGTAATAAAAAGGTGCACTGCTATCACATCTATTTGTTAACAAGGCAAAAGGGGACAAACAACCTCAATTGAAACAGCCAGTGGTGTGTTTACAGCACTGTAGTATTCAGATGGATGAGAAGCATTTCCTATTCAATGTAGAGTAAATGAGCAGGAATTTCCCTCGACGACAGGCCGTCCTTTTGTCTATTAAGTGTAAATGCATACAGCGATACATTTTCAACTTGCTTGTCATGTTTGTTTACCTCTTTGGTGTGATTCCAGGCATGCCATTTACTGCTTCACGTGTTTTCCTTGTAAATTGCATGTCTTGCTCATGGTGTGTGGATTTGTGTGTGTGCGCAATTCTGTGTCAGCGCATACTGTAATTGTCTGTCGGGGGGTCATAGATCAATGGGGAGCAGGTGTGTGTGTGTGTGTGTGTGTAAGCTTGTATGTGTGTGCATGTGTATGCATCATGGGGAGCAGGTGTGTCTGTGTGGTGTGCTCACTCGGCCGGATAATCGGCACATATGGACAAAGCAAGAGAGAGACAAATGAGAGACACCCACACACACACACACACACACACACACACACACACACACAGCCCACTAAATTCCAACACTTGTACACAACTACTACAGACGAGCCTTTTAGACTGCTTTTGGATTCATGCATACACACCGTTGCATGAGCGGGAGTGAGTGGATGACACATAAATTGGATAAAAATGGTATTAGGCTTACAACCAGTATTTATGATGACAATGATAATGAGGGTTAAGCATGATTGGATGTCAAACAACCACTGCAAAACATGGAGGCAGCTGGCAATCATATTTTTATGCCAAAAAAATAGAACAAGGGTTTGACTCCATTATGGCATTTTACATTTATTATTTTGATCCAAATCAGAGTTTAACTGACATTGAAATCACATACTGGCCATTGTTACCTACTTATTTTGACATATTTCTTGTTGGCTTATGTCACTAGTTCTTATTTTTTATATTTTATAAAGGTCCATATTGTAATGATGCACCATCCACTTTGCTACTGTAACACAAATGTCAAATTTCTCAGTTTGGGAGAAGAAAAAGGGATTATTATCTTATCGAAAAATGGTTGTCAAAGGCAGTACTGAAGAAATGGGATAGTGCGTCACATTGGCACTGGACTAGCTGTTTCTTTCCGCTTAAATAGATGGCAGCGAGAGAGAAGAGAGAGAATAATTGTCAGCTATTTGAAAGTGACAGAGAGGGAAGTGATGGGAAAAAGAATGAGAAGCAGCGAAGCAAGCGCGATTGAGAAAAAATGGGGAGATGAGGAGGTGTAGATTGATGGAGGAAAGGATGTAGGGTGCGTGGCTGAAAATGAACTTGTCCGCTGCTGGAGAGCCAATGGAGGGAGTGACAGCTATATAGATTAGAGGGGAGGAAGAAGAAGGAAGTGGTGAGGGGAGGCAGGAGGGTGACTGTTAATACGTATGGAGGGATGAGGAGGAGAAGGATGCAGAGGGAGGAAGAGCAGAGGGATAAAGAAGATTCAGACCTAGACAGGAGGAGCAGGAAAAAGAGGTACAGTAGCAAAAGGAGGTCATTTTCAGCTGGGATGGTACATGACAGGACTGTTGTGTGTATCAGTGTGTGTGTGTTGTGGGATTCAAGTGTGCTGGAAATGCACACCAATTTTCTGGACCCCGTAAGGCCCTTAATAACATTCCTGTTTGGAATTAGAGCTGCCGCGAGGTGTGAGGCATTAGTGTGCAGCGCTGCATGCGTGCGTCCCCCATTAATTAGTGTCTGATCAGGTGCCATCATCAGTTAATTGACTGATAATTACATCATCACTGTCCACCCTGTTGGGACGAGCGGAGGAGAAGGAAAAGCAGATGGAAGGAGAGCGACGCAGACGTGAGTGAATAAAAGGAGAGGAGGAGAAAAGAAGGACACACAGAGGAGATGATGTGAGGGATTGATCTGGGATAATCTGATTGGTCCCCTTCGCTGTCCTTTATCTGGTCGAACCCATTAAATGAGCACAGCTTGAATGGTGTGACAGTGAATTTTTTGGGCTGGTGGTGGTCATAGTGGAACGGTATGTTATTGGGAAATAATATTTAATAGTTTGTTGCATACCTTTGGTGTGCATGTATTTCGTGATGATATTTTATGGCAGAGTGCTTGCAGCTGTGATTGTATCGCTCCTCACTCTTTATCATTAAGTAGATAACAGCTCAAGTGACTTAAGTTTATATCACAGCTCATTACCTTCTTCAGTTCAGTTTACCCTGAAGTTCGGCTCAGTTAGATCCACTTCAAGTTCAGTTAAAGTGAATGACAACTGACTTTACAGAGTATGGATCATTTCTTTGGAAAATGAAATTTTGTTTTGGATTTGTGAAGGTGATATGTTGAATTGGCTCTTTTTGCCTTAGCAGATTTATAGAAAATACTTTGTTTCTTTGAAGTCTATGTTATGACTGGTCATCGGTCATTCTGGTAGTCCATTCTCTACCCTGCATGTTTTATGTTTGTGTTTAATTAATGGAAAATATATTAAATCACTGCTCCCTAGAAGACTTGAATAGAACAGCGTCAATGTTAATGTTATCAGTAACACCTGTGAAAAAAGGCCTGTCATGCATTCTGTTAGCCATCAATAACTAACTGATCAGCATCAGGTGTGGATCACCACTTCAGCTCATTATGGTATATAACACCACAAAATGTAAAAACCCAGTGCTGAATATTCTCAGTGCTTTTCCTGCTATGATATATTCCAATGTCGTTCAAATAAAACTGTATGCAATAAATGATTCAGTACAAATAAAGCACAATAATGACAAAAATGTAATTAAAATAAGACATAAAAGGCATAATACACTGTGGAAAATTCATTACACAGAGAGATCTATTAAATGAACCTTTCACTGTGGCCATTGACTGTAGTGTTTTAAGAACATTAATGTATATAGGCTGCTGTTTGACTTGTATAATGTAGTGCTAATAGCACTGGTTGAGCTATAACACTTGACTGTAAGAACAGCATGAAGTGCTGTGGAAAGCGCTGCATCAACTGCATTTATAAGGGGGAATTAGTGTTAAATATTTTCGACTGTAAAATCACAATGATGGATGGATAAATTATCAGATTAAATCCCATCACTCATGGCTAAGCACCCTAGACCCATCTCTTCTTTTTGTTTCATTGTTTCGTTGTTGTTTCAGTCGGCATCATATTTCCACAGAAAGGCATTTTTCTTTTTTCTGCAGAATAAGGAGCTGCTTATGGAATTATAGTCACTCGCATCAGCACACAGCCTATCATACAACACACACAACATGACTGTGCATGTGCAGGACAGACACACAGACACACAGTCAGACAGACAGATTAGTGAGCTCAGTATTATTAAAGTTTTACTCTCTTCTAATCCTCACACTCTCACTCATGCAGTGCACACACACACGCACACACACACACACACACACACACACACTTACAAGTACTTACATGTGCACACACACTCTCATTGGGGTGCATCCTGGGAAAGGGGCAGGCAGTGTGAGATAAACTGATCACGCAGGAGGACAATATGCTGAAAGTGATTATGTTTGTGTGTGTGTGTGTGTGTGTGTGTGTGTGTGTGTGTGGGAGATAGAGATGATGATGTGCAACAGCAGTTGGGAAGCAGATATTTACTCACACTGGAGTTGATGGTGGATATACTGTATGTGTGTCTGTATGATGAAAGTTTTGCTATGTGCCTCTAAGTTGACTGCTTTTACACATCACAGAAACCCTCATCCCAGAGATGAGGGAAAATATAATTACCTCTGCCAAGGAGGTTATGTGATCACCAGGGTTTGTTTGTTTATGTGTTGGTTTGCAAAATAACTCAAAAACTTATGGACAACTTTGACAAAATTTTCAGGATTGGTCAGAAGTGGCGTAACAAAACTGATTAATTTTTGGTAGTGATGAGATCCAATTCAAGGTCATCAAGGTCAAATTAAAGGTCACGCCATAGTAAAGTATGGGAGATTTTGCATATTTCTGAACACTCCAGGGTGTACAATGTTCAGCCAATCGTCACCTAAATTGGTAAATAAACTAATATAGGAATCCAGAAATCACCGATTCAGTTTGGTCAAGATCAGTAAAAGGTCAAGGTCACCAAGGTCAAATATGTGTTTTTAATCATAACTTCATGTAGGAAGGAACTAGAGCATTGCAACTGGTCTCAAAATATACAGAAAAGAATTCTCTATTTATCATTTTAGACAATCTTATAGTCAAATATTAATATTTTCTGTGATAATTGCGAAAATCTGTGCATAGAGGACAAAATCACGGCAGAATGCTGCCTTGGCGGAGGTCTGCGCTCTCTGAGCGCTTTTCTCGTTCCAGCCAAGTAAAGAAATTCTTCAAATTGAAAAAATGAAACCGTAGTGGTATTTCTCATAAGGCACAGCTGTATCTGATATCAAGTGACGCCACCGATGATGAATGTAAAGAACACCTTTTTAGCCATTATTGCCGTATTGAAAGCTCCTAATTATTTGCAGACATTATCGAGTGTTGTTGTTTAGCCAGCATCACGATTGCTTTAAGACTGCCTTCGGGGTGTTCCGGTTTTATTTTAGCTATAATACAAAAATCATAAAGTTTATTTATATAGCACTTATCGAAACAAATAGCAAAATGTGCCTGGCTAGAACAGAAATATAAAACAAATTACTGTGGTAAAACCGCAATATCAATAAAACAAGTCACATTAAATTTTAAATGGGGAGCGCATCAACTAATATTAGAAAATCAGGTGGGATATTAAACTAAAAATAAAATTACTGATAGGGCAAAATGAGTTCTTGGTTAAGGTGCATTCATGAGCAGCAGGTAGCCTGTCTGTCTGTCTAGCTAGCTGCTAACCTTGACAGGTGATTGGGACCCTGGCACTGAAGGTTCTGTCAAAATAATCAATATTAGGAAAAAATGTCATTTTTAAAAATAAGAAATACGGTAAGGGACTGTTTAAATTCAACAGTTACATTATGGTTCAAGCAACGTGTTTCTTGCCCTTTTTAACAGGACGGCTATGGCTAACTGTTAGCTAACGGTAGCTACTTCCGGAGGAGGACTGGTCCATGATGGCCAGGTTGGTGCATAGACTGGGGCGGGTTGTGTCAGCTAACGGAACAGGAACAGTCGTTCTGGTAACGTCTCATTCATCACGTTTACATGTCATGTCGTGTTAAGATAATAGAAAAATACGTCGTTGTGTTTTTGCGTCTGAAGCGCGGCTAGCTGCTGATGGCTAAACACTAACAGTTGTGCTAGCTTCGCCGGCTAGCTTTCTAGCTCGGTCGAAACCTGTAAATTGTGGAATGTAACGTGACCTTCGTGTAATAAAACGCTACTCTTGTAACGTTACCGTAGTGGGGTTGGTGCCCTTACTGAGTCAAATTGTCATCATGCTTCAGACAGCTAACGTTACGTAACTGTCGTCAGCGTTACATACCGACGTTACGTTGTTTGACAGCTAACGTCACTGGCTACTTTTCAGATCAACATTTTCATTAAAAAAACGTGCAATAATCGCGTGATATATTACATAATTACTGCGTTATTTATGTCTATCTATATAGAAGTAATCATATTCCTATTCATTTAAATCAGCTCCATCTCTGCAGGTTTACAGAGTTAATGGAAAAGGACAGGTGTAGATAATGGAATTTATTAATCTTAGGATGAAACTATACTGGACACTGTTTCATGTTGATGGCATTGCTAACGTTATATTAGCAACACCTGTGCTTTTCCTGCTATAATAAGTCCAAATGTGTGTCATTGTAATACGTTTTGCTCCTCAACCTCTAGTTTTCCTAAAGTGACAGTTTGGATGCAAATCTGTTCTTTGTAATAGAGTACATGAAAGCAGTAGTTTTACTTCTACTTTTCAGTACTTCTTGTTGTTGAGTTGAATGGATGAAGATGATGCAATGTGTTGGTGTTTTGACTTTTGGAGGCACATTGATGGAGTGGGGACAACATCAGAAAGCCAAGTGGGCCTTAATTATTAATGTAACTAATTGCTAAAACTGTGGCGGTAATTTGAGAAGTAATGCCATTTTAAATGAGTAATTAGAAAGGAATTTGTTACACTTCCATAGTAATTGGCTGACAATTGCCATCAGTTTTTTTTTTTTTTTGACCTATCAGATTGTGTCACCAAAGCAACGGCACATGTTGACATAGATTTTATAGTAAGCAGCAAATGAGGTCAGAGGTCACAGGTTGAGAGTAGCAGCCAGGGATCAAACCACCAACCTTGATAGAGCTTTCCCATTACACACAAATGAGCCCCTTAGTTGCTGAGCAAGTCTGTTTCTGACTTAACTCACTCTTATCTTTAGTACATTACTTTTGGGATGATACATCAGTATGAACGGCTTCATATTATTTGATTATGAACACACATGAGCTGTTGTTACACCTCATCAGGATTAGTTGTAATGGTCCTTCAGGCCTGTGATCTCTGTAGGAACATATACAGTAGCTCGGAAGTGAGAGGAATGGGATTTTGTACTCTTTAATCATACTAAGCATACAGGATATATCTATATCTCCATCCACCTCCTCTCTCTAACCTCTGTACATCTCTTCACACTCCCTCCTCTTTCTCTCTCTCTGTCCTTATCTCTGATGTGACGGCACAGGTTGGATTAATTTTACAGGGCCTCTGAAAGTTTTGTGTAAGTTTTTTTCTTCCAAAGTAGCTGTGTGTTTGTGAGATTTGTTCATTTGACATTGGGAATTACACCTGAAAAAATGATATAAAAATGATAGCATATTGATCATTTCAAGATGTTTTATTGATTTGTCAGTTTTACTGAAATGGTTTGACTGCATCAGTAGACTCATTCATTCTAACGCACTGCAGTTTCCATTGAGCAGTGCAGTTCTTCTCCAGTCTCAGGAGGATTTAAAATATCCTGTTTGAACGATTCATTTTGTGTTAATAACAACTGAAAGTAACATGAATGTGCGTAGCCTGAAACCTGGAAACTAGTACATGGTCTCACAGAGGGTGTAATCTACATGGTGAGCGCATTTGTGCAATCCTTATTCACATGTCAGAGGGAGGAGGGGCTGACGTTATTATAACTGTCTTTAATCTGGCTAAGCATACAGTACGCATAATCCGCTCTCCCTTACTTTTACTCACTTAGTCTTATTCTTACAATTTGTCTGGGTGACATAACGTAATGTAATCTCATTGAGATTATTGTAATTCTGTCTCTCGTTTGTCTTGACTTTCCTCTTCTTCTTTTATTCTACACTAGTATGCACATTTATTGTTTGCAGTCTATGAGTTTTCTCACTCTGAGTGAATCTATAGTCACTCACTCTGTCAGTGCACCGTAATAGTACTGCTAACGTATTTCTCAGGTGTTTTTTTAGGCTTAAATCTGCCTCTAAACTGTGAAAAGAATGTGTAGATATTCTGTTTTATTTCAGATTTCTTTTAAACCTGTAATTTAAAAAAGTAACAACAACCCAATAAAATAACCAGGATGTAATGTCAGCACAGAGAACGACCATTACACCAGCCAATAGTTGCTGGTCTGGTGAGAGTGCGTTGTGTGTTGACACATTGTGAATGGACTGCATAACCTACACAATATGCTGAGGAACTAAACAGCACACAGTTAGCTCTGTTGTACTTGCTTGACAGATGGGAGTATATTAGTCATCGTCTATTCTACAGAGAGAGACTTCAGGGTCTGAAAAATATACCGGGCTCACTAACTGATCTGTCAACGATTCAAACACCCTTGAAGCCTCCAAAACAAACAACCAAACTGTTAAAATTAAAACAATCGCTCACTGACTGAAGGAAGTCAGTTGTTGTGTTGTTTGCTGACTTTCTTTCTCCTCTTTTTTTTTTTCCCCCCTACTCCAGGCTCCGACTATTCCCCCCCGCACCCCCTCCCTCCCCCCGGCCTGACCAATGAGCACAGTGGCGGCGGCGACCATGGTGGAGGAGTGGGCGGGGTCAACCACGGGGTGGGCGTGGTGGGCCTGGCTCCGGAGCACATCGCCACACCGGGGGCAGCCCTGAGCTGGCAGGCGGCCATCGATGCCGCACGCCAAGCGAAGATGATGGGCAACGCCACGTCGGGTGGAGGGGCGGGGCTTGGGTCGGGAGGGGGCGGGCCCATCTCTACGGCCAGCTCCACGCAACGGAAGAGACAACACTATAGCTCGAAGCCCAAGAAACAGACAACTACAACAGCCACGAGGCCGCCACGGGCCCTGCTCTGTCTCACACTCAAGAACCCCATCCGCAGGGCCTGCATCAGCATCGTAGAGTGGAAGTATCCTCAAAATAAGCATGAGTCTAGGTTTGACCAGTGTTTCCTATAGCTTGAAAGTCTCAGGTAATTCACTTTGATTTGACGAGCTGTAAAAAAGAAATTCATATATTCCTTGCAAGCAGTGTGGAATGGATGGATAAATGCAGGTAGCAAAAAATATTGCAAGGAGAAAAGGAAGGGATGGAGGACACAGACTTGAACTGCTCCTCTCCTATCCCTTCTTCTCTCCCGTTCTTAATCAATCTTTCTCTCCTCTCTCACTCAGTGTGACTCCCTGCTTGTCCACTCACGTCACTCGTCTTAATCCTTTCTCCCTTTCCTCAGTCTGTCCTCCACTCTCTTTCATCTCACATTCTTTTCTCACAGGAGCATAAAGTAAATTGTGTTATTTTCATCCCTCCTTCACACCTCTCCCAACATATGTCTTTCCCCCAGCTCTTCCTAACTGCATTCATCCTCTCTCCCCCAGGTCTACCCCTCCACCCTTCCCTCTCTCTCACCATTTATTATCTGTCTCTCCTTCCCTCTGTCCATCCAAATCCCTTTATTTCTGCTTCCTCCTTCCTTTCTACCCTTGCTTTTTGTTCTTTTTTTAAGCTGCTGAACATAATGACTTGGTTTTCCCTCAGGGTTGGATAGAGGGGGAAGGGGAGAGAAACAGAAATGGTCAGTGTCACAGTTAATAGGAGAGGGTCCACATGAGCATCAACTCAGCAAGAGCACAGTCACACCTCTGCCCTGAAGAGAGGAAGAGGAGGGCTCAGGGAAATGAGAAGGGCATGGATGTGGGCAGGACGTGGAAGTCGACAGGAGAGATGATGGAGCGGATTAGCTGAGGAGGGAGGGAGGGAGGGATGACTGGAGAAAGGTAAACAAGAAAAATGACAGAGTAGAAGGAGGGCAAATAATGAGTGAGGGGAGGAGAGGAGCAAGGATAGGGGGATAATGAGGGAGGAGAAGAGAGAAGTGTAAGGCAGAGCAAATTGAGGAAAGATGAGTTAGAAGCAGCATGTGAATTTATGTGTGTGTTTCAAAGGGGTTGCTTTTGTGAATTATCAGATTAGAATAAATCAGTTTTCCTATTGGCTTTCCACTCAATATTCCTGCTGCCCACATATTCTCAGAGCAGCACTTTCTCAATTATAAATGACATGGCATAATTCGTGGTCACAGTGTTACTGTATGAACCTGTATATCAAATAACCACAGAGTGACTGTTTGTTTGGATGGTTTTGCTCAGTTTAATGTGAAAAGTCAGGCTCTGGAGTCCATCATAGCTTGCATTTTATCATGCGTATCACTCCCAGCCGTAGACATGTTTGTCTACTTTTCCATGGGAACAACCCTGATTTTTAAAGTATGGATGATCCCCTGCTGTGTTTTAGAGCAACTGATAAAGGGAAATCATCCTTCTGATCACTAGTAATTATTAAAACTGTTAATTGTAGACGTTAAACCAGCCCACCCAGCTGTGTGCTTATGTTGAAAAAAAAAAAAAGGAAACTAACAGAGAAAGCATGCATAAACCCTCAAGGTCACTGGAACTGTCTCACCCAATGACTGATGAGCGTTCAGATCGGTACTCGCATTTCCCAGCATCATTCATTTCAACAGCTCAGGTTCAGAGGGACGGGGAGTCAGAGAGAGAAAGGTGAGGGCATGAGGTGTGTGAAGGAAAATTTAAAGTAAACAGAATGAAAGTCACACAAAAATATAAATGCAAGGAGCAGAAATGTAGGAAAATTAATTGATTATTAACTGCAAGTTTTGTCCTTCCCTTGTTCCAAAAATCTCTATCAAATTGCCAGTGTTTTTCCCTGCATGTCTAGCTAACCATTACTCTGGGGTGTCCTTCAGGGCCAGTTTAAACGCAGCATGGACGTTAGTCTGTAGCTGACTGTGCTGCGTACTGTATGCATTTGTTCGGTGTATGTGTGTAGCGATGCATTCATGTGTGGCTTTTATTCTACAGGCTTTGTGTATATGCGTCCTGTATTCTGTGAGCACCTCCGTCTCTGGAGATCGCAGATCCGAAATCTTCCTCTCCTACTCCTCTGTTACCATGACAACAGCTGCTGCTCTCAACAGGTCGATGGGGCCTGCCTGAGCTCGCACACATAACACACGCACGCTGATCAGAGAGCGCACACACAAACACTCTTGAAGAGCACGCACATACTTACACACAGATGATAAAGGAGTGGAACACACACACACACACACACACACAGATGCAGCACTCTCACATGCTGTGTAATTACAGCGTTAAGCATTACCTGCACACTGCAAGGTCAGCGTGAGGGACAAGAAGAGAGCGTGGGGTAACTACCATGTTCTCTATATGAAATCACACTAAGTGGTAATTTTGAAACGGTGTCACTGAGTGCATTTACACACAAACACACACACACACTGTGAACAGTTTATATACACTGATCTGGCATAACATTATCACCACCTGCCTGATTTTGTGTTAGTTCCCCTTATGCTGCCAATACAGCCCTGACCCGACCCCTGAAGGTGCTCTCTGGTATCTGACACCTTTCTATCAGAACGATTTGAGCTCCAGTAGCCTTCACTCCCCACCTGCATCAGTGATCCTTGTCCTCTCATGACCCTGTCTCTGGTTCACCACTGGTCCTTCCTTGGATCACTTTTGATAGATCCTGACCACTGCAGACCAGGAACAGTTCTGGAGATGCTCTGATGATCCAGTCCTCTAGCCATCACAGTTTGCTTCTTGTTGACAAACTCACTCAAATCCTGACACTGGAACATTTTTGCTGCTTCTAAGACATCAACTTTGAGGACAAAATGTTCATTTGTTGCCTCTATATATCCCAGTAGCTATGATGAAGAGATGATCAGTGTAATTCCCTTCACCTGTCACTGGTGTTAATGTCATGCCTAATCGGTGTATTTGCAGAAGCTCAGAGGTTACACTATTTGTATACATTTTCCACTTCTCAGCACAGAGAGTGCTGAGCTCACTCTCTCAGATAATATCACAGTACATCCCTGGTTTCACAAATTTAGTTTGTCAAGCTAGAGGTGTCACTGTGAGCTGCATGTGGTGGTTATGGGAGTATTTTTGAAAATAACAGCATTGTGTGTGTGTGTGCGGATTAAATCCCAATGTGACAATTTGGTGTAAATATATACAGTTAGCGTGGTAAATTTCTGAATGTATATATTTAATTCCAAAATGCCTCAGTAAGTTGCATCACTGTGAATACTGCTGTACGTCTGAAACCTGCTGAGCTACTTTCACTGGATGCTGATCTCTATTTTATTATATTTATTGCTGTTTTTCTGTCAGAGTCAATCCCCCCATTAGCTTTCTCACCACTAATGTTAATGTGCAGATAGATGTTTGCCATTGTTATGCTGATTAATGTATTATTAATAGACTTGATACATATTTTGATTCTTCACTCACGCCTCCCCCAATTTTCCCCAGCGTTGTTTGACTCTCAACGGCAGATTTATTCTCATGTTGATGGAGGCAGACCTCAAGAGGTTTTTAAAATTATGGGTCAGGATTCCAGAATGAGTCACAGGCTGTTTTTCTGTAGGTCCCCACATGTCTGGAGTGTGTTTTAATGAGCCCGCAGTACAAGGGCGAGTGATTAACTGAAGCATTTAGGTCCCAAGCTGAATGATCTTGTGGCCCATACTGTTCGAGGGTCAGTCCTTAATCCAAACATAAGCTAAGTATAAGTTCTACTGTAAAAATGCTTAACATTATTGCTATTTCTCTGTCTGCAATTGGGCTATTTCTGAAATGGTAGTAAAAGCGCCGGGACAGATAGCAGCTCTTTTTCTAGATTGGCCACACACAACAAGATTGCTAGTGTGTAAAGGTAGTGCAACCTTGTTAAGTTAAGTTTACATTCACGCTGGCATTGTAAGGTGGCATATATTCACTGTAGTGTTCAAGACCTTCTGGTGGAGACTTTGAAAACAAAACATTTCACAATGATGTTGAACATCTTTTTTTTTAAGTATACCAGATCCAGCCTCCTCTATTTTGTGCTTATACCCCAGCCAACCATTACCAATGGTATAGTTGGCTGACTGCCTGCTAAAACGTCTGTGCTGGATAGAAAAGTCCAGCAATCAGCGTTGAACATAAATGTTAATGTAAAAGTGTACATTAGTTTCTTTCTGCTCTGTACTCTGGATTCGAGGTTTTGATGCTTGCAACTCATCAACTCCTTGCTGTTATACTTTATACTACTAGATCTGGAATCTAGGCTAATTTAACATGCAGCCAAGGAGGAAGGAAGGAAAGAATGGAAGAAGGGAGCAGAGGGAAAGCAGAAGGAGGTGACAGCAGTGGCAGTTAGTAATTGTGTTGATGAAAACCAGACCTCCTTTATCTCTCCTTCACATTCTCTCCCTCTCCTCTATTCTCTCTCTCTCTGAGGCCAAGAATAATGAGTTCACTCCCCTCTCAAGGACCACTGCATATAAAAAACCCTCAGTGTCTCTCCTCTCCCTCATCCCATCTCACTCTCACTCTTTCTCTGTCCACATCCCGTCTTCCACGCGACGGGCCTGCTCCTCGACGCTCCCATATTAGGGCATGCACTGTCTCTCTCTGACCCCCTTGTACACACAAAGAGGTTCCTAAGTGACCCAATAGGTCTTATTGTTAACGCAAAGGCAAACTCAACAGCTTTGATCTCTCTCATTGTGTACACTGCTTGTGCACTCTGCTGTGTGTATGTAGTGTGTGTGTGTATATATATATATTTTTATATATATATATATACACACCTCTGTTTATGTAAGGCTGTATTAGTGTGTTTAAAAATACAGCTGTGTTAAAATGTCATGCCTGATGTGAATATTTTTTTCTAATCTGGAAGGTCAGAAGTCAGTATTATTTTGTCATCAACAACCTGAACCTGGATTTATATTATTTAAAAATGGACTGTATCTAAAAGGGACCCAGGGTTGATTAGACCATATTCGTGCACAACAAAATGTGGTTGCCTGGATAGACCCAAGCAGAGAGAAAGAACGCCAATTAACAAATAGTCATGGTAGCAAGCTCTGCCTAGTCTCCCAAATAACACCTTTTCTCCTGCAGGGATTGATTATGAAACAACACATGATCAGGATTTAAAGTGCCGTTAGTTACACTCGGGTAGAAGAGACAGATTATTGTATCCCGTCCTCAGTTGAGTGCCAGTTGAGAACAATCAATTAGATGAAGGCCTCGCTCTGTTTTTTTCTGCTTCTAAAATGCTCAGACAAAGGCTTTCATTCACAAAGAGGGAATGGAGAAGGATTCCATATTCTGAATTATATTGTTATTATTGGTCCCTGTCCAAACTATATAGAGTCTAAACTATCACAAACCCCATAATGCTGGAGAATGGGAAGGTTGACTCCTATGTTGTGGATCTGCCCCAAATCCTAGACTGAGTCTGTCCGTCCTAAGTACTGAAGTACTGACATTAAGACCACTGGATGTTTGATCACATATCATTTGTCACATGTATACTCGGAAATGTTAATCTAAGAATGTCAGTCACCAAACAAAGAGCAACCACATGCATACAGAGTATCTCTGTTGTGTGAATGTCTCTTTACTTGTGTTTTGTGTGCTGTTTTTTGTGTGTACATTCCTTAACCTTCCTCTCAGACCATTTGAGATCATCATCCTGATGACAATTTTCGCCAACTGTGTGGCCTTAGCTGTCTACATCCCCTTCCCTGAGGATGACTCAAACGCCACCAACTCCAACCTGGTGAGTAATCAACAGTCAGTGTCGCTCACTTGCTGTTTAGTCCACTAGTTGCTGGTTGAAGTAACTCCTTGGCTCATTGGAAGAGAGGGTTTCTTTTGTGCATGTGGCCTGATATCTGTGTGTCATATACAGTATTTTATCATCTTGACTAAAATTTTAGTAGAGCAGCATACCTTTTGCACATATCCAGCTGATTCCATCACGCGCATTTGTGATATATAGTAGTAGAGATGGATGCTGTAATACAACGTGGCTAGTTTATGAAGTGTAGGATATAAAGATAGGAGCAGAGGAAAAAAAAGGGGAGTAAAAATAAATGTCTTTCTTTGAATAGAGTCTTCTTTGGCAGTTCTTCCTCTTATCATTGGTTGTTTGGATACAACAGAGTTGTTGATTATGATGTTCCACTTTGAAGCCTGGAGAAAATGGAGGGTTTCAGTTATTCTGACTGAGGACTGTTGAGCTGTATCAAGTGAAGTCATGCGAGTTGATTCGATCAAAGGAAAAGCATAATTTCCTCGTGGGCGCCAACACAATGTTGGCTAAGGAGAAAATAGTTGTTTGGATTTTTGTGGTTGCCAGCGTGGAGTCATCTAGTGTAATGCATTTAACGTAGATATGGATATTGAAAGTGAAGTAAAGTAAAAAAATAGCTCACAGACCTAAGACATATGTTGCTTGAAAACTCTTACTTTTCTGACTGCATCTTGCCAAATCTTATTACCTTAACCTGATTGCTTATCTTTGCATGAGTGTGGGTCGAAAGCAGTGTGTTGCTTTGTAGTTATATAAATCAATATCCATCTATCCATCCATTAGCTATCCCTGTTTTTCTTTAAGGCTAAGTCTCAGTGACAGACAAGGTATATACCCTGGACAGATTGATCACAGGGCTGTAAATCAATATGACTACATCTATCTGTACAATTTTTGTGTATGATTTTACATTTGTGTGTGTGTGTGTGTGTGTGTCAGCTTTAGGGGTCCTTTGTTTACATAAAAAATACTTTATTTTAACAGCACTTTGCCTGTCCTTGCTTTTAAATGGACAATAGTCATCTTTTATTATCTTATTATATTTTATTTATTCTTACCTCAAGTTGAAATTAAAAGCTGATGAAGAGCCACTGAATAGGTGTAAGCTTCATTCATCTATTCATCGATAGATTAGTCGACTAATCGTTTAGATAGTCAATAGATTAGTTGACTATCTAATCTAATCTAATGCGTATATCTAATGTGTGTGTGTGTGTGTGTGTGTGTGTGTGTGTGTGGTGTAGATGTGTGCCAGTTCACACATGTCAGCATGTCGTCTCATTAGTATTATGGAGAGGTTTATTGCCATTAGTTCTGGATATGAGACAGTCCATTAGTCATGAGCAAAAAAATGACCATTAGGGTCTTACCTTGCTTATTCTTATTTACTTTGGGCTTATTATATAACTGTTAGTGGGGAAATAACATATTTTTATCTGTTTTGCTGCATCTGCCCTCTGATTTCTCAGGTATATGAGTCAGTGGAAGAGTAAACAGGACTCATCATCTTAATTTGTGTCCATCACATTTCTGCCTCTTTTTCTCTCTGAATTCTGTAGGAGGCCTTCATACTGCAATTACACTACTTCACTTGTAAGGCTTTACAGATCAAGTCTGTATGATCACATTACACTAACTGACTACACATTTTCTGTAAGCTCTTCATCAGTATACAGTAAAGATTAAACTCAGTCTTAAAATGCACCTTCAGATGGAACTTGAAAGTCTTGACTTTCAGGATTAAGCATCTCCCCGATGAAAGCAGTTATAGTTTCTTGTAATACAGATGTTTAAGGATTTTAATTAAGTAAGACAAAGCATTGCATTTAAGTAATGCTTTCTTTGTGTTTCAGTGGAAAGTCTAAAGAAGAGTACTGTCTCTCAGTGTCTGTCCACACCATGAGGAGAATTTTAATGCCACTGTATACAGCAACAGTATACAGCACGAAGCATTGCCATGCAGACACAGACACATTTGCAGACACAGTTACAGGAAAGGTTTGGCCTTCTGTAATTTCAGGTTCTTCTATTCTTGTAGGGTTATTTGGGACCATACTGTTAATGAAAAGATACACCCCCCCCCCCCCCCCCCACACACACACACACACACTCTAAACCTACTTAACACCACCACAGCTGTGGTCAATTAGTTTTACAACCTCCTGACAGACAGGAAGCAGTGTGCACATGCACTACAGTCTTAAACACACAGCTGAACAGTGTACAACATAACAGTATGTGTGTGTTTATTTGAACACTGTGTATATTTATTTAGAATTTATGTTATCAGAGGTGGCCTCACCAAGATTAGAAATGTCCTTTTCAAGGGTCCCTACTAAAGCAGCAGCAGCACATTATGCAAAGTTTCAGACGTTCAACACAAAACAACTACAAACAATAAAGTTTAAGGTCACAGCATGAGTATACAAAAACATTATAGGTCATGTAGGGGCACATAGTTCAAAGCATTTACAGCCATTAACTATCTTATTATGTTCCAAAATAACATAAGCAATAACAGCAGCAAAGTGCTTTGCCTTGCAGTGTGTCTTATACATGTTTACTTTGTGTTTGCATTCATTTTGCCAATTGACCTTATTCAGTTCTTTCAAACTGCCACAGTCCATCACTGGTTAATTTGCCAGAGTGTCTACTGTGCCTCTCATTATGTTGACATTTAAAGGTGCTCTACATGATGTCCACAGTGTTAATATAGCAGCAAACAACTATTTGCTATGTGAATACCCACACTGGAAAAGCCTACCCTCCAGTTTCTCCCTAGGTTAACACTTTTACTCTACTCTCACTGTTAACCAGCACGTCAACTGTCGCCATGTTGAGAGCACTGCAGAGGCAATAGAAATGCTCCCAATCATTAATTTAGGGTGAATCATTAAATACAATTCAAGTTTGAACCACGGGAGGCTTTTAAATTTTCCCTGCATCAAAGCTCTTGCTTTGTGTTGATTCATATTTCACATTGTTGTCATTTGTTTTCCTTTTGTCATTTGGGGTGACACATTGTGCTTAGCCCCTTGTGGTTCTGTTTGCTCAGACATGCCGGTTTTATTTCTTCACATTTTTGCCTTTTTTTGTCATCATTTGCAAATAAACTGCAGGCGTATACAAAGTTTGATCTTTTAATTAAGTCAAAGCTCGAAACAGCTGCATCATGACTGTGACTCAGTATGCTGATGACACTCCTGACCCTAAGTGTGATTGAGTTTCAGAATCAATATGGCCCCAGATCTTTCTTATGTAATACCACAGAAATGTTGTATTGCATCCAGTACATGATTTCTATTTCTGTCCACATCCCATAATGTGCCGTTCTGTCTCCTTGACAACAGGCCCAATAATAGCAACGGGAGAGGTTGTCATGGATATGGTAACCGTAGTGATGCTCCTCATCTGTCCTTGGTTACAGAGGAGGGAAGGGTAGGAACCAAAATGGTATAGATAGGTACATTTACTCTAATGAGAATGCAAATCATGAATATCTGTATGAGTTTCTCACCCTCCTTCCTCCCTCTTTCACCTCCTTAATCACTTTCTCCCTCTTGCTCTCCCTTCATTCCTCTAATCCGATCAATATGGATACTTTCAGATTGACAGAATAATGCTGTCATAACCAAGCAATTAGCTAATCAATACACCTGATTAGACACTGATTGATGGAGCGGAAAGAACACACATACACACATATATGCATACGTGTACACAGGACACATACACACACATTCAACACTAAATCCTGTAAGCAGTAATGAAGCTGGATGGGATTCACAGTGGTTGAGGGTTGAGATCATGCTGGTGTGATCCTGCATATTCAGGTCTCATCGGGTTTATTTGATTTTGATGTCTGCATACTTGCATATTTGTAGCATCAGCCATGTTTGCGCATCAGTGCATGGTTGTTTCATGGCTCATTCGCTCATTTGTGTGTGTGTGTGTGTGTGTGTGTGTGTGTGTCAGTCAGCAGAAGGTGACAGGGTGTTCAGTATTAGATGAATTACCTGCTGGTGCTGCAGTAGTCGTGTGAAACAAGCACCTTAAAGTCAATGAATCACCTTTTAGAGGGTAATGGACCCCTCCACAACACACTTTTTCTATTCTCTCTGTGTCTTGTCTGTATGCTTTTCTCCTTGTTCTATCAACAAGTGAATTGTGTGTGAAATTATATTTGCATACCCATTGCAAGTGTGTCTTCCCACAGATGAAGGGTGACATTTTTACTCCAGTGCAACACCCACAGTATATGAGAGGAGGTCATTGTGATTATTTGGATGTTCAAAGCAACTATAGTTAGCACCCTGTCTCCTACCAACAGACACTGTGCTGCCTTACATAGTTTTCAGTTGGCGAAGCTTAACAAGAGCTTTACACTTCTAATTCTTAACTGAATGTTCTCCAAGGAATGTTTAGTGACTTTTGTGTCCCTGATTTATGCTTTTCAGTCACCTTCTTGTGGAGTGTTCCTTTGTCTTTATGATGTAGGTCTTTTAATGATTTGGTCCCACCAAAAGCTACCACATTAAATCTGTTGTAAAACAATAAAACATGAAAAATGAGGGTGAAAACCTTGCTGTAATTTCTTTGTAATTAATATTATTGCCTCAAGATCAGATTATTTTATTTCTGGTGGTCTTTTGTTTGTTCACATTTCAGAATTGCCTTTGGATCCAAAATGCTGAGTTACTCAGTTTACTGCCTTTGAAAGACTCCATTACCCATATATACCACTCCAAATATTGCCTGGCATTTGTTCTCAAGTCTCTGCATGTCCTCTCTCCATCATCTCTGATGTTGAGGATCAAGTTAACATGCCGTTCCTTTGGGTGCTACTCGGCTGGTTGCTAGGAGTGTCTATTTATAGATGGAGAGGAACGATCAGCATCTATCTGTACGTTCACTTATCTAAACAATGTTGGTCTGTGTTTTCTTGCGGTGAAGCTGGTGTGCGACAGTCTGCGCGTCTTTGTGTGTGCGCACCTCTGAATAGTCGCAGTGGAATGCAGCCACTCACAGTGCATCCAGATAAGGCTGTAGGTGTGTGTGTGTGTGTGTGTGTGTGTGTGTGTGTGTGTGTGTGTGTGTGTGTTTGTGCGTCTGGCGGTGTATGTGGGTGTGTGAATAGCTGCAGTGGAACTTGATGCATTTATTAGTACATTTACCAATAGGGTGTGTGAGTGTGACACTGTATAAACAACATATAAACAGATAGTTTATTCCGATTCACTCACTACTGTATCCTATCAGGGCTTATTAGTAGGCCCTTCTATGCAGATGGGAAACTTGAAATCCCTTGCAGGTTCTCTGCAGTACAGTACAGCAAGTTCCAAACCATGCCGGAGCCTGGAGAGTCATTATTTGGAAATCATAAATGTTGTTCCCCTTTTCAGCTCCCAGGGGAAACAGGGAATACCCCAGTTACCATTTCTGTTAAGAGACATGGGTGCTTTCTGCTCCATTCGTACCATATTTTGGAGCCATTTTGTACTAATTCCTCAACGCTACAGGGCTTTTTGAGACCCACGGAATATTTTGTACTATGATTCTGAAAACGCAGAATAGCACAAATGAAAGAAAAGACTCTTTATTTCATCATGAAAAAAACGCTCATTTTTACCTTGTCCCATTCTTGTTTTATCTGAAGTTGAGTAGAGGCTAGTTTCACCAAAAACATCAGTTTTTTTCTAGTACGGATCGCTCTGCTCTATGATCCCAACGTCTCCACTTCCTGCTTCGATCTCTGTGGTGTATACAATCTCTTTCATGTTGCTATAGTGTAGAATTGTTTTGAATTGACAATACATAATGGTCAAAAAATGACGTTATTCCTTGTAGTCTCTGTGAATCCATCTCTTCTTCTTTCTCCCTTCTCTTCTCTCTCTTTTTCACCACCTCTAATAAAAGTGAAAGATAAAGACTAAAAGATGGCAGCTGAGGCACCACATTCATTACAGTGCCATTTCCTCTCTCTCTTACTTTTTAATAGTCCCATTTTGGTGATAAAGATAGGGAGATTTCCACACAAATCTTGCAACCTCCCTCTCTTTCTTCTCTTTTTCTTCTGCTTTCTTCACACATATCTCTCTTTTTGTCTGTCTTTGTCTGTATGTGTGTCTACCATACCAAACTAAAAACATATTGATATTTTTAAGTCTTGGTATGAAAACTGTTCCAGGCACAAATCCCATAATTCTTCCGCAGGTCCCTGGAAATTGTTCATCTTGTGCCCCCTGTTTACTCCAAACCTGCCTATCAGAACACTGTGATTTAGAGACTTTAGATGTTTGCATGTATTGGTATGTGTGTATTTGTGTCTTGGGGTACAGGACATATTATAGGATCTGTGGATATGCATGTGGATTTTTTGTGATGCCGCATTGGGAATCAGCACTACATGTTAAATCAGGTCAAATGAGCCTTATGAAACCAAAATAAAGTTTCCATAATGCCGACGCCGAGGAAAAGGGATTATTACATAACTGTCTGAAAGAAGCGAGTAATGCTGAGGTGAATTTTTGATCATTGGTATGACGCTCCAGATGTGCCAGTGGTAAAAGGCGAGTGAGACAGGGGCAGTGAGGGAAGAGAAAGAGATGGAGCAGGATATTTTTACCGAGCTAAAAGTGTCCTCTGCCTCACATCGACCCACATTACAGCTCCCAAAGAGCTCACAGAGAAAAAGACAGAGTAACGTCTCTGTCCATCACCGAAACGCAAAGTTCTCAGTGCAGCCTTACCACAGGGGGCGATGTCAGTCTTAATGTCCCCATTTCAGACAGAGAAACCTTCTCATCACAATTCATCTTTGGGGTCTAAGATTTTCAGAAAGCCTTTTTGTACTCTGCAGGGCTGAAAAAAAATAAAAAATCAGGAGGGAATACAGCCATCTTCAGTATGAACTGTGCATATGGCACCTTACAGATGACATCATAGAAACAGTAATGTGGTGTGTGGGGCACATGGAGAAATTAGCATTTAATCCATGTCAACTGGAGCAGTGCAGCCACAGTGCTCCCCTTGGTCAAGGACAAAGACTAGAGCGCCATCACTGAGAAGACTGGCAGCCTCTGCATGACTTGGCTCTTTGCGCTGAAGCTGAGATCTGTTGGATCCCTGTACGGACAAAGCAGAGCTCCTTTTGCACTAATCTGTCTGCACAAATACAGTCACTGCTCCTAAAGCTTTTCAGAATACCAGGACATAAATGTTGAGTGAATCACAAGTTAATATGATTTGTTACACAGAATGATTTAATCTGAAGTCTGAAGGGATAGTGGGGAAATTATCCTTTCTTCTCCCAGAGCATATGCTGTCTTATTATCTCCTCTTTTATTGGTTATACATCTGTGATCTTTCATTTCACAATCACATGCATCGCATCCCACAGGATTATTCAGGTGCAGGTGTTTTATGTGTCAAATCTGCCAGATATTCAACTCCCTGTTATTTTAACTATTAATGTCTATGTACATGAAAGGAGGTAATGCATAAGACATAGTAGTAATACTAAAAGGCCTTTCTCCTGGGGAATCTAAGCTTAATGTGTAGAATCATCCCATCACTGACACCCCAGCATTAGGCACACACACAACAAATTGCTTATACAGCAAACAGTAGCGCCATGGCAACAAAGGTAATGAAGGTGCACAGTCGATCTCTGAGCAAATTAGGGTGGTAAACAGGTGTAATGTGTACTCTGCGTGTGCATGTTTGTGTATGCATGTCTTCATCATTCCAGATTAATATTTGACCAGCCATAAAAGCCTGGTGTGACATCACCAGAGGCCCAAAGCAAACTGCATGCCAGCTACTTTTAGCTACTCTCCATTGAGCTCAATGCAAAACCTGTCAGTCGATGCCTTTAGCTCCACAAACCAAAATCTACTCAGGTGCAAACATTGGCATTTAGAAGTAGTGGAAAGAAACTGTATTTTCATTTCCAGTGATGTACAGTATTAAATTGTGATCCCACTTGTGAAGGCCACCTAGATGCTCTGAGATCAAAGACAAGAAAAGAGAAAATATGTGAAATCCCGTCAGTCCGGCTCTCTTGCTCACTGAATTAAAAGGTGGTGCTGCGTTGCAGTGTGCACTGGTTCTGTCAGGGAGAACTAGCTGTCATGTTGGTGTGGTATTCACTGACATTTAGCCATCTGGTCTGGGATCTGGCAGCCACACACTCTTTCTCTCTCTCTCTCTCTCTCTCTCTCTCTCATATTTACACACACACAAGGTGATGGTCCTCACAGACATATACATCCTCTGTTGAAACTCTGGCTTGTGATAAGGCGTGTCACTATGAAGTGTGTATGTGCGTACCTGCGTGCTTGCTAGAGTGGTTTGTGTGTTTTGCCTACATCATCAAAGGGCTAGGTTCCCATAGAAACAGATGTTTCTCTTTCCTTCATTGGTGGCAATACCCTGAATACCCTACCCAATATACCCTGAAAGTATAAAATCAAGACATATTTTAATTAAATAGTAATGAGGTGAGTCCAGGTAAGGACTCATCCCGTATTGATCCATACCAACCACAAAGGAAATAGAGATAAAGAGAAGCACATAAGGATTATTATCTGTGAGATAAGGGACTGTGGCTCAGTGTCGGAAAAGAAATTCCTCATATTTTGTACATTCATCATTTAGGCCCACCTGACATACAGTCAGCAAGCGCCAGTGTTTGCTTTTATTCCTGTGATGAGTCATCTACAGTGTAATAGTGAATTCACATCAAAAGATGAATATCAGCGTTTGCTTCTTCTTCTCTTCAGCATTCATTGTGGAGAGGCTGGTGGGAGGCAGATTTGGTCATGATCAATGGAGTGGCCTCGCTCATACTGTAAAGTGCTGTTTATCATGGAATCAATAGGCATGAAATGAATGGGTTATTTCACAACAGGCAGCAGAAACATATATCAAGGAGCATATAGTTGCTTCAGAATGTTTTATCCTCTTAACTACAAATTGGATGTACTTTATAAAGATGGTTCTCTGGAGTGTGTGTGTGTGTGTGTGTGTGTGTTTTTTTTTTTTAAGAAACGTGTGAAAAGTTCCTTTCTGGCGCATTAAGGGGGAGTGCTGACAAGTGAGCTTTGATGGTCAACGGTCCAAAAGCATTGTTAATTGCGTGGCAAATGGCCGTCATTAAGTGTTTACTTCTCAGATCTTCCTCAGTTGCCTTGAGAGCATTGTTCAAAACTGAGTGGAAACCAGTGATTGCAAGAAATAAATCTGAGGGTTCATGACATGTAAATGGTTACCATAGAAAATAATTTTCAATGTTCCTTTAATCTTGGCTTCCTTTCAGAATATCTGAAAAATAAAAGCATAAGAATATAAAATAATAATACATATTTCCAGAGTTTAAATTATAAATAATATAAATTATAAATATTAGTTTGAGTAAATTTATATAAGACGCAGAGTGCTTGCTAGAATATGCGTAATACATGATTGAATGAATGTGTCACTGTAAGAAGCACAATGAGAAAAAGCTTTTATAGCATGAGGAATTGTCTAGTCTACCCATGTTTAATGTTGTGCTTCACATAGTTATCATTGCTTTAACACTGGATGACTAACATGGAGCAGTGTGTGCTCTCTCTGTGTTTATTGGATCATTGACCAGACCTGTTATCTCTCATTCCCTACTATTCAATGCTCCATAGGACAACTGTCAGGTGTGTGTGTGTGTGTGTGTGTGTGTGTGTGTGACAGCGACCTCCCTCCGCTGCACCCCCCGCACCCTCCCACTCCTGGGAGGTGACCCAGTTTCCCATGATCCAATGCGGTTGCTTCTGCTGCGTTGTTACCGTAGCGATATTGCGAGGTCCTTTAATGCCGACTGTGACTACGCCATGCATAATGGATAGAGAGAGTGACAGCGTACATGAGAGAGAGAGAGAGAGAGAGAGAGAGAGGGCAGAGAGGTAGCAATACAGGAGGGTAGAGTCCAAACAAAACTAGAGGCAGGGACATGTGACCTGTAAAGTGTTGTAAAAATGGAGAAGTGAGAGGATGAAGAGAGGAAAAAGAAGAGATGGCGGAAAGAGCGGAGGAGTGAAGTGAGGGTACAAAAGAAATGGAGGGATAGAGAAAAGACAGAGTCAGTTAAACATCAACTTTTTGTATTTGTTTAAAGATCCCATTAAAAGGCTCCTGAAAAACAGTGTATCTTTGGTGGTAGCATGACATTATTTTCATAATCCCATCCACCTGTAATCACAGGCAATTTCCCCATGGAAACAGGTAAACACTGTCTACTGCATCTACTCTAATGATTTGTTGGCTATAGCACTGACCTGCTGTGAAAATCCTCAGTAAGTGATCCTGTTGCTTTGTAACAAAATGAGCCAAAATTATGTCATATGAGAAAGTGTTGTTTTCCAGACATAACAAATTATTTGGCTTCCACAAATAAAAATCTATATGCTTTATTAGAAAAGTACCTCCCAGCCTGCCATCTCTATGCCTGGTCACACAAGCAGAAGTTGCTTATGGGTAGTGTAGTTCAGTTTCTTTCCAGATGTGCAGGTTAAAGAGTTCACTACACAGTGAGTGAGTCAAATAACTGACATGGCGATAAAAGTTTATGGACACATTGTGGTGTGAATGTGTTTGTGTAGGTGTGTGTTTTTGTGAGCATTTGTAGAGCTCGTAGTTAATCTCTGTTACTGTGGACTGCAGCACACACCTGTTGAGTAGCACTTTAGTTGCCTCACACACACACACCCACACACACTTTGCAGCAGACATACAAACAGGAGCATGTAGAGGTGGCGACCCATTACCTCTCTGCCAAAGCTGTCAATCCCTTGGCTGGCATTGAGTTTGTGGGTTCAAACACTCACAAACACCAAAGGCTCTCTCATTGGCTGCTCATTGGATGTCTCTTCATCCAAAAGGCTTTAAAGCACACGCACAGCCTTTAACTTCAAAGCTAGAAGTTAGCACAGACATGCATACATTTGGCTCAGTAAAAGAAATCAAAGTGAAATGTATAGCAACATGTCGTGGCGCTCTGTTTTCCTGTTGTAAAGCTTCCAGTGTGTTGTTAACTGCACATGGTTCTCAAGAGCCAGCTGTACGGCTGCAATGACTGTCTTGTTTCAAACAAAGACCTCAGTCAAGAAAGAGGGCCTCCCAGTGTAAACCGTGTGAGGTTTACATTAGGAGTTAAAAGTTTCACCATTAAATCATCATGTTTGGCTGGTTCCATTAATCCTTACATATAATGTCATAAATGGTAGGTCCATTTTATGTCTTTTAAAGATGATATAGGTCTGATCTAGACTCGGTCAGTCCCCTTGAATCAGGGTATGAATGATGTTTCTGCTTGATAAATTACCTAAACGATCAGTCAGTTCATATATACATATATATATATATATATATATATATATATATATATACACAAAATAGTATTTTATTTTATTAGTACGTTATTTCTGCTTTCCATTGCGCTCTCCTCCATCTCCTCTGTGGCGTAATCAGTGTTATATCCCCAGTATGCTTTTATTCTGAAGGCTTCCTTCAGACCAGAAGTCCGGCTATGTTTGCACTGTAGAATAGAATAGAATAGAATAGAATAGTTTTTTTATTCATCCCCCTTGGGGGGAAATTTACCTGCCACAGCAACAAAGACAAAAACACAGACACAATAGTAATAATAATAAAATAGAATAAAATAGAATAGAATAGAATAAAAATATTTACATATTTACAATGAACTAAAATACAATGGAAAAATATATAGATATATATACTTGTACAGATGAAACTGTTTAAAACACAATTATTATTGTGGCAGTGCAATTTTCTATTTTTTTGTGCAAAGTGATAGTGTGATGACAATGACAATAACAATGACAGTGATGGAGATGAGTCCAGATTGTGTTTACATCAGCCAGCGATGCTGATGTTGTAAAGTTTTATTGCTGATGGTATGAATGACCTGTGGAAGTCTGCAGGTTGGAAGTCTGAGTCTGCAGCTGAAGGAGCTGCTTAAAGCCTCCACAGTCCCATGCAGAGGGTGAGAGGGGTTGTCCATGATGGAGGTGAGCTTAGCTAACATCCTCCTCTCACCCACCTCCTCTATGGAGTCCAGGGAGCAGTCCAGGACAGAGCTGGCCCTCCTGACCAGCCTGTTCAGTCTCTTCCTGTCTCTCTCTGTGCTCCCTGCTCCCCAGCAGACCACTGCATAAAAGACTGCAGACGCTACCACAGTGTCATAAAAGGTCCTGAGCAGAGTCCTGCAAACTCCAAAGGACCTCAGTCTCCTCAGCAGGTGGAGACGACTTTGGCCCTTCTTGTACAGGACATCTGTGTTGTGAGTCCAGTCCAGTTTATTGTTGAGGTGAACACCCAGGTACCTATAGCTCTCCACCATTTCAATGTCCAGGCCCTGGATGTTCACTGGTGCTGTCTGGGGTGTCTTCCTCCTGCGGAAGTCAATGACCATCTCCTTGGTCTTACTGGCGTTGAGCTGAAGGTGGTTATGCTCACACCAGTCGACAAAGCCAGTGATGACGGTCCTGTACTCCCGATCGTCCCCCTCAGACACACATCCAATAATAGCTGTGTCGTCTGAGAACTTCTGGAGGTGACAGCTCCCAGAGTTGTATCTGAAGTCCGATGTGTACTGTACTTTTCCTATGCAGTTTGGCTGGTAATTAATATGTATTTTGAGCACTAATAACTTGCCGCAGGAATCATTCACACGCAACACCACACCCTCCTTGCTGCTTTACCTCTGTTCACTCCATCTACAACTGCTGCAAACGTTTCGTTTCAGGTGAAGTGAACATGCTACCACAAAGCAGTAGCGTTGCTGCAGTTACTTTAGTCTTAATATCATTATGTCTCTGCTTCATACAATGAGCATGTTTAGATGATATATTTGGATTATTCAGCGGTCATAATATGTGTTTAGTAATATGATTTTCTGTCCAATTAATGAACTTTTTTTAAGCGAGTGAATACATTTGCTACTCTGTTAGCTCCCACCAGACCTTAAAGTTTTAGTTCAGTGACATGTGATTGCTTCCTCCTTTAAATACTCCCTTCCAGTTTAAGTTCAAAAACAGTGAGCTGTAGTACGTGCCACACACAAACACACTCATATATACTGTGGCGTCACATACACACATTCATAGCACATGGTTCAGAAGGTTAGGCAGCAAACTGCACGTCTCCACATGTTACCTATTAGGCTTTACTGTTAGTCTCACAGTCTGCTTAACAAGGGCTTTGATGTGTGTGTTGTGGAGATGGGGGTACAGACAGACAGACAGACAGTGTGTAGCTGAATATTAGGAGCTGGAGGACTATGAAGAGAGGGTACTTTATTGGTGAAGTGTGAATTATCATCAAGCAAGCTCAAATAGTACTACTGTATATTAAATTTGTTCTTTATTATTTCAAGAGAGACTGATTGCTAACCTCACAGATGTGGCTGAAATGATTTAACACAATCAAAGTGGGATCAGAACATGACTTGTGACCTGAGATATTAAAAAGAGGAGTCCACTAAAGTGTCTATAAGACAGACAACCACAGTATGTCTGTGTGGATGTGTTTGTTACCATTTGTGGAGCTCGCAGTTTATCTTGGTTACTGCTGACTGCAGCACACACCTGTTGAATAGCACTTTAGCTGTCACACACACACACACACACACACACACACACACACACACAGCAATACTCTTTCATTGGCTGCTGTGAATAAAACATTTTACTTGCATCTAAAAGGCTTTGTGCCCACACAGCATTTAACTTCAAAGCTGGAAGTTAGCACAGGCATGCATACATTTTGCTCAGTAAAAGGAAATATCACATTTGCTCTTAAATTATTATCACTTAAGAAAATTTTGCTTTGCTGTAGATGCATTGGGGATCTAACATGGTGCAGGCAGCGGTGCCACACACAGTCCATCCAGCACATATGCAGGACCTCATGTGTCACATGAAGACATTGTGCAAACGTTGTCCAAACCAGTCCGTGTCCTGCCTGTGATCTGTTTCATGTCCTTCTCTTCTATCTGACATTCACTGTAGTTATAAAAGGATAATGATTGTTTCACAGCAATAATGACTTTGCCATGAGATTCAAGCCAAACATTTGGGTTGCCGGGCAACTTGAGCGACACCAGCGACCGTATATTTATATTTCTGTTTTATCTTTGCTTTCAACTTCCTGTCACTGTGACTTTCTTTCTTTCTTTCTTTCAAACTTTAACTGCTGTTATGTGGTTCTTTTTCTCCTTTTCCCAGTCTTTCTCCCACTGTGTTGTCATTGCATCTGTCTCTGTTTGTCTTTTACTGTAAGGATGGAGAGAGATTTTACAGTTTTAATGCTACACTTTGCAGTTTTCTTTCTCCCTTTCACTTTCGAAACATTTTTAATCTGTTCATATGTAACTTTAAACTAATCTTTTCATATGTACGACCTCAAGTAACATTTTGCTTACTTTAACTGGACCCATATCTGTACACAGTTTATTCATAATGTTGACAGAACATTGGAATGATATATCCCTCTGGCTTAAAAAATATACTTTCTGGGTTGTACTTTCCGTTTTGGAACAAACACCGCCTGTCACATTTTGATCAAATGGGGGATCGTGCCATAAATGAGCTTCCAATATAGTTTTCCAATGTGGTTGTTAAGCCAAAAATTAAATAAAAACAAGAAAATCTAAATGTTTCTGATGGCTTGCCTCTCTAGTGAGTTAACCAAGATTTTTTTTTTTTTTTGTGAAATGTGAATTCACTTATTTTCAGTCATCCATGGAGAACAATTAAGTGAAATAATTTGCTTTTGTGTAATATATATGTAAAGGCCTGCTTTAACTGGAGTGACTTCAGTTTTGGAAAAAGGAAATGTTCCTGTCTTTGGTGTATGGGTATGACAGACCTATTTGGTTTAATACAGCATTACAACTGATTATCACTGGTGTAGCTGTGAAAGGAGATGCTTTTCACACTAATTACATGGCCATGGGGTAACAGGGTAAGATGCACATGAAAGCATCCCCCCTTCTCTTTCCTCTCCTCCTGTCTTCTCCTCTTATCTCTTTACCTCTCCGTCTCTTCTAGCAGCGCTCTTTCCATGTACACTCCCTGATCTAATTAAAATGCCATCTTCAGTTCACTGGTGAGCACCCTCCCTCCCGCTCCTTCTCTGTGCTCTGCTGCAGTGTAAACACACTGTGTCATATTAAAAGTCTGAATCCGCTGTGTCATGATTTGGAAGCTTAGCGGCTGATCCGCCATGTTTGACAATCTGACTGTGCCATGTTAGATGGGACTGTGGCAGGGATTTTGAAGATACGTTGTGCTTAAGCACGCTTAGGGCCATTATTGCCACCATGGAATTGATCCGGAGGTGTGAGCAGGTTTATGTCTCATTCAAGGATACAGCTGTGGATTAAAACCCCACTTCAAACACATTATAGCGTGTTTTCAGAATATTTGTCCTTTCTAAACTGGAAGTTTTCAAAACCTACACTATGCTATACAAACATATGGTGAATTTTTTCTTAGTTATCACTGTCATTCCCTCTCTGTCACACTCAAGAAAATGGTTCAAACAGACACACCAGCTCCTGCTATCTCCTCAGCTCCTAATGAAAGCTGACAGATTGACAGTGTAGCACATCTCTCCGATTGGTCCAGAGCTGTGATGTAACTTTGTCGCACATGCATTGCTGAATGAATGTAATTGTACGCTTCAGCGACCCCAAAGTCATGTTTTATTATGGACTTAAACTATAAGACAAAGAGATTGAAATGCACACCCAACCCACCCTGGCCACATCCACACACAGGTCATTCGGTATGATGCTTATTAACCTCTGGTCAGAACACCATCAGTTCAGGTTTGAAGGAGGTAAATACAGTTTCCTCATGTCACATGGACAGTCAGTTCAGCTTTCTGCACTAAAACCTTCTAGCAGCCTCATTATGGCTAGCCTGCGTAGCTTACTGTTAGCTCAGCTGTGCCATTTGGTCTTAGCGAGCACTGCTGACAAAGTGTGAAGCCATTTGTCAATTAACTTCCGTTTCAATACCATGTAATAACTTTTCCCATGGTGTGGAATGGAAGGGAAAATAACAACAGACACGCTGTCTCACACTTTTATCTATTTTTGTCTTTTCTGTCTCACTAATTTTTCTTGTTTCTCCTCTCTCACTTTCTCTTCCCCTCTTTCTTTCTCTCTCTCTCTCTCTCTCTTTCTATTGCTACCTGGCAACAAGCTGGTTTCCTTGGTGATGGAGCTTAGTAGCCTCACATTTGCAGAGACGGGGGTGTGTATGTGACAACTGGTACACACAGAAAGCATGCAGCAAACGCATGCTCATACTCACACACATATACACAGAAACACTTATAGCTTCTTCTTAAACAAATAAATCATTCAATAAATTGTAATTTATTGTTTTTGAAGCAGGAGAATGTGGCAGGTGCAGTAAAAACAAAATAACAACTAAAAAAATCACGCTAAGAGGAATCTCCCATTTAATCATTCACTGTGAATGTGAGGTAAGCCAGTTGTAGTCCCTTTACTCTTTCAACTTGACAATGTTTGCGTGTATACGTGGTTATAGTTTGGTGTGGATGACTAAGACCGAGCGTCACAAAGCCCAGACCTCGATGCCATTTAACATGAATTTAAACAGACTGTAGTGCTCTTGGGGCTGAATGGCAGCAAATCTCTGAACTCATGTTCATAAATCCTGCACAGAGCCTTACCAGACAGCCAGAGGCCATTTTGAAATAACTTATTTAGCAATTACATAAGCTGGTAATGTTTGGGTGTCCACATTAATTTAGAAGTCTTCGTACTTTTGGTCATGTAGTGTGTAACATGAATGCTATTTTGTCGCTTCGATGCACTCTTACTTGCAGCATCTGCTTCCTGTTGCCTCAGTCATGGAGAAGAACAACAAAACGCTTCTGAATTATTTTTTTTTGTTGTTGCATAAACTCACTCAGTGAAGACACGAAACCTAATATGCACCTTGTGTCAGAAAATTTAAATGTCACTGCAAAGTACTGAAGCGTTATTTTGGAGTCGGCACAGACCTGTGTATGAAAACATCTGACTCAGTTATAGCTATTTTGCAGCACATGCCTTTCTTTCCTTTCTTTCAGCTGGTGTCCGAGGTCAGTCTTTTCCATTTCACACCAGCCGCCCCCCCCCCGTTTATCCCTCAAATGAGATGTGTGCAGCAAATATTAGAAATGGTTAGTCAGTGTGAAAGAGAACCATGAGAAATGATGAGCTCCCTCTGTAACTTTCACACTCAAGTTTGAGGTTGTAGTCACAAGGCAGACAGATGGGCTGCGAAGAAGATGGGTTTGGTCACAGTGTGTCCCAGAGAGAAAGAGAGATGTTTATCAAGCGCTCGGCAGCTACACGGTGGTGGTGCAGCGCTCCACTGTTTACCATGTTTGGAGAAAGAAGGTGAACAAACGACACCAAGACAGAGAGAAGGGAGAGAGTCTCCAGTGTTAAGATGACATTTTAATGAGTCAAAAAGGCAAAGAGGGATGGAGGGAGGCGTGCAGACAACAGAGGAGAGATTGTCTCGTCTCTGCAAACTCATAGCCAAAATGTCATGTCATCGCTTTTATGTGTGCACAGATATGTTTTTAGCTTAATCACTTCAGCATTTATAATTCCATGCAGTTTCAGTTTATACAGGTGACTCCATTGGTGGGACTTTCATAAAACATGCTGTTGAGTATAATCATACCAGCTTGTACTGCTTTACAGATGTCACTTTCTTACACTGGCTAGTTCTCGTGGTGCTGTGGTCACATGTCTATTAATAACAGCAGCGAGTTGAATAGTTTGATAGGGATCAGGTGAGGTGCAAGGATGGCGTTGATTCTGAGTGGCCTCCTCTTCTGCTGCTCTCTCCTTAACTGGTGCTCATATCACAAAGAGGCTAATTGGAGAGGAATTACCTCAACAAGTCTTAATGACATGCTAGCTACAGACACAGAGGGCTCTCTCCTTCAACAGTAATGAGTCAAACTCTCAACGTGTCTCAGTGGCCCACTCTCATTTACCTGCTTCTTAGCCAGACAACGGGGATTTGTTAATTGCTAAAGAGGAGATGACAGAATGCCGCAGTTCATGGAAAAGGCCGGTGAATGTCTGTGAAGTGCGACGACATAGGTATGTAAGACAGGGTCCGACAGAAAAGGTCGCCTGAATGCCCAAAGCAAGTAAAAATAATCGGTGGGCCAACAGACCCTGCACAGACATGCCCGATCAGGCCAGCAGCACCAACTCTGATGCTGCTTTTTTTTTCTAGTCATGTATTTCCTCACCTGTTTCTGTCCTCGGAGGGACCAGTTGCGAGGTGAAGGTAGAGTTTTATGAACCTGCTGTAGGCTGCGGCACAGAGCCAGCCTCTCTGTGATACTTGATAACATGAGTTTTGGAGTGGCAGTGATTTCCAGTTAAAGTGAACTATGAACATGAGCTAGTTCATTTTCATATGTGTGAACTGAACTTTGAGCTGGTTCTTTTTAAGTATGAACTGGCACAACACTGGTGAGGGTTTAACTACTACTGATCAAATGTCAAGTAGCAATAAATACTGCTTTCTGAGGGGTTGTATGTAAGTGTTGTATACAGTCATCAGGAAATGAATTTTAGTAAAATGTAAGTCATGAGCGAATGTATGTGCCACACAGCGAGAAAAAAAACCTCTTAGGCAGGGTAAGTGAGAATTCAGATGGGGCTAGTAGGCTTACCCAGCAGGGCAAGTAGGAAAAAAATTTGAACGTCGGACCCTGTAAGATATACTGTACAGTGAAACCTCACGCAGAGCCTGCGTCTTTCTGTCTCAGTGGGTCGCTGACCTTGGCAGAGAGGCTGATTTGATTGTCCATCCCCCCTACCACCCATGGTCCTTGTGTTGCATGTGTGCATTACGTGTGTGTGTTTGGCCTGTTTGGTCCTGCAGGCCACCTTGTTGCCCTAGCCTGGTGTTACAGTCCATCTGTCTAGGCTGCTAGCCAAACAGCCCTCTCTGCTCACTCTCTAGTGGTTTCATCATGATGGTTGTTGAATGTGTCTGACAGAAATGAGACAGGCCCTCTGGTGGAAATCCTCTTCTTAATTAAAATATGCTCACTTCACCATGCAAGACGGGTCCTTGTCTAGTGAAGAAAAAAATATGATTAGTTTGTTTAAGCTAAGATTCATAACCTTTTATTGGTTGAGGAGAGGTTTGCCAGGCAGAACGCATCAGGGATGCTTCACTTCCATCCCTGTGGCGACTGAGCCACAGCGTTGTAACAGTTGCGGTTGAAGTGCCTTGCTCAAGGGCCTCTCAAACGCCAGCTGTGGAGCAAATGGAGAGCCTTTACTCATTCATTTCCCACCACATGGGAGGATTTCAACAGTTGGCTTTATGTCAGTGAGACCTCTTCACCAAGCTTTACCCAGCCATCCCCAACGCTAGCACTAGAAGAGAGCACTCAATGTAGGTAAGGACCTTAGATTTAATAAAGCTGTCACAGAGCTTACTGTTGTGTCACTGTCATGTGACATTTTGAAGTTTCAGTGATAAATACAATCTGAAATGCCCTGTTCTGTGTCCCTGTATTTGATGTACAATCAAATACATGTGAGTCTGCGTGTATAAATCCATTCTGTGCAGTCTAATCTACCTGGAATTAGGTTGAACTTGTTTGTCTGTGTCGTCTCTAAACTCCACACTCGAACACAGAAGCTCATGTTTAATCTTGATTCCCACCCAAAACGATTTGCCCATTACTTCACATATTTTTGTGCATTGATTATTCCCTATGGGCGGCACGGTGGTGTAGTGGTTAGCGCTGTTGCCTCACAGCAAGAACGTACCGGGTCCGAATCCCGGGCCCGGGGCCTTTCTGTGTGGAGTTTGCATGTTCTCCCCGTGTCTGCGTGGGTTCTCTCTGGGTACTCCGGCTTCCTCCCACCAACCAAAAACATGCATGTGGATTAGGTTAATTGGTTAATTTAAATTGATCGTAGGTGTGAATGTGAGTGTGAGTGGTTGTCTGTCTCTATGTGCCCTGCGGTGAGGTAGTGACTTGTCCAGGGTGTACCCTGCCTTCCGCCCTAAGACAGCTGGGATAGGCTCCCGTCCCCCCGCGACCCTATGAGGATAAGCGGTAGATAATGTATTGAGTGCTAGACATACTGTAGGTCCTTATTCAAGTATTTTTTTCACTAGTAAAAGTTTCAACAATACTTCAAACTTCAGAGAAGAAGAGCCCTGATCAAAGTACACAGGTGTGTCGGCTGTTCCACGCTCACCACATCTCCGCTGCTTGCCGTTAACGAGGAGCTACTGCTGCGATAAAGGAGACAATAACAGATACAAACATCAGTGCACTGAATGTGTTGTAGTGACGCCACACTGGCGTTTGCTGTGATGACATCACCATGATCGCAACCCCATCTAACATTCTTTCAATCAGTCGTCGGCTGGCAGCTGCAGCCACAGAGCTGATATATCAGGTGGGATTAACAGCTGTTAGATATCAGTGCAGAATAACGCTCCACGTTTTACAGTAATGGTAACAGCTTTCTAACAGACACACGTTTTGTGTGTTGATAATCCTGATGCTAATGTTGGGACATTGCCTACGTAATTATCATGCAATGCATCAACGCATGTGTTTTGCGTTGACATAATTGATTCATTGAGACATTTATAATTCATTCCCGTGCAGCGGTACAGACTGGTAGATGTTGGCTGGTGAATGTAATAAATATGTCTTGCAGAGAAGCCTCGAGGTGTGTGAGGGATCTGTGCTCCCCTCTAGAGCACAAACTTCCCACCAAAATATGAAACATGTCGACCTGGAAAAGCAGCCAAACATGTGCATGAGTGTACATAAGCAGGAGAAAGCTCGGAAGCTTTGAGTCCACAGAGGATGCAGCAGCATGTCGATCATCAGAACCTACACATGTCAGTCAGGTCGAAGCACTTTGAAGACAGCACATGTATTTCATGCTCTCAAGTTGCCTGTGTGTGTGTGACCAGTTGTTCCATCAGCTCCTATTCACTTTCAGTACCCTTGACTGCTGTCTGTTTTGCCCACAGGGCATAAAGACTAGTCCAGCAGACAAGACTTTACTTCATGTCTTGTTACATAAATGTAGGCCCACACTTCCTCTCTGACAGAACAGGCTTTCTGTCTGTCATTTATCATCCGTGCTAAGCTCAGCATTCTTGCACTTTTGTTTTTATTTCTAAAAAGAAGTTTTTTTACGAGAATAAGCCGCAGTGATAAAAACAGCCTGAGAGACAGATTAAAGCACCTGAAATTCATCAGTGCGTTTCTCCCAAACTGCACATGACCTCAGCTCCTCAAAAACAACTTTTTTTTTTTAAAAGTAAAACTCTGTAAACGAAGGATTAAAGATGACTCATAAGTCAACTAGAAACCCACAATGCAGTTAATTCTCATTGCTAGCAATCATTGTTTCTATGCGTAGGTGTGAATTTTTCAAATGGTGGACATTTTGTTTTGGACTGAAAGTCTTCTAGTGCAGCCCTGTACAGGTCGTTCTTTGATCAACAGGACTTTATGCTTTTAAAATGTTCTGGAAACTCCTAGCTTCAGCCTCCTAATGGATTTACAGTACTGCAGAATATAAATATCTGGACATTTTATTGGCACATTTTTACATTAAGTTTTTTTTTTCCTGTCCTAAAAATGTAACTTTATCTCCTGGATAACAGGATAAATGGAGCTTTCTTCAAACTGTTGGTCGGCTTTGTCAGTCATTCATCTCACACAAGCTCACACACACCTTAATACAGAGTAAAAGATGACGGAAAAGAAAGGAGGAAAGAGAATGAGTGGAGGAAAGAATGGAGATATGTTGGGACAGAGGAGGGAGAAGAAAAAGAAGAGAAGGGGAGAGAGAGAGAGGTGTGTGCAGTCTTTTCTATGAGGCTGACCTAGATAGAAGGAGAGGATTGGACACACTCTGTCTCCGGAGGGACACCGTCACAGCTGCAGTGGACTGTGTGTGTGTGTTTACAGCAGAATATATCATATGCAGTTTTGCTTTCTTTATGATATTAAAATGTCTCCAAAACCTTTGAAAAGCTATGTGCGTGTGCATGTGTGTGTGTGTGTGTGTGTGTGTGTGTGTGTAGGAAGGAAGTAAGACAGACAAGATGAAGTCACTGAGCCAAGAGAGAAGGATATTCAGTAAGCTCTTGACATCCGATGAATGACAATGGATGACTGCAAGTGTCGGCCTTATTTTTAAATTTCAAAATAAAGTAAGTAAATAGGTAATTTCTTTGAAATTATTGGAATTTACATATGTATTTACTATATCATTGCATTTTTGACCATAGCTATGTGTTGGTCTGTGCTTGGAATATCTACCTGCTACTCAAGTATGTGTCGTGTGTGTGTGTTTTGTGTGTGCGTGTGTGTGTGTGTGTGTGTGTGTGTGTGCGTGCGTGCGTGCATGCGTGTGTGTGTTTTTGATACTTACCCATTGAAAATCAATACTGCAGCACCAGGATTGGTGGGTGGAGGACTACAGCGTCCAATCACAATCCTGAAAACTCCATGTTTAGAGGGCTGCAACTGGATAGGTGTGTGTGTGTGCATGTGTGTGTGTGTGTGTGTGTGTGTGTGTGAGACAGAAATAGTAATGTATTAAAGCGGTCATTCTTTCACAGGGACAGTAAAAAAAGCAAAAAAAAAAAGACTAAAGTGGAGAGAGGGAGCTAAAGATAGCGTTTCTCTACTTTGTAGCTGTCAAGGTTTCAGCTAGCAAGACAAATTCTGTCAGGCTGAGCTTTCTTCACCTTTTGATGACTTTGTATTGCAACATATTGAGTCATGAACTACTGTATGAGAACACAAGGGCTTGATTCATTATTGATATGAAAATGAATGCAGCAGAGCTTACGTGGTTAAAAAGTCATGGCTGCAGCATCTGGGATCATCCAGGTCATCCATAGGATGTTTTTACTTTCATAAAATAATAATACGTGCAATAGATAATTATTCAAGCAAAACATCTTATTTGATTTCACTTCACTTTCATTGACAAATCAATGTATTTACATCCGTACTATGTACAGGAGCGCTTTACAATGCACTGTTTTATTTTACCACGAACAAAATTTTGTATAATTGCTTCTTTGAATTTACCTCTCTGTGAAATTTTCTTCTTTTAGCTTATCTTAATATTATTGTCATTTTTTTCTTGGTTTTTCTGTCTTTTCACTGACTGAAAAAGTCCCCCAAAAAAAACTTTTAGCAGAGAAATTGTGGAAACTTCAGGGAGAGACAGACGTGCAGTAAATGTTGTGAGTACAGTGTAATAACAATGACAAACACACATAGACACTCCATATTAGTGATACATGTGATGTGAAATTGTGTGGAGAGGATTACTATATTTCTTTCTCAGGCAGGTAGCCTGTCCAATCATTTCATTCGGCCTTAATGAAAAGATTGGAGTTTATTGATTCCTATGGGGAAGTAATAAGAATTTCAACACTGTAAACCCTAGCTTTAACAGAAAAATGACTCCAAAGTCACAATAACTTTTAAGCCACCATCCAGCTGTCAGGAGAGGAAATGCATGCTGAGGTCCTGCATTAGCATATTCAGCCGTGGGGATTGCTGCCTCGACTGAAAACACTGACCGCATCTGAGCGTAGCACTCAACAAGTTACACATGTCTTCTGTCTAGGCTTTATATCTGTCAAGTGGTGATGGACTGATTCTGCTCTCCTTTTCCTTTCCCTCGCTCCTCTCCTACCCACCATGTTCCTGAGCTGACGAAAGGCTTTTAATGTTTTATATGCTGAGTCTAAGGTTGGAGGGGACGGAGGGAAGACGACAAGAGGAAGGGCTACAAGGACTTGTGATGCTCTTTTTTTTTTTTAGCTTCTTTCTTTCTGTTCCTTCCTCAGTGTTTCAAATTCCACACTGTTATTTCTTTCCATTATCATTCTTTTCTTATCTGTTTTTTCCTGAAATATGTCAGTTTTGTTAAATACAGTTTTTATTAAATTTTTAAACAACATTTAATAAACAGCAACCTACATGGGACAGGAAAGGGCAAAGATATAAAGTATATATAAAATATGCACATATACACATACATAAACAAATTCAGACATACTATACATACAATAATACAATAAATTAAAGCAAAAATTACCACCATGTCAGTTTTTTTCCTATAAATGCAAACTACATGTGGACGTCCATTATCAGAAACATGAATATCTCCGCATGTCATTTCTCCAAAGTGCGCCGTAGCAGTTTGTAATTTCCCTTCCTGTTCCCTTTCCTAAATTATTAACCAATCGGGAGTCAGAAAAGCGCGTAAACAGGAAGGGCATCATGGTCAAATATGGCCGCCGGCTCCTGCATGCTCCTCGGAGGGGGATTCTGGGTAGAGGGGCTCTGAACGCCTCTCGCTCTGTGTGTGAGTGTACATGCATGTGTGGGACAGGGTGACGCATCATGCGGCAGTAGTCTGAATATTTTAGCAGGAAACATTAGTGACGCTTTTCCCTCTCTCTTTCATCATTCTCTCCCCTCTTGCTTTCCTTTTTCAATGTTTTTTTTTTCTTCCTCCTCTGCCTCTTTCTCTTTTTTTCCTGCTTAGTGTGATGAAGAAAAAACACCATTAGAACAGTGGTAACAGTCTTTGCTTTGAGTACAAACACATGGTTTTCTGTACATGCTAATGAGATCCTGTTGAAGACAGCTGGGCAGAGCAGGTCAGGGCACACACAGGAGTGTTTTGGTGAATTTCTGGAGGTGCAACCTCAAAATATCTCCCCACCCCCCTTCCAGCTCTGGTTCCTACGCTGTCGTTTCTGTCAGGGGAAGACATTCAGCAGAGGACTGTTCATGCAATTCACTGACATCACATCACGTGCATCTTTTAGTGTAATCCTGTCAGTAAGCGGGTGTGCATGTGTGTCCGTATATCGGCATAATCCCTGTAGAATACACTATACACATTGTGAAGTGTTTGCGTTTTTCCTGAGTCTTCAGCATATTAGCCTCCAGCATCCCTACACGTCAGAGCTTCTCCAAGACCTGATAGATCAGAGAGAGGAGGTGGATGGACAAAAAAAAAAAAAGGTTTGATTCCTGCTTTGGAGAGTGTGTAACACTTGCCAATAGAGTATGTCTTTAATTCTATTACTTATCACTTGAGCTGGACTCTAGCTCATGCTCTCATAAACACAGGCACACACATACAGTATATGCACACATGCTTTCTAACAACCCAGGATATCTATCTATCTATCTATCTATCTATCTATCTATATGCACCTCATCCCTCATACCTCTTCATTGTTTCCCCCATCTTTTGTCATTCTTATCTTTTTTCTCATTTAACAGTACATAGGTTAAGAGCAGCATATGCTGAAGCTACATAAACTCAGCGGCCATTTCATTAGGAACACCTTGCTGGTACAGTACCAAGTTGGATTCTTCATGGCATAGATTCATGGTTTTGGAAATATTCCCTAGAGATTTTTGTCCACATTGACACGACAGCATTGCACAGTTGCTGCGAATTTGTCGGCTGTGAATTTCCCGTTCCACCACATCCCAAAAGTGCTCTTCTAGATTGAGATGTGGTGACAGTGGAGGCCGTCGGAGTACAGTGAACTGGATAGATCATGCTGCAAAAATCAAGACTTATCAGACCAGGCTATCCTTTTTTCTGTAAACCCTAGAGATGGTTGATGCGTGAAAATCCCAGCAGATCAACAGTTTCTGAAATACTCAGACCAGCCCATCTGGCACCAATGATCATGTCACGTAAATCCTTTTTCTTCCCCATTCTGACACTTAGTTTGAACTTCAGCAGGTAGTCTTGACCATATCTACATGCCTAACTGCATGCATGAGTTGCTGCCATGTGATTGGCTGGTTAGAGATTTGCGTTAACAAGCAGTTAAACAGCCTAACCAATGAAGACCGGTGAGTTTATATACCGTGTTTAAAAGAGCTTTGCATTGATAGCCAGCATTTCTAAACACACAAAAATCATTAGATCATATTTTAAATTGTTCTCATCAAGAGATGGACCAACAATGACATTACATGACAGCACATCAACATCAAGAAATCTACAGTAAGCGTGCGAGCAGACATTGAGTTTGAAGTGATCTCTGGGAGATGCAATGCAGAAAAAAAACATCGCAGCTGAAAGATTACAACTTCAACTGCAGACATAATTTTTTATGTATGCGCTTGTCATTTACGCAGACGTACACGTGAACAATGGCCTCCGTGAGAAGCCACGGAGCTGTCAGAGCAGAAGAAGGACTGAGGAGAACAAAAGTAATTTCAAGTGTGTCTTGTTGCATTTTCATGTGTTTTCGATATTGTTTTCATAAAACATCCGCACATAGACAAAATGTACCCCAACGTCGCTAAATTTACAAACTTGTTGCCTTGGAAACACTGAGGTAGGCTCTCTGCCAGCTAGTTAACACAATGGAATTATAGACACGTGTGCGAGTCAGTGTGTGTGTTGGACGCAGCCGTGGAATTGTGGATATGTGCTCTCCACGTGCTGCACTGCCTTTCTGTTGTCTCGCTGCCAAGATGCTGATAGCTTCAAGATGTACAAAAGACAGAGGGAGAGACTATGAGGAGACTACAGCGAGGGGGGAAAAAAATGACACAAAGTGGACAAAATGTGAATAAAAGGAGGCAGAGACATCTTGCTACTGCTTGCTTCACTGAAACCAAGCCCTGAGAATCCACAGGAGACTCACAAATCACCAGCACCGGTTTTAAAAGGCAAAGGCAACCTTCTCCAAGGAGACTATTTAAAATGAGCTCAGCGCCATTACATGAGTTTATTACACGAGCAACATGTTCCTGTGGTTTGTGTCTGTCTGCAAGAGGCTGTTCAGAACCCCCACCCCCCACCCAGACGAGTTGCACAATTTAAACCGAAGTCAGTTGAATCTTCATTATAAACATTAAATAAGATTGTATTCAATTCAATTTGATTAGATTACGCAAAAGTATGGACACTCACGGCACATACTCACATCTCATCCCAAAATTATTCTCTGCTAAGACAGCCTCCTCTCTCTAGGAAAGGCTTTGCACAATATGTTGGAACCTGGCTGCAGGGATTTGTTCCCAATCAGACACAAGGGCATTAGTGAGGTTGGGCATTGATGGTGGGCGGGAAGGGCCTGGCTTGCAGTCAAGATCTTGCACACTAAAGAGGGAGAAGCATTTCCTTGTGTATGGTGGCATGCTATGTTGAAATATGAGAAAATAACCTTCCCCAAACTACTGCTACAAAGTTGGAAGCACACTTATTTAAAGTATCACTGTAGCATTAACATTACCAACATGAGTATGTTTATTAACTCACTGAGTACCAGCTCTTTTATGAAACGTAGTGTTTTTGGCCACTTTAAGTCATCTTTCATGACCCACATATTTTGTACTATGACTCTGAAAATGCCGAAATAGCTGAAATGAAAGAAGAGGCTCTCTACTTCATCATGGAAAAAATATTTATTTGCACCTTGTTCTGTTCTTGTTTTATCTGATGTTGAGTAGAAGCTAGTTTCACTAAAAAGGTGATTGCTCTGCTCCACTTCCTGCATCCATCTCTGTGGTGTAAACCGTCTCTTTCATGTTTTGACTATGTATCCCTGAAGCCCCAATGTTACTCACAGGGTGTGTGAGAGCGCCCCCTCATGCCAGTCACTGAAAAAACACTTTGACATATATACATATACATATCTCAGTGGCACTCAATTACATTAACATTTACGTTAATATTTCCCTTAATTGGAACTACGGGCCTAACCTAAACCCTGAAATAATGAGAGTGAAAGTACACAGTATGTCCATGCACTTCTTGTAATGTACATAGCACACTATAGTTAGATATGACTTGTTTGCTGAGCAGAGATGAAATCTCTTTCTACTGACAACCTTTTTCTCTGCCACTGATCTCCTGCTTCAGTGAGCCAAACCGCACTAAAAATATGAAAATATATATTAAAAAAAAAAAGTGCCTGAGATCATGCAGCTAATCCTGCTAAGCTTTGAACAACGGCCCAGAATGTGCTGTGTCGCTACCCACAGGGTAGAGGGAAAGACAGAGCCAGTATGTTTGCGAGTGTGCATGCATTTATGTATCCCATGGGTCTTGCTACCCATTGTTAGCCTAGACCGCTGGTCTGAAACAGACCCCAGCCCCATTGCTCCACCATTGTGTGTGTGTGTGTGTGTGTGTGTGTGTGTGTCTTTGAAGCTGTACAGTCAATCTATACAAGAGTATTTATTGCATGTGTGCACACATCCATGCATGTATGCTGCTGGGTCCTTTTGGCAGGCGACACAATATGAGTCTTCAAATAAGCCAATCCCAAATCATTCACACTTAACAGCAGGGAGCAGAAGACTTAATGATCTTTACTGTGTGTGCTTGTGTGTGCCATCAATGACTCATCAATGCAGTAGGAAACATTTGTGTGTGTGTGTGTGTGTGTGTTAGCAATTATTTAAACAGTGGGGATGTACTGTACGCTGTTCATTTGAGTCCATGTGCATGAAAACACACTTCAGTCTGTAATGATTGGTCGGTGTATATTGATAAGATAGGACCATCATTTATTCGTTCCACCAACAGGGAAATTTTGTGTTTAACAGCAGCAATGCGGATTACGATAAGGGCCGTTATAAAAATAAGAGCCTGTGACATGATTAACAAATAGAATAAGTAAAATAAAAAGATATGGCAAAAATAAGTTCTGTGTGATTTGTGGGATTAAACACTGATATAGATTAGTAAACCCTCAATAAGCAACAGATCAAATGAAAACTAAGTCAGCAAATGTACACTATAAACATAATGGGACAACTGGTGTTATAAGATAAGAGCAAGTAAAATTATTGCACAGTGTGAGACAGTTGCAGCGCTGTTGAACAGGCGATTTAAGTTTTGTTATTTGAACATTAATTCAAGCAGGAATTTAAAAATATCCTTTACTCCTTCACAAGACTGCTTGTCTTGTGTTTTTATATTGCTACAAATATGTTTGTGGGTTTCAAACGGGTTTTCTTGTGGGCCTTGATGACATCTTTAAACTATTTCTGGATATTTTATAGACCAAATGATAATTAATTTATGGACATTTAAAAGTTAATCATGAAAACAGGCATTAGTTTCAGCCATCGCGCAGTGCCCACTCTTTTACGAAAGGCAAAAAATCCCCAGCAAATAGACTGCAGCTGTAAAAGGACCAAAAGTCAAGGAAGTAAAAGGGTTTTCATTCTGGGAATAACACTGAGTTTTATGGTGGTTTGTCAAGGTGGTGCAGCCAGAATGTTAAAGAAGCAGACTGGACTGGGTGCCCAGACCTGCAGGGAAAACCTGGGCTGGCGGACTGAATGAGAAACACTCTATACTGGCTCTGTAAATGTAGCTGAGGAGCCTTTGAGCAAGTCACTCAACCTGTGCTGCTTCAGCAAAGCTGCCAGCGACAGAGGACAGTGGTTACACCAGGCAACCGCTGAGTGCTGGAGTCTAAATGACTGTAAAACACCGGACTGACAGTCTGCCCAGATACAAGATGTCAATATTTCAGGAACATTTCAAGCAAATCTGCATTAAAATCTGCTTGTCTGTGTAGGTTCTCAGTCATCAGAGTAAATCAAAAGGAGCATAAAAGAGTCAGCTGGACTGCTTGAAGATGTTTCACCTCTCATCATCCAAGAGGCTTCTTCGGCTCTGACCGATAGAGAGTCCAGATACTGATGCTCCAGTTGGAGCAAAAAACAAACAACAGAAACCTCCAAAACAATAGGTCTCGTTATGAGAGCCATTAAGGTGATCTGCACTCAGGTGTGAATGGTTTCAGGGGGAGATGATGTGAGCATCGGTATCTGGACTCTCCAGCAGTCAGAACTGAAGAAACCTCTTGGATGATGAGAGGAGAAACATCTTCAACAAACCTTAAGCAAGTTGACTGTATTTCTGTTGCTCTTTTTGCTCTGCATTCAAAGCCTTTCTGAAGACTCCTTGCTTTTACTGCAGACTTGCTTGAACTGTCACCCCTCCCTCTTCCTCTTTTATCTCTTATTCTCCTCATCACCTCTCCTCCTGTTTTGTCCTGTTCTCTTACAGTTGAGATGGCACTTAAACTCTTTCACCAGATTGCAATAGAGACAGTGCATGTGTTTGTTACTGTGCTCTGTATGGGCGTACGCCTGGCTATGTCTGTTTGTATGTGTGTAGGTATGTTGGGGGATTACATGCAGCCCTATAAATCCATTTGTTGAATGCTTATTAACCCTGGTGCCCTTTACTGTGCTTTTAGTGTATCAGCTTAATACCATGAAATCTCCTTTTAGCTCCATGCTTGCTTCACTCTGACACACAAGAGAGATGGTCACACGATAAGAGAGCACTGCTGAAGGGTTTGTGTTTGAAAGGATGAGGAGAATGGGGGGAAAGGAGTCCTTTTTTCGCTGAACAGATGCTCTCTGTTATTGTATCTAAGGATAAGTACCACACACTCTCAAACCTCCCCCTCGTACAGTTCTACAAACACCCATTCTTCCATCTTCCACCTCTCTGCACAACTCTTTTCCTGCCGTTATCTGGAAAAGCTTCTACCTGCCACCTGCTTTTATCCTCTCCTTCCCTCTCCTGCCCCGTCAGCCATCTTGGCTCCAGGCTGCCACCTGGGACTGTGCCCCATGGGTCAGTTTCCTGCCAGCTTCAGGGAGATTGATGAATCAGGGGTTCCGCGGCGGCTCCAGTGGGGCCTCTGAGGGAGCCGGTATGGGGGACAGGCTCCATCGAACGCCAAGAAAGCAGAACTAATGGGCATGCTCTGGGGGGAAAGAAGGAAAGGAAGGGGGAGAGGTGCACGCTTATATACGTGAATATGTTTGGTAGACGGACTGACAGACACACTGAGACATCAGAAAATTGAGGTAGACAGAAGCACATAGGTGATATGCAAATTGGTTAAGGACAGACTGAATGAACAAACATGAAAGAGAGGAAGGTAGGAAGGCAGTCAGAGTGGTAAATAAATGGCTGTAGTAGGGAATAGAGTACGAGGACTGGATGAAAAAAAATTGTTGGGAAGAACGGAGATTCATGGTGTTGTCATGTTAATTATAGAATATATGATTCTATAATTAATGCTAGCGTTTAACATATATACACTACAGCACAAAGGCTTGGAAGCAACTTCAAGTTTCTGTTCACAGTGCCTATATATGTGTTTTGGGATGTATTTACTGCATGATCAGACCACTGCTGAATACATGCCAACAAAAGAAAAGAAGGGCTCAGTTTTAGAGTTGAGAAGATTTGCAAGAGTCACAGCTTAAGTGCAAAAGTTGGCTTTTGAGAGTCTGCGCACAAAATTTTTAATAAATCTCAGCTGTGTTCAAATCTCTCGCAATCTACCACAGAAATGGCTACAATTTCAATCTTGCTTCCAAACTTTTGGCCTGTAGTGTATATGACTAATACTGCATGTAAGGAAAGATAAATGGAGTTTTGCTACAAAATCAATCCTATCATGATATAATAATGGTATCAGAGAAAACCCTCTCATCTGTTTGTCCTTCCTTGTTGCATCCTTTCCTCTCTTATTTCCTTCCATACATCCTCTATTCTTTTTGATCCTCCTTTTACTTTGTGTTGTTGCTCTTTGTTCCTTTCACTCCACTGTTATGTCATTGGTTTGTCCTTACAGAGGGACACACACTGAAGGGCACATGTGTGTGTTTGTGAATCCGTACTATCTGTCCACATGTTTTCATGTGTTTGTGCAGCCGGTTTGCTATATATCTGTATGTCCTTGCGTCCAGACAGATACAGGAGATACAGCACAGTTTGTCCTCAGCACACTTTGTCCTCTCTCGGGAGGCGTCTCTCCCTTTGTGTCTGGTCAACCTTGTGACATCACCCTTAAGCAAACCATTAGGACACGTCACCCCCTACAGATGTGCTTCATATAGAGGGAAGAGGTTTAGGTTGCTATGGTGATTGGCAAGGCTAGGTTTGCATGCACACCAACAAGCTAATCATAATGCGATTAAAGCAGTAATGCAAGTGAGGTGGACCCCATGCTCAAACAAACTCTGATAATGTTAATTGAATTATGCTTGTTAAAGAAGTAATCTCAGTTGCAATAAGGTGTTTGAAAAAGTCTCATTTGAATTACTGTGTTGAATGATGCATTTTAACAGAGGGTAATGCCTTGCTCTTTTCAATTTCCATAAGCAGATTATTAGTGCATGTAAACCTAGCGACAGCTGCTAAGCTACACAAAGGCATGTCTACCAAACTATGCGTTTCAGACACACATTGCTGATGGCAGCAGAGACGGGAATAAAGAGGAAGCAGTGTGCTATTCGTCAGCCAATGGGAGGCTTATCCCAGCAATCCTCAACAGTGACATGTCACTTGCTGTGAGAGGGCCAACAGCACGACTCCTTCTCAAACCTTCTGTTGCTGATCCGCCGTTGATCATCATGTTGATTTCTTCTGTGCTATGGACAGTTTCCATTCAAGTGAAATCACTCTCTAATAATAAAACAAAAGAAATTGCCTTACAGTACAGCATCTTCTGCATCAGAATGTATTTGACCCAGTCCTGATTGTAGAGTACTAAGCTAACAGGTCATAGAAATATGAGACTTCTTTTTGTTTGAGGGTGGGGGGGGTAAGGTGATCCATACTGTATTTCAGGATTAGGAACCATCTTGGAGGCAGCAGAGGAAAAGCAGAGAAAAATGGAGCAGAGGAAACAAAGCGTGATAATGATGGAGGGTGGATTGCGAGAGCTGGTCAACATGCCAGACTCAGCGGGGGTTTACATCACAACACTGGGTGGAAAGTTAATGAGAGGCCAACTCACACACTCACATGCACACACACACACACACACATACATTGAGAGACATGCACACAAGGGATCCGGAGTTGAGGCAATCTAAATGATTCAATCAAAAAGTAACGTTGGCGTGCAAACACAGCTTTTAACAAGTCACTGGCGCTGACACGCACACATAGATAACACTATTGCACAAAACCATACCCAAAGGCATCACACGCGGAGAAAGTTTGTGAAGAAAGTTCTAATAGAGAACGTTAAAAAAAAAAAAGGGTGTGTGTGAGTCAGAGGCAGGAATAGTGTGTGGACAAACAACAACATAGAGGCTGAAAGACAGAGCATGTCCTTGTATCCAGACTGTTTGATACTGTATACCACTGTCTGAGTCTGTGTGTGTGTGTGTGTGTGTGTGTGTGTGTGTGTGTGTGTGTGTGTGTGTGTGTGTTTGTATGTGTCCATTAACATTCATGGCTCATCACACTCTCCCATACACACATCACATACACTCATACACTGCAGGGACACAATGTGTAGTAAGTGACAGCAAGGGTAAAATGACAGCAAGGAGACTCATGAGAAACTAGACTAATTTTATTACCTCCCCCCACCACCACCCCCACCACCACCACCTCATCTCTTTCCATGCATCTTTGTCTCTCCCTAAGCAGTGGTTTCTTCCTTCATTTAGACTGCAGGCAGCGTCACGTGTCACATTAAAGTGAACGTGAAAGAAATCTTCGCTACATGTGAGCCTATATGTGTATCACTGCTCAAGAATTCAGGGATAATCCATTTACACAGCGGGTACAGTCATGGCTTGTTTTAGGCCTATTTAGCAGTTAAAGAATCTGTTGATCTCTTTTTTCTTTATTTTTTTCAGGGGGCTCTGTCTGCCTTCTAGTTTCTCTTGTCCTTCCTTTCCTGCCCTGAATTTGTCCTGATTTCTACATTTTAACATTTTTGGGGACTCCCTCTGACTGTCATCCCTTTCAACTCGTAATGTATCAAAATAGCAGGTAAATTGTTCTAATAATTGGTTCAGAGGACAGCAGGATTTTTATCACTCCGCATGAGCCCACCTCTGTGTGCGTTACCCTTCAGTGTAGTCTTGCTTTCTTGTGGGACTGTGTGTCTTGGTATTGTAATGCAACTTTGAATTTTATGCCGTAGCTCCACTTCTGTCATCATCCTGAAACCTTCTCCCTAAACAGTGCCAGCAGGCCGCGTATCCTTTCATATAAATCCTGCTTTCTTAACAGCGCTGGACTTTTTACGAGCCTTTGGCGAAGGTCCTGAGGATGAGTGTGGTGAAAAGTGGGCTGTCAGGTGAGGTTGTACGGTTGATGACGCCTCAGTCGTTCCTTCTGCCGCTGCTGCTTCACTCAGGTGGCCAGCTATCAGATGTGTTGTGATTTTACAGTGAAGCAGCTGCTTCTGCGGCACAATGTTGGAAAAAAGTGACATTGCAGTTTTTCACTCCTAAATTTTGAACAAATTTCAATTAATTTAAATTTGATTGCCATATAAATTTGTACAGATACAAATAATGATGGCATGGCAAAAACCACACCCACTAAGCATGGCTAGTTTGGAGGGGTTGAGTTGGGTGGGTTGCTGACATCTTTGTCAGTCACTCTGAGCCTTTCTAAGATGAAATAGAGTCGGTAATCTAATTTAATCCCCCGGGCAGACATGGACCCACCTGTTGAGAAGTGGAGACGATCTATGGTTCATTGTGAAACTGAAGCCGATCTATCTGGACTGTAGGAAGTTCATAACAATCAAAAAGGAAAATGAAAGCAGTGAAAGCTTTCCTTTTGTATTAAGCAGCAAAATGTACAGACAACATGACATAGTTGAGTTAGTTTGTTGACACAAAGCCCTGCGTCCTTAGTTTTTTACAAAGTCAGCAAAAGGCCTTACATTTGTTACTAAATTAGCCATCTACAAAACGCAAACTGCTTCCACACACTACTTCCCAGATGCTCTGGTGTTTACAGCTTTGGTCACCAGTGTCCTCCTCTATTTTTAGTTTTGCAGCTTAGTTTACTGATAGGTTAATAAGGCAGGTCAAAGGCCAAGCTCATAGGGAAGAGCGCCCTCCACTGGACCATGAGGCAAACAACTTTAAATGACCTGTGTGCTTGTAGACTATAAATTTTGAATCCAAATAGTTTTAATGTTGTTTTTTTTCCATGGTTGAACATAAGTTAATGAGAAGTTTGCATGGTCTTGCTCCACCTACATCACCAACAGAGGCATTGCTGCACATTTTAAAGAGGTAGAAATATTACTTTCTCATTAGTTATCATGTTTAATTTCAATTTCAGTGGTTGGGTAGTTGGGTAGTGTTGGATTTACATAGCAATAACACACTTTGTTTTGTCCCATCTCAGAATGTGATGTTTTTCTGTTTTTAGTTATTCTTTGACGTGACTTATGAAATGAACATTAGAGACGCAATAGAAGTATTCTTATTCTTCAGTCACCTCAGCTTGACCCCCCTCCACCCCCCATCCCATGCTGAGGTGCAGAGTAGCGGTCCATGTGCATTAAAGTCACTCCAGAGTCCCCTTCCTGAGGACTTTTAAGTTAAACCGATAAATGTAATGGAAAACAAAGGTGGAAGAACATGCACACACAGTATCTAACACAAGTGTGACCACCACATTATTTTGCTGTTTCATTACCTACAAACAATCACATGGTTGGAATTCTTCCACGCATCTTTTTGACATACACACACACTGTTCTGTTATTTTGTTTTTATTTATTTATGTATTTATTTTTTCCCCAAAGACCTCAGTCAGCACCGAACCGTCAAAAGAAATCACATCAGAGCTGCATCAAAACAATCGCTACAGGACGTCAGTGCACCGAATCTTATTCCTGGTCTTACTGTTTCAAATAAGTTTTATACGCAGGTCAACACACACACACACACACACACACTCACGCTAAGGTGTCCCCCTAATTGCTGTAATGACTGGTGAATGTGGGAGTTTCTATGTGGTCTGAGATGATGAGTTGTATCTCAGATGTGCGAGTGTCCCTGTGTCTGTGTGTGTTTTTCTTGCAGTTAATGATGACCACGTCTGTTCGCTATGTAACAGGGCTTCAAGCCACAGCCATTGTGTTTCCCACTGAGCTGAAAGGAGCGTAGGTGGTGTGTGTGTGTGTGTGTGCTTTGTTTTATCTGTGATCTTAGGAACAACGCACACAAACAGCTCAAAACAGAACATATTGTCCTTCTTGTCGCCGCCGTAAGTGAAAACTTTGATTGGTTACAGGAAGGAGAACGATTGCACATCGGTTAGATAGGACAGCGGTCCAGGATTATGAGTTTGTATGCATGTAGAAAAGGCTTTCCTCTTGAAAGCAACCATACATACATTCTGTGGGAACGCAATAAAGCCCTCTGGTGTATTCAGAACAGAGCCCAGCAGACTCATACAGTATCACTGAGATGTGGAGTATACATAATGCACAAGGCAAGAGATGATATCACAAGTTATGTTTACTAAGAAATCATAGCAGGATGGTACTGCTGTGCCAGAGGAATAAATGGGCATAACCTGTCACAGCAGCGGCGATGGTGGCGGCAGCGGCATGAATGATCAGAGGAGAGTGAGAGAGCGAGTCTGTCAGATTATATAACCCGAATCAGCTGATACTGATCAGCTGACGCCGTGTGCGACTTCAGTGCTCCGCACGAACTAATGCGGTGCTCCATGGTTTCGCTCAGCTCTCCAACCTCACGCTTTTTTCCTCCATGGACTCTCCACATCTTGTGACTGTATCCTGAAACTCATTCGAAGTCTCTTCCCTCCGCCTGTCTTTCTCAGTGCTGTCTATTTGTGCATGTGTGATGCTGTACTTCCTTACTGGGACCAAATACTTGTATCCAGATACACCGATGAGGAAGCGTTTCAAAGTTATAGGGTCTCATAACGCAATGCAATTTGTCAGTTGACAGATGAAGATTGTCAACTGACAAGATTGATTGAGATAAAGAGGGAAGTGTTTGTGGTTTGCCAGAGTCGGAGAGAAGAAGTGATAGAAAGAGAATACAGAGGTTGAAAGGAGACAAGTTGAGGACAGATCCGCTGTGGTTTCCTCAGAACAGTGAAGAAGAAAGAGAAATGAATTTTGTCCTCATCAGTCTTCATTAATAACCTTTTTTTTTCACAGTCCTCCTCAGCTCTTCCCCTCTATCTCGCCTTTCCTGCTCTTTCTCGTTTTGACCCGTCAGCTAAAATGTGCTTCCGTCAAATCATATGTTAAATACCAACAAAAGATGAGTTGGTAACCTTTCTGCTACCTCCCCACCCTCCTTATCTTAATTACTTTCTATTTCACTTTTCACTTTCTTCAAGTTCAGATTGTCTTTATATAGCTTGTGGGTCGCTGTTTCAACAGTGCTACTATGGTAACAGCAGGGGAGTGGGTGTTAGCAGTTAATCCTGTTTGGGTGTCATGGTGGCATCGCTATGGCACCCAGTAGGAGAGCTACACAAGCTCTGTTCTCTTTTATCATATTTCATCTATATGGATTTTAGAGGTCAGGGGTTACGATGTTGTGTTTTCTCTCAAATCTGAATTCACTTAAAGTTATGTTTCTGCATGTTTCCACAGCAGTCTGATTGCTCGAAGATACAGTATGGACTCATAAAGGAAGCAGTGGGCTCTAGTTGCCATAGTTTCCTGCTTCCCCCTTGCTATTTTTGTGTTCTAAAGTACTTCAGGAAAACTTTTTGTGCAGCATGTACACAGTATCAACCTGAGAATGGAAACCATAATGACGTAGAAAAGCTCTGCTGAGCTCTATGATGTTTTTCAGATCACTGTTTGGATTCATTCTCAACGCTCTGATCTTCCTTTTTCCAGCAACAACAGATAACAAAGTTGGTGACTCGCTGGCAGAGAGGGTGGAGCATTTAGCAATAATAGAGCCAGGTATTTGTCTCACAAACTAATACTTTTGCCATATAATATTTATCAAGTTCAAGTGTCGAAGTTGTACACCACGTGCAAATTGCCAAAAATCAATCAGTTAATGCTGCTTTCACATGCTATTGTACAAAATAAAGGTGGACACTCCCCGAGGACCATTTGTGTTTACAAAGTCTATCGTACATAAAGAAGGTATGCTAATAACAGTCTACAAAACAACTGGTGCAAATAGTCACAATATTATATATTTACAGTTAATGCTGTGCGATATGGACAACACTATATCTTGATATAGCTAATTTTATATCATGATAACAATATATATCCCAATATAATATTTTTTAGTTGTGTTTAGATGGCATAGCTAAACCACAACCGGACTAACATTAACATTAGTGTAGCAACAGAGCTAACCAAGTAGCCTACACATTAATATTACGATATAAACAACAGAGGGTTATATCCTAGGACAGACATTTTTATATCTCACTACGGTATATATTGTAATATCACACAGCTTTATTTACAGTGATATAGGCGTATATTGCATCATTTTCAGTTGATATACACTCAGAAAACAAGATTTTGAAAGAACATAATGCGACAAGTCCGGTGCACAGTTCAGTTCCTATGGTTTACATTGGAAATTTCTGTTTTGAAATATACATAATAACCATGTAATGAAAACATATGTTGCTTGCAGAGGAGAATTGTTATTGATTCCAGCTACCAGTTGCAGTACTCTTAAAGCTGTGGATTCACGCCTCAATATTATTTTCTCTCTTTTTTTCCTTCTCTCTCTCCCTCTCTCTCTCTCGCTCTCTCTCATTCTCTTTCTCTCTCTCTCTCTCTCTCTCTTTCTGGCACATCAACACAGACACACACATATGTCAGTGTTTTCGCATTGTATCTCTGTTTATCCATTTTCGCTGTGTTGTGCTCTGGTCTCGCTCCACTGGACATTAACCAGGGGAGGAATGATGGAGCAATTCTCAACGCACAGCCAAACACAGACACACACACACACACACACACACACACACACACACACACACACACACACACACTCACTCATTCACAGACGGGGCATTTCCAGCGCTCTGCTGGGAGATAGTGGTGTGTGTTTGGTTCTGATAGGAGCAATACAACCAATTCAACATGGAGAGAGAGCAAGAGAGATGACACAGGGGGAGAGAGAGGCTTAGGAGTTTTTTTGTTTGTTTTTCTTTTTTGTTTGTCTTCCAGGAGGAAACTTTCTCGCCACAAGATTTTGGATATTAAAAAAAGAAAAAATGACAGGACATTGAAGTAATTCAGTTTGGCGTGAAGTGAAGTGAAGTTTTGATTTTAGAGAAAAATACAGAAAGACTAGCATGCCTGTAAAATATATTGATATGTGAATTACTTCGCCTCTAAATGTGCAAACATCAAGGTGTAATCCAACCCGAGGAGCTTATTCCGGCCATCAATTAAAGTTTAAAATGAAAACCCCTCTCCCATGGCTGCTGGCCCACCCTGCGTCATATCTGAGGACACCATATGTCATCACAGTGTGGGATTCACACACATGCACATCTGTGGGCACATACACACTCACACAGTGTTTGATCTCAGTTGGTGAAGAGCTAGAAGGCAAGTGCTACACAGCACATATCCCTCATTGTCACAGCATATGTGTGTGTGTGTGTGTGGTTTGCTGCCGTTTTGACAGCTTAAAAATTGTGTTTATTAAGTCACTTACATTCATTTGACCTCACACACTTTTGCAAAGTTTCATGTCTGCATGTGTGCACTCTTCATGTAATCTGCTGTCCCTGATAATCCAGGTCTGATAATTCAGGATGCTCGCTGCACACTGCAGCCTCATGTCTTCTTACATAGAAGTCAGGGACGGATGTCAGGGAATCCAGGGAACCCTCTAATTGCAAGAGCCATTTGGCTAAGCACTGAGTGAAAAGTCTCTGGTTTGTCATCCAGGGCACATTTATGTTGCTTCGTAGAAAGTGGATGATTACAGTCTTTTTTTTTTTTTTTTTTTTTTGGTGGGTTGATTCAGCTGATGCCACTGGCACAATGACACCAGAAGCTGCTCTCTTTATTTCTTCCTCTCAGTGATTTCTCTATTACTTCACCCCTTCGGTTCATTCTGCCTCTCGCTGCATCTTCCCGTTATGAAGACAGGATAATTGATTGGGAGCACAGTGAGCATGGGGAGTGACACGGGGGAGGCTGGAGGAGCAAAACAAATGGACAAAAAAAAAGCACTTTTACACATAAATGAGCGTTCGTCAAGTTTAACAGCTGTTGTTTCATCTTGTTGCTACTGGTGTGAAAATGATATCCAGATGTTTGAAGTGCAACCGTAATTGGCTAATAAATAATTCTCTTATTTTTTAATATACTACGTTAATATAAAGCTGAATGTTGTTTTCATTCTATACCACCTCTCCTCCTTATACATTAATTCAACATGATCAGTCCAAGAGATAGCCTATACTAGATGACTCACACACACACACACACACACACACACACACGCTACCATGAGTCATGCAGTGAGTTGCACAGTATAGTAATCTATCTTGTCCTGTCAGTTTAGCGAGCAGCTCTTCTGATCTTGATGCACTACAGTGATCTGTGTGTTTGTGTGTCACATCGCTTCGTCTTCATTTGCACCTCTCGTTCGTGCGTCTCTGCGCAAACCTGTGAGTGTATATGCGAGAAAGAGTGTTTGTGCGCATATAGATGAATGCATGACTGTGTGTGTGTGGGGTGGCTGTCCAGCATCTGTCTTCCTGCGCGGTAAGGCAAGAGAAGTCGTGATAAGTCAGCACACACACACACACACACACACACACACTCACATGCATCAGAATGCAGAAGTGAAGAGGTAGCATTGACGCTGGAGTGTGTGAGTGTTGGCTGGGATGGAGGGATGAGTGCAAAGCGAGGAAGAAAGTGTTATTTCTTTACCCTTTCACCTTGGCTTTTTCATTTTCCTTCTCTTCACATGCAGCATCTCGCTCTCTTTTCCTTCCTGCTCTCTTTCTCTCCCTCTCCTCTCAAGGGCACCAGTTACCTTCCCCTCAGACACCATCTAACATGCACACATTAATGCACACACTCACTGGCACATACACTGGCTGTCCATATGAGATGATTTATGCTCCTGTGTTCTATTATTTTTAGACCAATTACTCTGTTTCTATCTCTCCCTCTCTTCTATCTATATCTCTCGCTCTCTTTCAGTTCCTTAGTCTCTCTGGTTTACCATTATTCCAAATATTGTCTGATGTGTTTCACACCTCAGTCTGTATTTGCAGACAATTCTAAATGTTTGTTTTATGTCCAATATGGCTGTTGTCCCCTTGTCCAGAGCATGCAGGTCAGGTTGACTCTGGCTTGTGGATGTAAGACTGGATTTGTTTGTGTGTTTTGTGATGGACTCGTGTCTCTTGATTTCCCCCCAGTGCATGCTGGGATAGACTCCAGACCAAGAAGAACAGAAGAAATAGCATGTGACATGTTTGTGTGTGTGTGTGTAGAGAGAGAGTTAGCATGTGGTGGCCTTTCATTTGTCTATCTGCATTGTGAAACCCATTAGGCTGCTGTAAGTTGTGTCATCAAACAAATCAGCCTTCTGTCTTGCTTTTTTTCCTCTGTCTTTGGTCCCAACACACAAAGCCAATATCAAAGCATCAGCAGTGAAAAAGGCCAGCTAGTCAAAACACATTGTTTCACATTAAGCATGGACAGCATGTTTTCTGGACCGGCGTCCAAAAATCACCATGGAAAGACAAATAAAACTAAGTTGTGAAGCATTTTTCATGACACTGAAGCTGCTCCCCACCAAAACTACAGGTAATACTGAGCAGAGCTTCTGTCACATGAACACAAACACACTCCACATGGCCTTTCTGGACTGCATGTCAACCTTTTTCTTTCTTTGTTCCTTCCGTCCTTCCTTCCTACAGTGTCTGTTGCTTGGAAACAAGAGTATTTGTCTTTCTGTAAACCTATTTTTGAGATTCAGAATACTGGAGGAAAGAAAAGTTTATGATAAGGCTGCTTACACATTAACACATAACATTTTCCAACTATCTGACAAAAGTTCATTACTTTAACTCTTTGAGTGTCATGGATGTAATACCACATCATTCAAAAACCGACGCTTGACGTGCCGTTGACGTGATACTACATCAAAGTGGGGTTTTTTGCAACTGGTCGCTGATCACGTTCTGCCGCAGCCTGTGAGTAATGTTGGGGCTTCTGTCATTTGTTGCCGGGACATAAAGAGTTGACATGCGTCACAGAGATCAAAGCAGGAAGTGGAGTGTTTAGAGAGCAAAACAAACAGATTCTGTACAAAAAGGGGCGATTTTGGTGAAAGTGGCCTCTGCTCTCCTCCACACAAAACACGAACGGAACAAGGGAAAAACAAACATTTTTATTTTCATGATGAAATAGCGCGACTTTTCTTTCATTTAAGCTTCTCTGTGTTTTCAGAGACATGGTACAAAATATGCTGTGGGTCTTGAAATATGAAAAATGGGCAAAAACGCTGGCATAATTAACTTTCGATTATAGAAAACGGCTGGCACTCAAAGAGTTAAAACATGCACATTTTGCTGTTGAGCAATTGAGGCACAGAAAATGTGCAGGATGTGGACATACCGGATGAAAATGTACACAGCAGGCGAAGATGAATGTGTGTGTGAGGATGAATTTTAATTCACTGTTTAAGGTGATCTGTCTTCCTCTCAAGGGTCAAAGGTCACTGATGACCATATTGCAATCAGTCTGAATTTGACTCTCTTTGACACACTCACACACACACGCACACGCCATGAACTCACACAAGTGTAATCCTTAATCAAACATAATCCTGGTCCAGCGGCCCACAGATTGGATCTCATGGATGTTAATGAGATTCGTGTTGAACATGTGCTGCTGGCATGTTCATAGCATGTTTGGATTTGTTGCCTTTAGCAAATTCAGTCAAAGAGCCTCTCAAGTGTTGTGACAAAAGGCAAAGCAAATCCATGAGACTATTTTGACACTGGTTATGTCCTCTCGCCTTGTGTCTGTATACAGTCAGTCAAACTCTTGGGAGCTTCAGTACAACCACAGTATTTGTGAGTTCAATTCACATGGGTGGATTTTAAAGCCGTTCTAAACTCTGGGCTTTTAAATGGCTCTTGTATATTTTGTGCTTTGTTATTTGTGCTTTAAGACCTGTTTCACCATGTGATGAGAGTGAGTGGAGAGACATTTTTCCTATTTTCTGCTCACAGAGCAGCAGGTCAACGAAGGCAACACAGGGACAAAGATGACTGACAACACGTCAGGCATCACAGCCTGAGGTGATATCAAAGTTTAACATTTCTGTCAGAGCCTCTTACAGCATGACCTCAGTCATCGGCGTGGAGAAAAGAGTGGTGCTCATTCATCTCTCCCACCCACATTAGTAGATTGTCTTAAGTACTGTGGCAGTGACCTTAGAGACGCTGACTTTTCTCTGTTGTGGATTTCACATCAAAACATAATATGCCATTATCAATCCGCGGCTGTTCTCATGAGCATTGTCCGATTTGATTATACTTCTTTATTCATCTCTGACAATTTCCACAATAAAAGAAATACGGAGCAATTTCTGCTCACTGACCCAAAACTTAACCTCAAAATTCTATTAAACTTTCATAGAAGGAAAACAGTAATCAGGCCATAATTGTGATGAATTGTTCACCCTTTTGCAGCCACTGCAGTGTGTTTAGTTAAAGAAAACTATGACTAAATATGTTCATCAACAACCTTTTTTCTATGACTAAGACAACACTGTCATGAACTGTGACTCTGTCAACACGCAGTGTTGTTGACTAAAGAAGAAGTGATTAAAATGTAGTTTAAAAAATGTAAAAAAAAAAAAAAAAAAAAGACTGAAAAGTAGGGTGGGGATGACTAAAAATGATAAAATCTAACAAGGACATTTGACACAAGACCAAATAAAAAGGAGCTGTCAAAATGTACTGTGCATCTCACCTGAAAGTTTGTAAAAAGCTCTCTCAATTCCATCACAGTTACACTTTGAGATTGAGGCAGATCAGGGAAATAAAGATACCATAGGATGTTGAAGCCATTGCCAAACTGCATATGTTTTAAAGACCAGGCATTGCATTTAAACTGTAGCCTGTGTGTTGCTAACAGTGTAGCAGTGAGAGCTTTATTAGACCAGCGCAGGGTGACAGAAAGACACACTAGAGCTTCTTATTAATGCTATCAACTAGTGGCAAGTGGTAAGTAAGTATATGACATGCATCACCAGAGCAGGCGCAAAATCACACTCGCACTCAAACAACACACACAATGGCACATATGTACACACACAGACACACAATAGGAAGTCTGGATGCTGACAGAAGAGTAGTAATTAGAGCTGTGTGCTGTGGATATTCTTGGTACAATACTGATCAGTGTCATCTGTTTGTGTGTGTTAGAGAGAGAGAGAGTCTTCTGCTGCAGCCCACAGTTTCCATGGTAACGTCAGAACCCATCTTGGTCTCTATGGTAACTTCTGGTTGGCACCCACAGAGAGAGAGAAAGAGAGAGAAAGAGAGAAAGAGGAGGTGAAGACATAGAAGTGAAGGATGAGAAGGAGGGAGACGAAAAGAGACAGAAGAGGAAAGAGTTGAAGTTAAGACCTCCTAACTTTACTGGTGGACACGTCACAGGAGGAGATGTCCACGTATCTAGCAGATCTGCTTCTGTCTCTGGAGTTGCTGAGTTACCACCTTGTTGGCTGGTTGTTAGGGAGAAAGTAGTGCTGGTTCAAATCCCAAGCGTCCCAGAAGTTTCTAAGTGACAACCATGATGAGAGCTGAATTATCTAAATGCTAAGGAAAGCTTCCTTTGCTATCTGCTCTGGAACACAGGTTACACTGGACCATAAAAGACCCAACAATTCCGATCCACCTGTCACATGATGGCGTATTCCTAGTGTAAAATTAGTGGGATTCTCTGTGAATTTGAGAATGATTAAGGGAGAAAGGTGTTTAGCCTGCGACTTACATGCACAATAATTCCTGTTATAATTTCCATCAGCAGTCACTTATAAAGGCAGTGTACTCTCTAAAGTCATTCCTGAGATCTGTGATTGAAAATGACAAATATCAGGAAAGCCATAACAGGGAAAGAAACAGCAGCAGTCAGACAGATACACAGTTTACATGTTTGTGATAATCATTCTAATGTGTCATGGGACAGAGTAGAAGTGCCAGACATTTACCAAACTCCAAGATTATCCAGTGTTTGACCTCTTATATTTCTCACCCTATCTGACTTAATACATGTCTCCAACCAGTGTGACTCATGCATGATGACATATAGTGGGTTAAAGGCAGGGTTCGAATAGTGGGCGCTGAGCTCCCACAAGGATGGGTATGAGCTCCAATAAAGCCAGTAAAATCCTACATCTGTGGGGGTCTCTAGACTAACACTCATTATATAAATCATAGATATATTTTTCTGACTAAAACAGATTTCCAAAATAACTAGTAATACAAAGTTTATTTGTTATGGACAGACAGACAACCAGCAACCTAATAGAGGAGATGAAAAGATGCCTCAAAAGTCAGGGAGTAAAAAAAGAAAAGAAAAAAGCTCAGACAGGACAAAGAAGTGGAGGGTTGACAGTTTGTCACCCAGTTCTTTCATAGACAAGGTGGGTCATGTGATGTGATGGAAAGTTCTGGAGCATTAGCCTGTTAGCTGTTCCTAACTTTGTCCATAGTTTATAAGGTAGCTCACATCAAAACTCTGGGTTTATTCATTCAGTGCTTCCTCTGCCTAGTAACTGTCATGCTGTGCTTGCATTGTTTTATGTTAAACAGTATCAAAATTTTCCATGGGTGGGGTTGGGGGGGACACGTCCCCTACAATGCTCAGATTATAATTTGAACCCTGGTTAAAAGTGAGGGTCCCACTCCAATTTATGACAGGTTGAAATATTTAAAAAAGCCGCCATAACCCAGGATCTCCATCCATTTGTTTGACTATTACCGTACTAAATTTGTCTTTGCGTTTTCTTCTTGCGTCGTTAGCTCCAGACCTTTGTACTGAGTCTCACTGGTTGCTGCATCCGAATGCATCATCACCAGATGTTGGCACGTGTGTTTGTGTGTAGTTGCACACAAGTATTTCCTGTCCAGACAGGAAGAAGTCACACTCTAGCATGTCTCCCTTCTGTTTACATGGCTATGAGGAGGACAGATATGCAGCATGACAGTGAATTTAAACTGCGTGATTGGAACATTATTGTCTGGTTTTTAAATCATTCTGCTTTACTGCTTGTCATTCTTGTCCACCTTAACATGTAATGGGGACATAACCAAGGCTGTTTTATGTTTTATTGAGTTCTTTTTTTTCTGTTCTTCTTTAAAACTGCATGAGAGGAGCACACACTGTAGACACACACACCTGTCCAAGGATTTTTTTTTTTTTTAAAACAGCTTAATGGCTCATCCTGTCTCGCAGCACACACACACAGAAGGTCACGGCGAATGGAAACGTTGTCCGCTGTATGGTAGAATGTCGATACCATAATCTGATTGGCCTCGCTGATGGATAGGCGGTTTGCTTGACCTATCACAGCTAACTGAATTATTGCTCCCACATACTCACCTTTCTGTCATCCTGGCTGCCTTGTTCTGTCTCTTTAGTCTGTCTCTGTTCCTCCCTCCCTCTCACATCCACCATCCACCTCTCTCATCTTTTCTCTCTCATTTCTTTCCAGTCACTAACCAGATTAGTCGTGGCCCTTATGGATTTTGCCCTTTATGGGTCTGTATGAACGGAAGGAAAGGAGGCGGAGAAGTGTGTGTGTTTGTGTGTCAGGCTGAGCTGTTCCTACCAGATGTTTTTCTCTGTTTTATTCTTCTGAGCGCCGCACTGTCTGCTTGTCACTGGCAGATACACAGCCTGGGTGTGTGTGTGTGTGTGTGTGTGTGTGTTTAGAGAGGGAGAGTGATGGAGTGCTTTTGTGTATTTGAAAGGGAGGATAAGTGTGTACGTGTGTGTGCCTTTTTGAGATTAATTACTTCCACATAGACTACTAATACTCACAGTGTGGTGGAGGTTTGCAGTACGACCGATGAATATAAAAACAAATCTCAATTCTCCAGGCTCTGACACGCACACACACTCAGGTAGAAAAAAAGGTATTTAAGGTGAAAATCTTGATCTTTATCTCTTAAGCTGGATACTTTTGTGCCAATAAAGCACACTTGATGGCCTTGAATTGAAATGAGAGAAGTTTAGAGTCACAGAGACAAGAAGCAAAACAAGTGTGAAGACGGCTCTGTGAGCAGCCCGTCCAGGTGCAGAATCTCTGGCCTAAATATCAGCTCACCTTTCAAGTCGCCTGTCTTTCAAACTGTGCAAATCCTCCGTATTATAATTCACGTCATTCCCTCCACCCTCAAGCTTCCTGAGCAAGTGTGGGGAAAAAAGAAGACACTTCCAAATCACAGCGTGTATGGTAATCACATCATTAAGAACACAACGATCATGATTCTTTTATCAATATCCAGCAGTTGGAATGCAGTATCAGCTGCTGTGAAGACAGCGCTCTGAAAATCCAACTTAAATAAACACTTTTTTGACCCCTTAGTCATACGAATGTCACTCCAGCTGCCACATCAAAACAGTGGCTCCATACGGTGATTCCCATAGCCCAGTATATGTGTGCAAGTAAATGTTAGTTTGACACGGTCTTTCTCCGTGCTGAGAGAGCTGTTTGTTTAGCTGAACCCACTTTAAACTCAGCAAATCTTAAAGCTGTCACTGTATACTCGAGCGTATCCAACACTAACGTGGTCTTTTAACTTTAACAGCACTTTTTTACTGGCTGTTAAAGACGCATCATTTGAGTCAATCACATTCATGTCGGCATCTCCATAGCTACCAGCTACTAAGTAAGAATCATTTTGAAATCTAAAGAACATTGTGTCTATAATGGCTTTTATTTTTGCACAGGTGGACAGATAACTGCGGATAAAATATTTTTTTTGTTTGATTGTTTGCTCGTGAAGCTATTTTGGTGAACGCACTCAGAAGCAGTGTCCCTTCAGGTTCAGCTGGTTCTTCCCAGGGATGGGGATTGTTTAGGGTCTAGAGAGACCTGGCTGGCCTTCTGTCCCAAACCTCCAGCCCTCTGTGACAGTGTGTCCATGGGAAAATAGTGGGAGCAAGAGGAGGACAAGGAGGAGGAGCAGCAGGGGCTGAGATGGATGGATGGATTGATGGATGGAGCTGAATATGTTTTTTGCTTGATAAAAATGATGCACGTCAGAGAGACAGAGAGAATATTTCTGAACACAGAACTTTTTCTCATTTGTTTACACAGCAGCTTGATTGGGTGGGTGATAAGGTGGATGATGAATTGTTTGTAAGTTTATGACAAAGTTGCATAATTCATCTCTCTGCCTCAAGGCCATTTCAGGACATTTCCCATGACCCCCTTGGGCAGGGGTCATCACTATGACAACAGTCTCTGAGGAACTCTGTCGTAGAAGAGTCGCTTGTGTGTGTGCATTTGTGTACACATGCACAGCGGCATGCGTTCCCGTCTTCAGACAGTAGCCTCTTAGGACAGGAAGAGAGCCCCTTTGATTAAATAATCCAAACGCTCTGATTGTGTACACGATTACAAGTTAGACAAATACATGTTCGCACATAAATAATCAAACGCACACACAGCAGAAGCTACATAAACAGTAACAGAACACCTTCTGGCTGATGAAGAGAGAGGAGGAGGAAGCAGCCGGCAGTCACATGCAGGCTCTTCATTGTTGACGTAAATAAATGTCATAAATGTGAACTGATATATGTACATCTCCAGTATGACCAGTTGTGTGAAGGGATGTTTGGTGCTGTCTGGTTCGATTTGTGCGTCTCAGTTTATGGTGTCCCGTTGACATTATTTACTGACTTAAAACTGGGCTCACCACAAACTTTCCTCTATAATCTGCCTTTCATCTGCTCTCTCCTAATGCTTGTCCTCTGTCACACTGTGTCTCTCTGCAGTGCTGCTGCTCACACTAATATACGGACCTGTCTGGCTTGTGTGTTTCTACAGGAGCGTGTGGAGTATCTGTTCCTCATCATTTTCACGGTGGAGGCTTTCTTGAAGGTAATAGCTTACGGCCTGCTCTTCCACCCCAACGCCTACCTGAGGAACGGCTGGAATCTGCTCGACTTCATCATCGTAGTCGTGGGGTGAGCGGACAGAAAAGCTGTGAAATGTTTGTTGTAATGTTAATCCATCAGTGCATCATCGGCAAATTAGTCATCATACCTTAATATAATTACTGTCAACAAATGAAACTACAGCCAAGACAACTGGCAAGCCTCTGTCCGATGGCAGAGGTACTCATAGTGCTAGCGCCTTTCAAAAGGAAGATAATATTCCCCATGAACACCTTTTAGTGCTGTAGTACAGAACACAACAAAGCTCCTGGGCTTACCCTCATCTTTGCTTACATTTATTTATTCACTGAATCTTTGTTGATGAATTTTTAACAGTTTTTTCTCTCTCTTAACCCACTGAGTGCCAATGCGGGTGGCACAAGGGGGCACACTCCGGGACTCGCTGAGTAATTTTGGGACTTCTGGGATATGTAGTTGGAACATGAAAGAGATGGCATAAGCCACAGTGATCGAAGCAGGAAATGGAAACGTCCGGACTAGAGATCAGAGCAATCGCTACTAGAAAAAAAGTGGTCTTTTTGGTGAAACAAGCCTCTACTCAACTTCAGATAAAAATATTCTATGAGTCTTTAAAGGTGACTCAAAATGCCCAAAAACATAAAAAAAGGCCTGGCACTCAATGAGTTAATGTTTCACCTGTACATTTACCACTCATTCAACCAATCTGACATCCTGTCACTTAGTGCAATTTTCAGAGAGGCTGATGGAGGTGGACAGATGTGGACCCGTTTGTACAATAATACCTATAATCTTAATTTGTGGTGTAAATGTTCAAGTAGTACAATATTTAGCCAAGTGTTGCCATAAAACAATCTTCCTTCACAGTGATTCCATGTTGAAGCCACAGTAAACTTTGGCCTACAGTGTATTGGTGAAGCCTAAACTGATTAGCTTGTTAGATGCTGATAGCAAAGCTTTGCTCTGTTTTTCTTTATCTGCAACTCAGCAACATAGTCCATCTGCTAAACCCTCTGTGCCTGTGTGTGTGTGTGTGTGTGTGTGTGTGTGTGTGTGTGTGTGTGTGTGTGTGTGTGTGTGTTGGTGCATTCACAGAGCCTTCCTTCAGGCTGAGAGGTGCTGTCTTGCGGCCTCTCTTTTTTGTGCGCGCACACACACACACACACACACACACACACACACACACACACACACACGGTCAATTAGAGCATTTTATTGCATTAATGCAACTGTCAGGTCCACTGGCTATTGTGTCATTACCCCCACACAACACAAAGCACAGCTGGCAGGGCACACACACACACACACACACACACACACACTCAGTGAGTCCTGTTCATCGCCAGTCAAATGTTCACTCACATTAGCCATCACTAACTGAGCATGGTTGGCTTCACCCCAAAGATACACACACACAAACAGTGTGTCTTTGGGGTGAAGCCAACCACCTCATCGGCTGGCACTGTGGTGCCAGTGCCCCTGGCATAAACACAACCTTTACCACTCTTATGCTGTTATCTACCCTCTCTGTCTGCCTCTCTCTCTTCTGGCTGTTCTTTCCATCTCTGTTTCAATTATACCTTTTATTGTGACGCAGCACAATTTAATGTGCAATGATACTGTATTGATCCCTTCATAGGTAATTATTTTTTACCTCACAACCCTGCAAAAGTAAGGTCAGAAGGTCAGCTACCTCCTGCAGCCCCAGAATTGGCAGAGCGTTAGTTCGTGCTCTTGCTCAAGGACATTTCAGGAGGTTTGCTGGTTTTGGAGATTAAATCTCAATGGCTTCTCTCGACTTCCCCAGGGTGTTCTTTTCTTTATTTTCCTCTGTCCCAATATAAAACATTATACTTCACTTATCTTTCACATGGCCAAAGTAAGCATGCCTGTGACAAAATTATCCTTGCACTTTTAACACAGTAACTGATTAAATTTTTACTTGGTCACTTAAAAGCAGGCCTGAGTTGAATTAAAGTAAAACTGCAAAATAATAAATAATATAATAAGTAATAAAATAAATGTAAAGAGCCTGTTCAGAAGTCCTAAAATGACTCAGGTTGAGGGTTTTCTTAGTCTTGCTGTTGTCTAAATGAAGCCCTCGCCAGAATTAAGGAAGCGCCCAGAGACCAGAGTTTGCTTCTAGTTTCATCCATGATAAGAAGAGGGAGATGATCACTAACGTTGCCCTCAGCTAAACCTCATTATTCCTCACAACAGGAATCATGTATGTTTCTACAACTCCTCAATTTGTCATTTTGGAAGGCACTGAATTCGACCCATTTTTTCATTTAGATATAAGAACTTGTTCTGGAAACGACACAAAAATGAGAAGAAAAATCGTGAAAACACCAATACACACAAACTCACAATGAATGATTGTCTTTGTGCCTGTGTGTGCCTAACTGCCAGCCTGTGTGTGTGTAGATGAGAAGTGACAGAGTTCGCTCCCTCTGGTATGTTCACCATATGGGTGAAAGAGCTTGTACCTGGTGCTGAGCAGCCTTAGAGGCACACACACACTCTCACACACACACATGCACACACACAGATGCAAGAGCCTGCAGTCTTACTGACACGTACCTAAGAATTTATTAGTGAAGGTTCAGTGAGCTAACAGTGTGTGTGTGCGTGCGTGTGTGTGTGTGTGTGCGCGCCTCTCTTTAGTCTCTGCTTTACATACAGTAGCACTCCTTCTTCACCTCCTTGTCTTCTTTCTTTCCATCACTTCTCTTTACTCTCACATGTATTTTCCTCCTCTTCTTACTTGTGCTATTTTCATTCCTCTCATCTTCTCTTCTTGCACCTTTCATCCTGGTTCTACTTTTTAAGTATTGATGGTATATAAACTGCAGGATCATCACAATACAGTAAGTTAAACCCTAAGGCAAAACTTTTGCGTGCAAAGTATTAAAAAATTATGGAGGACCAAACCTGACGAAAGTATAAATAAATACAGGAATAAATAAATAAAAGAATGAATAAATACAGAAATAAATAATTAGTGTGAATAAATAAAAATGATGAATAAATGGTCCATAAATAATTAAATATCTTACATTTATTTATTTCTGCATGTATTTATATCCACATTTATTTATTGATACATTTATGTATTTCCACATTTCTGTGTCCATGTGCTAATGAGGTAGGAGGAAGAGACGTCAGTCTCATTCAGGATTGGTCAACTGAGTGATCCAGTCAGATCTATAGGGATGGCAAACGCTACACCTCTCATTGTTTTTCATTGATTTTTGCAAGGCCACTTTTAGCTAGCGGGCCACACGTTACACCGGCAGGACAGAACACAAAGTTCCCCTCCTCTGCTCTTACCGGAGTCTCAGACTCCCGCTAGCAAAACTGCAGCACTGGGGGTCAGTGGGTGAGGCCACGTCCCTGTGATGAAAATAACGCTGCAGTTCCGGGCAAAGCTGTTAGCGGCGAGCTGTAGCTTCAGTATGTCCATTTTTTGGGCGATGGATCTGACGCTGCTCAGGAAGATGATCGGTAGCGGTGGTCTGTGCGGTTGTTTCCGTAGCTTAGCAGCTGGGTCCAACCGGCATCCTCGCCACTGCTTCCTTTACGTGAGCCGCCTCAGTTACTATGGGTGACCAACCACGGAGATCCTGGTGGTCTCAAGATGTCTTCCGGTATGTTGTTTTGGGGGTGAAAGTCAGTTGTTATGGACAAATTGTACCTTAGCCCAAGTTAAATTAAGTCCTGATTGCTATAAGTAAAAGTGGCCTTGCAAAAATCAATAAAAAACAATGAGATGTGTAGCATCTAGCCATCCCTATAGATCTGATTGGATCGCTCAGTTGACCAATCCTGAATGAGACTGACCCTCCTACCTCATTAGCATACGGACACAGAAATGTGGAAATAAATAAATGTGGAAATAAATAAATAAATGTGGAAATAAATATATAAATAAATAAATGTAGAAATAAATGTAAGACATTTAATTATTTGTGGACCATTTATTTACCAGTTTTTATTCATTTATTCACGTTAAATTATTTATTTCTGTATTTATTCATTCTTTTATTTATTTATTCCTGTATTTATTTATACATTTATTTATTTATACTTTTGTCAGGTTTGGTCCTCCAAAAAAATAGCCCTGCGACACTGTTGAGTAATTGTATAGGCAATTAAAAAATATTATTTAAACTGATTTCTTAATCTCTCAAATCGGCTCTGGATTAGGTCAAAGAAAAGCAATTTAAAGACATTGCCTCGAGCTATGGGAGCATTTTCACTACTTGACATTTTATGTATTACGTTAGAAATAATAAAAAAAATCAACAGATAAATTGATTCTGAACATAATCAGCTGTAGGCATATTGTGATTTTATGATTTGTCAGAGATTCAATGAAATTCATTTCACTACTACACAACCTCACAACCCGTGTTTATGAATGTACACAGCCTCTGCTATCTTTAGCTGTGGATGTACACAAACCTTTATGTGTTGCTACACTCAAAAGGCTCTAATTATCATCTAACACCCCACCACGGCAAAACATGCTGGCCAAAACGCTGCTGGTACAAAGCTGTGGCTCCTGATGTGCTTTTCATTCTCTGTGAGAGTGAATCAAACTGAGAGGGAGGTGGTGCTAAATAGAGAGGAAGGGAGGGAGCGAGAGAGACAGAGGCCGATATGTTTTGAGAGGTCTTTTCAAGTGGCCATTTCATCTGTGCTAATTGATAATTCTCCATGACTAACGCGCCGCTGACTGGCCTTTGAGCCGCGCTAGCTGGAAAATGGTATTGTATGGTGATTTCTAAAGGATCTCGGAGAGATGGAGAGAGAGCGATAAGCTCGACTGGACGTACATAAATTCACGCTTGTGAGACGTCTGTAAATGATGTCAAAAGGCAACAGCCTAACATGTAGCCCTCTTGATGAATATTACTGCCCAAATTATTCATACTCATACAGGCATACTTTTGGCCATATTGTGTACAAACTGTATAGTCACTCTTAACCAAACATATGTCTGTAAATAGTTTCATACAAGCTAACAAAACACATTCGATGACAATTAGTGTGCATTTCTACCTGCTTTAAGTTCCAGATATAAGACAGCGGAGACACACCACGTGGTAAAATGTAAATGACAGTCCTCTGAGCACACACTCACTTATAAACACATTTTGGAGACACCTCTCTTCAGTCCAGACATGCACAATGTTCCTCTGAGCTGACTGTCAAATCATTAAAGCCGAGTGTCTCACATTTTCTTATCTGTGAAAGACAGAGGGAACAGATGAAACACTTTATTGTTGTGTTGGAGAGCTAACTAATTAAGCTGTTTTATTTTTCCTCTGTTATATTTTCTCCAGAAAGCACATTTGATTGTGAAAACAGCGCAAATGTCTTCACCCCTCCCTTTGCTTTTAAAATTCTGGGCCCAAACTAAGTTGATGTCTAAATTTACATCACTGTCTTATATATTGAGATGGTTATAGATGGTTCAGTGTGGTATCGACAACAGTCATTGACAACAGGGGAAATGGAAAATAGGGCCATAAAGATGACAACTTCAGATATCCATCACTCTATAACACAATATCCCTGCATCTGTATCTCTTTTATTGTTTTCCTCTCTGTCTCTCTCAGATATTCTCTCGTATGTGGAAATGGGATGTCAACCTGACGATGATGGTTATTGAAGTCATTACTTTTTTTCCTCTCGCAGGTTATTCAGTGCGATCTTGGAGCAGGCCACCAAGGGGGACGGGGCCGCTCCTATCGGAGGGAAGGCAGCGGGCTTCGATGTCAAGGCTCTGAGGGCATTCAGAGTACTCAGACCCCTCAGACTGGTCTCTGGAGTACCCAGTAAGTAGACAGAGGGGATGAAAGGCAGAAAAAAGAATAGAAAATAATGCTCTGAGGAGCAGGTGTGAATGGCGAACGGGTGAGGAGGGGGAGAAATGAAGCACAGATTGGACCTGATATTGCTGCTTGATGCCACACACACAAAGAGTCCTCTCATCAGATACCCAGACAGTACGAGCAGTAGATGACTTGTCTGTCAGCCTGTCTGTGTTAGCGACTACAGAAATCAATAATCCAACAGTCCAGAGGACGCAAAGGATCGGATATCGTGTATGAAGGCTTTGCGAAATGCAGAAAGCTGCTGGTGCACATCCCACACTCTTATCGCTCAGTTTGAAAGAGTGAGTGCTGCTGCAGTGCGCAATATTTAGACTGAACCCTGTCCAGCATCACTGGACTGGGTTAAATTGGTATCATGGCAACTGATCAGTTGCATGTTTGCTAGCTGATTAACACAATGACTGACAGACTCGTCGTTTTAAAGGCTTGCAGTGCCAACGCTGCTTATGTGCTGTAGAATTTAGAACAATGTGTAAATGAACTTTGTAATGTTTTGTTAAAATGATATACATTGTACATGTCAAGTACTGTGCTGTGTGATTTTATCAACAGATATACAAACTAATCCAAGTATTTACTTAGTGGTATGTTGCAGCATTCACATCTTCACCAAATTGTTTGTGAAGAAAGATAAATATGGCCCAAGCATTTACATTTGCTGTCTTTCATGTTGATTAGCCTCTTCAACAGAATCACTGTATTTGTAAGTTATTAGCATGCTGTTTTCTGAGTCCTTGTCCATCAAAGCGTTTAGTGAATGACCTGGAATGTTGTATCAAACAAGTTTTTCAAAGTTTCAAAGCTGTTGTGTTTTGTATTATTTCTCAGAAAGCGCTCACATTGAGTAAATGATCACTATGCAGAAAGTCTGCTCGACAAAAAGCCTTTCATCATTAACATTGCTGCCCATTCCAATACAGTGTTCTAGTTTTCTGTCCATCCTTTATGTGTTCTCAGTTGATCGTGGATGTATGTACGTGTGTGTGTGTGCTGCAGGTTTACAGGTAGTGTTGAACTCCATAATCAAAGCCATGGTTCCTCTGCTCCATATCGCCCTGCTGGTCCTCTTTGTCATCATCATCTATGCCATCATCGGCCTGGAGCTCTTCATGGGCAAGATGCACAAGACCTGCACTCACGAGAATACAGGTACACACACACACACACACACATATCGAGAGAGTATCTAGTGTGCACCGATGCACAGGTGCAAATATAAACACGCATGATCAAACACATACTCTCCCATACCGCACCTCAATGCTCAGATCAATTTTGAAGCATGTATTCAACTGTGTGTGAAAGAATGCTTCAGTAAGCATATATTCACACTTCAGCTCCAGAGATAGACACACAGGTGAACATGGTACCGCTCAAACTGAGATCAGCTGAGATGAAACCACACACATCTTTGGCAGTAAAACATCAGCCAGCAAAGCAGGGAGTAAATACCTGCACATACCTTAAACAGGTTGAACGCTAACCTCCATTAATTATTTAAACCATCATTTATGTTTCTGAGTATGAATAATTTGGGCAGTAATTGAAAGAGTGGCTGCCATAAATGATTGAAACAATTTTCAGGAAAGGCCTCTAGGTATAAATGGACTTAAGTGTTGTTATGGTGATGTTATAGGTCCCTTGAGAGGCATTAGCTTTGCACCGGGTAAGTGCCTGTAGAATACTCCGTTATCCCATACGACATCACCCATGAGAGCTTGTTTTGTATAATTAGAAAAACACTTTTTGGTATTGATGTTTTTTTGCTGCTCTATTTGGTTTTAGTTCAACCTGTCCCTTTTAACCTCCTTTGAGATATAGAGGTTTTTCTTTTCGATAAATTATATTTAGTTATTTATATTGGTGGAAATGTAGTAGACAGTGGGATGTAATTTATACCTCTTCCTTAAGCACGGGTCCAAGTCTTTTTACTCATAGGTAATCTGAGGTGACTTACAGCTGGACCATGTCCAAAGATCGGATGGGAATGAAACTCCCACAGTAGAATCATCAGTGTACAAGATGAGCAACTGTGTTAGAAGATATCTTTTATAAGGAGTCAAGCCTGTGTCTATAAAAGCACATAGGTGGGTTTAAACTGAACTCTTCTCTCCTCTGTCACAGTTACCATTGCAGAGGAAAAGCCGGCACCGTGTGCACCTGACGGAGCGTACGGTCGACACTGTAAACGCAACGGAACAGAGTGCAAGATGGGATGGGAAGGTCCAAACGACGGCATCACCAACTTTGACAACTTTGCTTTCGCCATGTTGACAGTGTTCCAGTGTATAACCATGGAGGGTTGGACGGATGTGCTGTACTGGGTGAGCCGGACACCACAACAGTGTGTGTGTGTGTGTGTGTGTGTGTGTGTGTGTGTGTGTGTGTGTGTGTGTGTGTGTGTGTGTGTGCGTGCGTGCGTGTGTGTGTGTGTGGCCCCTGTAGTTTATCTGTAACATCAGTGCCATATGAGTGCTTTTGAAGGAAAGGAATATAAAGCAATAACACAAACACTTCTTCTCTCAGAAAGACAGGTATGCGCACCCGGATTGTTCAAAGAGAAACACACACAGAACGTGTGTGTGTGTGTGTGTGTGTGTGTGTGTGTGTGTGTTACCTCATATCTCAGGCTAAATCGATGCAGACAATACACTGTGTAATTGAAGGCGCCGATTCATTTGGAACGTGGGTTGAATCCCGATGCTTGACTCAAGTGGGAACACACACACACACACACACACACACACACACACACACACACACACACACACACAGTCGTTCAGCCACGGAGGCATATGAACACACAAAAACTATCCTCTTCCTGAGTAAATGGCCAGAAGCATGCAGCAGCCCTGTCCAGCTAAATAAACCAATAGATTAGTCTGCTCTGTTAATCAATGTTAGGGAAGGTTCGATCAGACTCCCACGTGTGCCTCCTGGAGTGTTTGATTTAGACCTCTGGATGGAGGAAAGGCTTCACACAGATTATGATATTGATAATAGATGGTAAGGGCTTAAAGCTTTACCACCTTGAATAACATTTACCCATACCTGTGTGTTTTCTCAAACATCTCAGATGGCTGTTGTACATTTCACACATTAGAATCTTAGAATAATCATTTCACAATGAAAAGATTGTATCCAGAGTTTTGACTGTATTTCTCAATCCAAAAAATGATGCCAGCCATAAGTGCTTCCTTACTTGTTACTCAAGCTCTGTTACTGTTACTTACTGTTAGCTCTGTGACTACAATAATACACAAGAGTCATACAACTTCAGAACATTTAAGTAATGGATGAATAGTTAAATTAGTAAAAGGATTAAAGAATACAAAAATAATGGAATGTGAAGTTACGATGGTGAAGAAGTTTGTTGAAAAGTTGATGTTTTAGCTAAGCTTTTCTCAGTTAGGTGGTCATCAGAACTGGTCAGTTTTCCTGTGTGTGTGTGTGTGTGTGTGTGTGTGTGTGTGTGTGTGTGTGTGTGTGTGAGAGACCTTACTGTACATACAAGAAGGTGTCTGTGTGTGAGAGAGTTGAGTGAGTGTGCTGTACACATGGAGCAGAGAGCTTACTAGCTCTACACCCCTACTGCACAGGGATGCACCGATCCACTTTTTTCACTTCCGATACCGATCCAATACCGTTACCATTATTTAAAGTTTACTATCAGCCAATACCGATGCAGAAAAACAGTGCTAAATTACATAACAAACTATGTCTCATTGTGTGGACAAGACTGGGATCATTCTTTAATGTAAGATAACATCAGACTTGACTTAAATATTTCTTTCCTTTTTTATTTAAAAAATATATAAACAGATATAAATGAACTGCTTAAGTCAGAGCGACGCCACATTAGCTCTAATAAAGTGCTGTGTTTAAGAAAAGAATGTCTCTTTGACTTTTTCTTTTCGTCCATTTCACGTTACAAATTAATACTTTATCGATGCTCTTGGTGGATTATTTGTTGAATTACAGGAGAAGTTTGGACAGATTCAAAAAAGAATATTAATCTAATTTTATCAGCATATTTGATCGTTATTTACAACTGCGTTGATTTTTTTTGAATGGAGTTCTGCTTCATGACCTGCTTTAGTCTACCTTTGTTGTTTTATATACATATAACAACGCATTTCAGGCAGTTTGTCTAGGTAGAGTTACCGTTGCACATGCCTTTACGTTAACGCTAATTTTGACACCGAAACTTTGCTCGCTCTATTTTGAAAACAAATGCGAGCCTCCGTGGAGTGCGTCACCAGCGAATGACGTCACTCGCAGCACACAGCATAGAATTAGACTGAATAGATCTGCTCCTATGTATCGGGCCCAGCGTCACGAGAATTTTCTTCAATATCAGTACCGATACTGATACCACTATGGGATCGGTGCATCCCGACTCCTGCATCTAACCCTGTCTGCTGTAACCTCCTGCACACACGTAAACACAGCATCACTGAAGTTAAATTGAACAATTCACTGGTGAATCCAACTGTCTTTATAATGAATGGGGCCTATTTGTTTGGAGTATAAATGATTATGGAAAAACATTTAAACAACAACAAGCCTTTCATTAAGTTTGGGCCGAGCATTTCCATAGCTTTCACTCTCTCACTTTTTCAGAAATATAGATTAATGACAGCGTCTGCTGCTGTCGTAGCAAATTTACTGAATCCTCCCCTCCGTTATCTCCCCTTTTTGTGCCTGTCTTCATGTTAAAGTGACACATCTTTAATTTTTACAGCTTCAAACTTTTCTCTACTGATCAATCAAAGTTGATGTGCAGATGAATAATCTGACAATTCTGTTATTATGGATTCCTGGATACCAAACTGCTCAGACATCACCTTGTCCTAAATAATGTTTGGTCACACACAAGCAATACAATATCCAGATGAGTGTGTGGCATATTCCCCTGCTACTGAATTTCCTGAAACAAGTCATATTATTGATTTCAATTTTTTTTTTTTTGTGTCACATGCTGTAAATCCTCTATAAATGGACAAATGTAAAGTCACAGCAGCTAAGTGTTTTTCCTGTAAAGGCCCATTCACCTCACCTAAGGATCATGTACTGTAGCGGCGTAAACAGCACACACTTTGAACACAGGTTTGTTTGTCATTGAGCTCCAGAAGCAGTTAAGTGTTGTCGAACGTTCAGCAGCTGCTCTCCAGACAAAAATGTTTCCTCACTCTTAGTCATGCAACACTGCCACTCGTGCTTCGCCAGGTCTCTTGGACTGCTCTTTCTTTGTTTCCTTTTCCTTCTTTTTTTCCTTCTTTAACACCCTTTCTGTCCTTGACCTCTACTGCCCCCCTTCATTTTCTTTGTCTTCTTCTCAAATCCTTTCCTTCCACATGTCTTCCTCCTTACCATTTGCCCTCATCCCTCTCTCTTCCTTCCACCAACCTTCTCCCTGTTAACCCCCCTCTTCTCTCCTTCTCCTTCTCTTCTCTATCTCGTCTCTCTCAGATGCAGGATGCTATGGGCTATGAGCTGCCGTGGGTCTATTTTGTCTCTCTCGTCATCTTCGGCTCCTTTTTCGTTCTCAATCTCGTTCTGGGGGTGTTGAGCGGGTAAGAGGTCGTGCTGTCGTCATGTGAGGTGTCTGTGATGTGGCTGTGTTGTTGTGTGATAACTGACCGTGCATCAAGACTCCCTGAAGCATTTAAAGTGCAATTTAGGACTGTTTTTTATTTTCATTAAAGCATTGTTATTAGTGTTATTGTGCTAGTATCATTACTATTTTTAATCGGGTAAGTTTAGCTTACTGTATTTTATTAGTTGTGCAGTTACTGTTGAACTGTGAATTGAACATGCTTCACCCTGTCATCATAGTCCTGTCATCACCTCAGACACTTATTACACACAATAAGTGTCATTTAAGCATCCTCATACAAAAGGTGGACACTCAGTCCCAAATTATTGTTCTAACAGCAAAAATTGCACCACATTCAAAGCATCTGCTTACAGTGTTTACTGATATACAGACTGCCGAAAACTCAGTTGACAAATAGTCAGAATTAGCGTTGATGTGCAAATTATTTTGGATCAGCCAAGTGGTACGCTGAAGAAATAAAATACAAATAAGAGGAGGGACGACAGCTGACTCCATCTTGTAAAGTTCATTGTCGGCTACAGTCGAGGCAGTCGAGGAAAAGATGACGATCACTCTCTCTAACTCCTTTCTGTTCCACTCAATCAATCCTTTGTCAGAGCCTAAGACACACACACACACACACACACACACACACCCAAGAGAAACAGTTACGAGCCGTCTGTTAGGTTCATGTCAGTTGACCTCAGGGGGCCTTATGCCGTCACAAACTGTGATGGACAGGTGGACACACACGCACACACACACACACACACACACACACCATCCAGACTCTTATTTTGACCATCACATGTTTAAATTCATACACAAGCAGCTTTCTTTTGTCTTTCTGTCTCTTTTTTAGGCTCTGGCTCTGTTTTAAGAGACTTCCTCTTCAAACAACTGCAGACCAGACGAGCAAGCATCGTCTTACATTGTTTGCGTAGCGTTATGTGCAGCGAGTAGATGTTTGTACAGAGGCACGTGCTGCGTGTGTGTCCGAGAGTGTTCGTTCTGTTTCAATAAGTTCTGCTCCAGCAAGTGAGCTGGGCGCCGTCTCACCTCGCTCTGCCAAGTCACGCTGTTTTAGTACAAGCACCACCCGGCCTGCAGGGACACACTGGGGTATTAATAATTCACCCCTCAGGTCAACCGTGGAGGTTGAATCTAAAAAAAACTTGCACAACAGGGGAAACACAACAGGCAAATAAAAAAAACAGTTTGTCTGAGGACAGAGTGAAGTCAGGAAACATTAAAAGCGTTAAAAAAACGGAAATTATAGGATGGAAGCCTACACTGAATAGGGAACATCATTGTTCATAAAAGCATTATAGTTAGCAGCTATATGTAATTTGATCATCTGAGTTAAAATCCATCCATCCATCCATCCATTATCTACCACTTATCCTCATAGGGTCGCGGTGGGGGCTGGAGCCTATCCCAGCTGTCTTAGGATGAAAGGCAGGGTACACCCTGGACAAGTCGCCACCTCATCACAGGACACATAGAGACAGACAACCACTCACACTCACATTCACACCTACGGTCAATTTAAATTAGCCAGTTAACCTAATCCCCATACATGTTTTTGGATGGTGGGAGGAAGCCAGAGTACCCAGAGAGAACCCACACAGACACGTGGAGAACATGCAAACTCCACACAGAAAGGCCCAGGGCCCAGGATTCGAACCCGGTACCTTCTTGCTGTGAGGCGACATGAGTTAAAATCAGTTATGAAAAATCTAATGATAATTGCAGTATAGTAATAGTAAAAATGTCATAAAAAAATGAAAATGTTGATTATAGCACATTTATTTTGAAAGAGTAAAAACCCTGAGAGTCATGAGGACAGTAATGGTGTCCAAACCATGGGAGTCTTGCTGCACAGTCTGTTGAAATGTTGCTAACTGCCTTCTCTCCACAGTGAGTGAGCCTGAAATGAGCTGATTTGAGTGGAACTAAAATGAAGCAAACTTTCTGTTGCTGGTAACCTTGGTTATGCTACTCCCAATTGACTCTAAGGAATACGATGAATGCAACATAATGTCTGCAGGGATCCTGCAAAAGCGAAACGTCTCCATCAGTTGGGAAAGTTCACTGAGGATCTAACCCCATCCTTCCTCTCCTCCTTCCTCTTCTAACATTCCTTCTTGCTCCTTCCTTACTTTCATTCCTGCTCCCTCAATTACTGTCCTCTCTACTTGCCTCCCTCTCCTCCCTACGTCTTTGCTCTCCATCTTTTCTGTCTCCTCTCCTTGGTACTCCTCCATGCCTCCGTCTCTCCACCTAGGTGAATGATGCAGTAGGGAACAGGTGGCCCTGGGTGTATTTTGTCACCTTAATCATCATCGGATCCTTCTTTGTGCTAAACTTGGTTCTGGGGGTATTGAGCGGGTAAGGGCAAGGTTAAAGGTTCAAACTAACCTCTCTCTCTCTCTCTCTTTCTCTCTCTTTCTCTTTCTCTTTCATGCTGTTGCTCTGAAGAAAATTTATTTCTGTCTACTTCCTGCTTCAGACATTAGATGTATTTAAGTGTCTAATACAGGTACAAGTTGAGACAATTGAGTGATTCCTTCCTTTACATCCAACATATTCTACAGGATCACATGTATGTGGAGTCCCATTAACTGCTTATTAGTCGTCATCATTGTATCTGACTGTAATCAGATCATATTACAACATCTTGCTCTAGGACACTTCTTGCCTCATGCAAGTCCTTATATCAAAAAGTTCTCACTTTAAAATACACAACTCTATGTTCTCTCCAACTCTACAGAAAGGCACTCTTACGATCATAAAATGCTCAATGGCACAAAACACTGCAATCTCAATTTAAAACCAAGAGAACCACAAGCCAGTGGTGTAAAATCAGGCTCCCAGTCAGTGGTGTGCATAGATCTTTTGAAAGGCAGGGGTGAAAAGATAAAAAAGGGCACCTACAGCGCATTCTCACCACTGCAGAGGGCACTTAAGTGCGTGGTTTTGCCTCCCAAGAGTGCACTCTATCATGTTTTAACCAGCCAAGAGGGCACTTTAGTGTGTTTTGCCAACCAGGCATTTGAGCATGTTTTTTCCCCTCCAAGCAGGGCAGTTTAGCACGTTTTCAACAATCAGGCCACGAGGGGGCGCTGTAAGGATATGAACATATGCTTTGCAGTTTGCTGTTTGTTTTCAAATTTTTTTCAATTCTTGTGACTTCAGCATCCATTTAAAAACAGTATTGGAATCAGTACCACTGCAATTTAGTATACCTTTGAATATGAGTTATATGAAATCAGTCATTAGTACATTCATCTGATGGTGCTGATGGTTTCTTCACCAGCAGTAGGTTATGATTAACTTGGGTTGGGCACAGGTTTAGGGGAGTGAGGTGTCTCACCACTGACTGACTGACCCCAACATGACTCTTGATGCCTGCAGTGATGTAAAACAGAGGTCTATCTGGTGCAAACAGCTTGGGGGGTTTGGCTGTCTCACTCTTTGTCTGACTTCTGACTAATGATGCTGTTCACACACTACACAGCCTGACCTTTAACCAACTGCTTCCTCCATGGAGTGTGTGTGGGTCCCCGATTGGCATAATAACTAATGGCTAAACAGGAAGAAGGAGAGCGACGGGCGTAGAGACAGAAACGTAGGGTGTGACTGTGTTTGTCTGGAGATGATGTCATGTGTAAATAGAAAGAATGGGCCGAGTCCTGGAAAAGAATGAGGGAGAGAAGAAGGAGCAGAGAGTGAGGCAAATCCAGCGGTGACTTAAGACAGAAAAATGAGACGATGAAAACGGGAAAATTGAGAGCGATGCCTTAGAGTTTTGTACGCACACACACGGCACAGGCACAGTACGCACACAAACACAGATCAATAGGATTGGGTCTCCTGCTAATGTTCTGACAAGCACAACAGTAGCAGTTTGTCTTAATGCTCATTGATCTGTCCGTAGGTGTGATCTGCTCCATCATTCCTCTAAATTTCTCTGTCTCTCTCTTACACACACACACACACACACACACACACTTAATTCTGTTCCAGGCTATAGACTGACTGTAAAGATCAATAGAAATGCCATGACAATCTATAGAATTTCATTATGGATCTTGGTCCTGCCTACTGACTGAACTGCTATCCTTATTCAAAATGCTATCCTTATTCAAAATCTTTTTCATCAATCTATTCAAAAAACAGGGGGAGGGTCCAGAATACACTTGTCAATGGACCATCAAACTTGTCCACTTTTTTACTGCAAATGCTCCCAAGCCTCCCAGCTCCTGTCAGCTCTCATCCAAATGAATGCTTTGGCTCTAACCTGACTCTGACCTTCCCCAAGTGCAGCTTTTAACCAAGTGTCCCTTAATTCTTTTCTCTCTCTCTTTCTTTTTGTCCTGACACCTGGATGTAATTTCACCAGGTTTCATCATAATCTTTCAATATTTCACACTCTCCTAACATCGATTTTAGTTGTCTTAAATCATCTTCGGCCATGTCCTCACTTTGTCCACATTACCTCCAAAATCCTCAGAAAGCTGAAAAAGCAGGCATCATACTGTGTCACTCCGGAAAAAATAAAGAAAATTTAACGGCACTATAGGAAGTGAAGTATTAGAAATTCAATGGATTCATGTTTATTCTATATTTACATTGCAGTCAATTGTTTTTCGACATTAATTGTAAATATTAAATGAAAAAAGACACAAAATAAAGCGCTCAGTTTAGCTGCATATCGTCATTCTGACCCACGGCCTAAAGCTCTGCGTGGTGACCGAACCGATGAGATGGCACACAAAAGGTGAGGAGCTCAGCGATGCAGGACGACCTCGGTCCAGTGTGACAGCAGCAAGCTGAGGTGGTTCAGCAGGTGAGGGATGCCCTCTCTGTCCCTCCCTCGGGGGGTGCTATCACGCACATTACACCTGGGAGGAGACCCAGGGGTGGACCGCAGAAACCACAACTCCCAACAGGCTTGTGAGCACCTGGTGCCCTGTTTCCCTGGAACAGCAGCAGTTAGATGACTAATATGCATGGATTACAAAATCACGTCCACATTATCTAAATAATACAATGGTATAAAACAATGTGTTTGTCTTTGTGCATTCATCAGCAATGAATGTTTGGCCACAGGTGATAATTTCAGACTAGCAGCATGTTGACATAGCAAAGTAAATGAAATGACTTCACTTATCCACACTTGGTTAGTCAGCAGGGGTATCTCAGTTCACATTCCCACCAGCATGTCAGGCTTCAACTTTAGCATAGAGCTACATTAGCTCAGGCTCTTTATCAATGTTGGAAATGCTGTGTTTTCATGCAGAAGTTACCATGTTCACCAACGTATGAGCAGAACTGAATTGAATTGTTTAAAAATATATATCTGGATTAATTGGTTTGAGATGTGAGTCCAACTCTACTCCGTTTTATTTGTATTTGCATACTAACACTTGGTCCCCTTGGCTTTTCCGTCTTCATTTTCCCTCTTTTTTCCCTCTCTCTAGCAGGTTTCCCCTCCTTCCTGTCCTGACACACTGTGTAACGATCATAATTATTGCAGTATTGTCACATGATTTGTTTAGTTTGGATTTTCAGATTCTTTTCCCCTCTGTCTGTTTCTGTTTCTCCCTCTATCCCTCTATCCTGTTCCCCTCCTCCCAGAGAGTTTTCCAAGGAGAGAGAGAAGGCCAAGGCTCGTGGTGATTTCCAGAAACTCAGAGAAAAACAGCAACTGGAGGAGGACCTCAAGGTAGGCTGTTCTCTCTGCACGTGTTTTATTGAGGCCTCTTCTGCTAGAGGATGTAACCGTCTTCACCAGCTACCAGTATTATTTATAGCATAGTATATTACTGCCCGGCTTTCAAAAAGGTGATTGACATTTTAGATGGATGTCAAAAGGATGTAAAAAAACATCTCCAATTTAAGGCAGTAAGCCCAGAAAGCAGAGAGACTGAAAGTTCAACATACTTTACAGATGGAATAAAAGAAGAAAGACAAACATACGCATTAAGATATTTTTAAAAGCATAATAAGATGTAACTACTTACTTCATCTATAAGTATTCAGTATACTATAAGAAGGATACAGGAACAGACATGTATAAGTGCGGACACGTTTAATCCATAAAATTCTGCATTTTTGTTTATAAAGAGACTGCTAACTAATCAGTATATTGTTGTGTGTGAATGTAGGGCTATTTAGACTGGATCACTCAGGCTGAAGACATTGACCCAGAGAATGAAGAGGAGGGCATGGACGATGATAAACCTAGAAACCGTGAGTACTACAGTGTGTCTCAATTTTTTATTTTTTTTAATTTATTTGCTTGCTGTGATGGCAGTACAGTTAGGATTATCTGTGTTTTGAGTAGAGTAAAGGCTGGAATATACTTCTCCGTCTGCGTAATCCGTCATCCGACTCCGTAGCTACGGAAACCCCTCGAGCCCTCGCACTTCTCCGTCATGATGCGTGTTGTGCAGCCCTGCGCTGAAATGCACCCCCTCGGAAAGTGAAGCAATTCGCCTTAATATCGCAGATAAAAGCAGGAGAAAATACTATTTTATGATTTAATTATTTGTGAGGGAGATAGAAGAGAACAACATTGGTTGCTTTCAGTCTTTAAAACTCCTCTTTCTTTTCAACACAAAATCGGATAATAGCGAACGCAAACCAACAACTTTCGGTATGTTCTGTGTAAGTATACCCCAGCCATAATTACTGAATGAATTAAATAGATTTTTTGAGCAGTTTTAATGTGTTTGGTTTGCCTTTCACAAGGATAATCGATACTTTAGTTCCTGTCCTGTCTGTGCTGCTGCAGAGGAGACCTGTCTGTTTCTGTGTAGGGAGAGGGGCTGCATTTCACAGCAGGGTGCAGCTAGAGGACCAATCACAGCCCTTGTCGTCTCCGTCTTCCCTTGACGGATTGACGGACAGTTAAAAAAAAATTCCTGCGTCCGGAGACGACGGAGAGGCTCTCCGTCAGGCTCTCCGGCGACGGAGAGGGCTCTCCGTCTCTATGTACGGCACTTTACGGAGTACTATAAATTGGCCTTAAGACTTGATGTGTTTGGGTTGGTTGTGCTTTGTGCACATAAGACCTTGTTTATGTCAAATCTAGTGTTCATTCTGTAAGTAGTGAGCTCATAACTGTGGTCTCCATCACATGATGGTGCTTGGTAGTCAGTGAATGAAAGACTGACAGAGAGTCTGACTGAAAGACAGAGAGGATGTTGATATTGTCTGCTTGCTTTGGCTGAGAACCCTCCTGAGGTTTAAAACCTGTTTAGATATTAGTGGAACGTGTCAGACTGCAGCTAATAGCCTGTGGGCACACACGCTGTAGCTTTACACACCCTTAGCAATATGTGTGCTTGTGTTCTGACAGAAATGTACACAAACAAATTAGCACCCTGTCTCTCTCCACGACGCCTCCAGAGAGAGGCAGTCGCACACGGTACATGTGTCCCCAGGACTGAGCTACTTTTCCTGGGGAGAGAGAGTGCTCCAGTCTCTTTTGACCTGGAGGTTTTTGAGATGATAGATAGAACTCGAGAGAGAGAAAACAAGGATTTGACAAAACGTGTTCTGCTCAGTATGTACAGTATGTACTGCGAACTGTTTTGCAAATGTGTGGAGCTCAGCTTCCTCACAGTGATGATGAATGAATGATGAAGACTAAATATGCAGAGGCAGAGCACGCATTCTGCTCATCTTTTACAAAGCACTGTGGCTCAATCTGAGAAACACTGACGACTGCCAAGGGAAGAAGAAAGAAAGACAAAATGACGATCTCATCTTTCGTGACGCTCAAGAAAATTCCCATGGTCAAATGATTTACGATTTACATGAAAATAAGGCTCGACACCCCTGTGGCTAATCCGTAACAAATCTACTTGTTTTCACCTGATGCCGCCATGCCCTCCTGGGCCAATCAGTGTGGAAAAAACACATCAGCAGTGGCTGGCATATTAACACAGACAAACAAATGCAGTATGTGGCCTCCCCAGTTGGGGCAATTTTGTAAAATGTCACCTCAGTATTTAGATCTTTCTTTCCTCCAATTTGTTCTAGTTCTGCATCACTGATATTGTGTGCAAGTCCCATTCACTCATGGATGGAATGATAAAAAAGTGCTTGATCTAGTGTCGTCCATTATGAACATATATAAGGTTCTTAACACATTTGCCATATAAATTAAATTTTAAAATGAGTATCAGTCAGTTGCAATATTCCCCCCATTCATTTTTTTAAATAGTATAATCTAGGCCTTTAGATTTCAACGTCAACATGATTGATTGGTGTGATCTGAAGTTCTCCATCAGAAAGATCAATCATCCCTCTGTTTGTGAAGGAGCAGAATCAAGTCACTCACTCTCTTATTGCTCTGTCTCCCCCTCTCCTCGACGGATGGATCCTCCTCTGGGAAGATGAATGAGGGCAGTTTGTCCCTGATGCCCAGGACATTTTGCATAGACCAGTGCATGCACACACACACACACACACACACACGTCCTAAGAAGGAATAGGAGACTTAAAGAATAGAAGAGAGGATATGGAAGGGAAAACAAAGAGGGATAGAAATATAGAGAGAGTGTGTGTGACAGAAAGAGTATCTGGGACACAGAACAGATGGGATTTCACATCATGAGCAAGTCATACTAGTGACCACACACTCATACAGAGACCACACACACACACACATCTTGTCTACACAGCCATCTATCATCCCATCTTTACATGAAGCTTTACAGGGGCATCATATTGATGTATGATGGGAATGTGGTGTTCAAATGAAGACAGATATGTATTGTGTGTGTGTGTGGCAGTTGTAGGTTTCATTATATTGATTTTCACTGTTTTTAGTTACAGATAAAGTGAGTGTGAATGCATCAAGAGCCTCTAAAATATGGTGGTTATCTCTTTTCTGAGGCCGCACTCATGGCCAACACATGCACTCAAATATGATGATATATGATGTGGTATGGATGGTTAGTTTATTTATGTATTTCTATATATTTGTGGTTCTTGCCTGATCTTACCCGATGCCATCTTGTTCTTGTGTTTTGCTGTTCTTGTGTTGTTCTTCCATCATTTCTCCATGTCTTGGTCGATTTAAAAGACATGCTTCCGTGTGTTCAGTTGTAATCAAGCTAGTGTAAATTTTAACGTGAATACATTATGAAGCCTATTTGTGAGGGCGGTTACCCAGAAGCCCATTTTCATTCACATTATCATGCAATTCCGTCAAAGCTGAAACAGTCCTTGTGCAGTGATTGGTTAATTTAAATGGAAAACTGTATGATTATCTACTTTATGAGCATACATGTGTAAATTGGCTTATATGTTTGTGTGCCAGATGTCATGCTTCACATCTGTGTATGCAGTATTCATTCCACTAATGTACAAATTGACTCATTCTGTGAATATTGCCAGTACTATTCTGCAGTTCGCTTGAACATTTGTGTGTGAATCACTGTCAAAAATGAGCAGAATCCAACAATAGGGATGATCCCAGTATGGAGGAGCACACTGATGAATGTACGGGCTCACAATGATGCAAACAGAGGGAGAGGAAGGGGTGAAGTGGACAGGAAACAATCGCTATTGTGTTAGCTAAGAGGAAGGAGAATAGGATTGACACTAGTTGTGCTCAGTGAAAACATCCCCACAACGTGCTTTTGAACATTGACTTCTTCCACTCTCTAGAATATGAATTCATCCTTTTTCTGTTCTGTCATTTCTTTTTACCGTGGAAAATCCCGTTTTGTTGAGATATAGTGGCAAAATCAGGCGATGAAACACAGCATAAAAGACTAAATGGTTCAAGAGGGAAAAGCACAGTAATACCGTCTTGCCAGTTATGTTAGTAATACATCTCAAATTATAGTAATAGCTGGAGTAATGCAATGAGGTGTGACTGTAAAGAGGGAATGACATTTTTGCAGAAGCAATCATGTTTCTTTTTGTGTGTCATTAGAGCCGTGTGATTATTTGTCTTCCAATTTACAGCTTGTGTACATTTGCACATTTGTGGCGACTGTGAATGTGTGTGTCCATTTTGTGTGTGCTTGTGTGTGTGTGTGTGTTGTGTTGCTGAGCCGTGCTCTCTATCTCCAGGTAAGAACCAGCGTTTTCAGTCTCTGCGTGGAGCCGTGAAGAAAAATGCGTCTTTCCTTCGTAAGGCGTGTGCGTCTGTTTGCATGGTCCACCACTAGTTAAAGATTTACTGGAAACTATTCAATTCTAGACGTGCAAGCGAGCTGCCTCCCTCCCTCTTCTCTCCTCGTCCTTTCCTCCTGCATCGTAGTGAGCACATTTTTTCAGTGGCTGCCTCTCAAGGCTGTAATGTAGTTTACTCTCTTCCTCACCCCTTTTTATACACCTTCCATACTCTAATATGTAGGCCATATATGTATTATGGCCCTTGATTTAAAAGACAAGGCAATAAGGACATGAGGAGCAAATATAATTCCCGTGTTGAGATGCAGCCACTGTTTTCCTTTTTAGGCTCGTAGGAAAGGAAATTGTTCACATCTGCCTGGGAAAAAAAACAAGAGGACAATGTCATCACAGAAAACAATTAGAGTTGGGTTTACACACTGTAAAACATCTGTGATATTTGTGATGTCACAGTCCTCTCCTTATTGTTTCAGACTCCTTTCCCTACAATCCCCTGCACTGTTGCTAGCTGATTGAGATACTGGTCCAGAGAGTGCATGGCAAAATATTTGTTGATTATTTTTAAACCCCAATGTAATGTGACAATTGCCCAGTGAGCAAAAAAGACTAAAATTCAAAATGTGACATTATTGAGGCTGCATGGTAAAACCTCATTTACTGTGAATTCACAGGCACTGTTGGGCAGTTTGGAGTTTGGTATTGAGAATTTGGACTGCTTGAAATATCTGAAAGTGGCCAAAGGACTATTAATATCTGACCTCTTTCAATATGTTGACACAGGCACTAACATATCTTTCCACCAAAGACTGCAATGAATACTTTATCATCATTCAGTTCAGTACATTAAGCAGAGTTTATGTCACTGATATTATGTCATAATTTCATTCACACATGCCAGCACTGGTAGGAATGAATGAATCTGTTAAGTTGAAAAAGTGTGACCCTTCCCTGTCTTCCTCCTTCCATTTCTGTCCCTCCCATCCTCCCTCATTTCCCATCTTCATCTCCTTCCATCTCTCTGTGTCTCATGTCTTTGGGGTTTACTCTAACAATAGGTTTTAAACTAGTTCAGAGCTCCATTGAGGAGAAGGCACCGGGCTGGTTTTATATTTGAAAGGCTTTAGCCTCAGGAGAGACTGGAGGGCCCCGAGTGCTTTTTACTAAGTAGCATAGCAGCAGGTGGCACGTGTTACGTGTCGAGGTGAGGGAACATACAGCGTGTTCACAACAGAGGCCTTAATGTTCAGAGAGAGACCATCCTGGTCTTTACAGCCGAGTTCATCCATCACCAAGCATGTGGCAAAGTACTCTTCACTCACTGTAGCTTACTTTGATGTATTGTGTTGGCTAAGTGCTTACAAGCCAGCTCTTGATATATACAACACAACAAGAAAACACAGTTTTTTTTTGCTGCATGCTGCAAACGGTTTTTACAGATTTATATTAAGGCTTTATATAAAATCTGCCCTGGGAACTTGGTTAGTCCACAGAAATGATCTGAATGCTTTATTGTCATTGTCATAGCAGACCCTTTTTATGTTAACACTCAGGAACGGCTCGATGACTGCAGCCCCCATTAGCCTCAGCTTTGATGATGATCTGCTTGCTGACAGACTTTGCCTGCTTGCTTTTCTTTGCTTAACATGATTGCCTATTTGCTTGCCACAGCATTATTTACTCATCTTTATTCATTGTCATACACTGACTACACGTTCGTCGTGAGTTTTATTTGTTATATGGAACTTAAGGGATGCATGGAATTCAAACATCAAATGATTTCTATGACCGGAGCAGAGATCAGCAAGCTCATTTTCATGACAAGCTCTATATTTCTCATCATTTTTGTGTTGCTAAATTTGAAAAAAAAAACACAATTCAAGTCAAGATTATGAATATTCTGTTTGTTTTTTTTTGAATGCCCTCTCATCTTAAGTGCCGATCATGTCCCTTGGATTCATGTTGAGAGTGGTTTTGCAAGAGTAGGTTTTGCTTTATTTAAGGGTGGATATCTTACTTTAATACAAGATGCATTGAGATTCATATCGGTATCTGACTCCAGTACCCAGAGGGTGTTACAATAAGTGTTTGAGGTGACAGTGAGAGGAGTGCAGCTCATTCCCGCAGGCAGCCAAAGACTGACAGAAGCAATAAAAAGCAATGTATCACTTCATATCAGTCTCTGAACCAGACATCCCCACATTCATTCCCCATTTATTCCTCTCTCTCCATCCATACCTCCCTCAGTGCTTCCATCTCTCCCTCTTTTTCCTTTTTAACACTTTTCCATCTGTAACGGCAGATTCATATTACTCCTGTCCTTCCTCTACCTGGTAGCCATCCTTCCACCTTCACACACCATTACACCTGTCTTTAAATAAGGACACATTCACAGTCTCCTTGTGGCTCAATAAACAAAGAAAGGTTGGGCTCAGTGAGCTTCCCACCTGTTTACACATGTAACAAAGATCAAGTTAATTAACTTATTTTTCAGATGTTTGTATTGACATACATCCCGTCAAAGCTCACACAGTTTGATCTAAGTTTAGAGTACTAAATTAAAAAAAAGTATTACAAGGTTTCTTTTCAGGCTGCAATTAAGCTGCAACATCCCCCGCAACGTTTGCAGACCAAAGACCAAAATCTCCAGGATGTTTTTTTTCTTTCAATCTCTGTGAGCTCTAAAATCACAAAGGAGTTTTGTTAAGATTTAGTTCACCCGGATTTAAGCAATCTTTGAGCTTAGAAGTTAAAATCCTCCCTAATAGCTGTTGCAGAGGTTGCGTCTCAGGTTCCCTAACCGGTAAATATTATTGTTAGCATGGAAACTTAGTATGTAATTATTTTAGGCAACCAGTGTATGTATACAGTATAATTACATCCATAGAAATCAGTTTTTTTTAACAGTTTAACCCAGAATCCACTGCACCGCCTCAATACTTGACTATAGAAGACTGGATGAACGTTCCAGCTTTTAAGTGTGTGTGAGGTAATGCTTTTGACAGTTTGGAGATGTTTTGAATTCAAGGTTTAGAGCAAGAAACACGATAAAAAAACAGGGTAGTATTGACATAAGTGAGGAACCCATTTCCCGTCCTGTTAATTCATCTTTGTCTTTTTCTGTCTTTTTCTCGGGCTCTTCTCCTCTCTGTCTCTCAGTGAGCATGCCAGCCAGCGAGAATGAATCAGTCAACACAGACAACGTCCCCGGGGGAGACGTGGAGGGGGAGACCTGCTGTACCCGGCTAGCGTAAGTATCTCACCCTTTCTCTTACACACCTCCTCTCCTCCTCCTCCTCCTCAGCTCTCTCAGTCACCTTCTGTCAATCCAAAGGTTGAACTCTACCCCCACATGTATTAGCACTTCAGTGTTGGTACAAGAGGCCCAACCAGCCTCTGTCCTTCACTGGTCTCATAAAGCCAGACCTGTGTGTCATCAAGCTGGAAGAGGTTTGGAAGAATCCCCACTCTAACACTGGTTAGAGGAGAGCAGAGTGACAGTGGGGCGTCAACATCCTCCCAACTGATAAAGAGATAATAGGAAGTAGAGAGGTGGAAATAGATAGGGAGAACTTGGATGGATCTGAGGAGACAACTCGACAGTCTTTTTCATTTTGACAGTCCTAAACAATCTGTGACCCTGATGAAACGCAGGTCAGGCTAAGAGGAATTAATCCTACATTATACCAACGTGCCTTATTCTTTTTTTTCTGGTGTACTACAACTAAACAACCTTGTTCTGAAGTCGAAAATGAAAATGTTTTCAACTCTTTCAGTGCCAGCCGAAAGTGCCTTGTGCCAGTGTTTTTTTGCCCATTTTGAGTCATTTTTAGACCCACAGAATATTTTGTACTATGTCTCTGAAAACACAGAGTAGCTCAAATGAAAGAAGAGATGCACTATTTCATGGAAAAAAAGTTTTTTTTTACCTTGTTCCGTTCTTGTTTTATCTGGAGGAGAGCAGAGGTCACTTTCACCAAAATCGCCACTTTTTGTCCGTTTGTTTTGCTCTCTAAATGCGATCGTTTCCACTTCCTGCTTTGATCTCTGTGGCGTATATTAACCATTTATGTCCCGACCACAAATCACAGAAGCCCCGAAATTACTGACAGGCTGCGGGAGACCGTGATCAGCGATCATTGATGGTGTAACTCATCAATGGCACTCAAAAAGTTAATCTTGCTTTGGGGCTCATTTTTAATATTTCATACCTCACAGTGTCACAGACTTTGAATATCTGGCGTTCCTTCTGTCTTCTTGTCACAGAATAGCTCTGTGACAGAAGCAGTGGTACTAAGAAAGCCTGACCGTCATTTGGGACTAAACAAAACATAGAAAAGCAGCACATCTCTCATGGCTTCACCTCATCTAGTAGTAATCTGTTTTCTCTCCATCTGTCTCTGTTCTCTCTCTCTCTTTTTCTTTCACCTTTGTGCGTTTGCTGAAATGCTCTCCTCCTCCCCTGTGGGAGCTCACGAACAGCTGACACACCCCCCTACATTATTCAAACAAGTGCGTCGCTTTCTTTGTGAGACACGAGGCTGCGCAGGAGCCCTGACCCCAGCTGGCCTTCTTAAGCAAACGAGCAAACACACCTACAGTACATGGCAATCTGTGCCTTAATGTGAACATAGCAGAATAAAACACAGCTGAATAGAGGCAGTTAGTGTGCAGCATGGCATCAGTTTGAAGCAAACACACTTGACCAGAGGAACTGTGAGGCCAGTAGACACACCTGGATGGCACACTGTTGTTTATCTGTACTCTCGCTGTCCATCTGTTAATTTGTCTTTGTTATGTTGTTTGTGTTTATTTTTCCCATCAGACCAAAAGACCTAAAATCAAAGGATACATCATATATCAGTCTTCAGGTGGCAAGTGCCAAATATAACTTATAATGAGCAAATTAGTAATTGTATCAGTCCGTTTGATGCTGTGTGATCAATTTTCCATTTACTTTCACGATTTATTGATTAATCGTAGGAATAGTGGAAATCCTGCATGGTTTCTGACCCCGTGGTATCAGTCAAGCACTATGAATAACTATATAGGAATAGAAAGGTCATACTAGTGCAATACCATAACCAGTTCAAGGTTCCTTACAGTAATTTTAATCATTGTGCCAACAACTAATAAAAGTTATGTTACTAAATGTTTCTCTATTAGATCATTTTTACAGTTCCTATTAAAGTGTGTAGGTCTACAGCATCAGTCTCCCTTTTTATTATCAATGAAGGAGCTCCAGAATTTGCACCTGTGATTCAGAGTCTCACTTAAATAAGTGACTTTCTCAGTAATCAGACTGTTCTAATCCAAATGAATAGTAACCTTGCCAAAGCTGGAAATACGAGCCCTCATCCTTCGTCTGCCACACTGCAACAAGTTTGGCTAGGGGCATTCGCTCACACTATTATCGAGATAAAACTCAGCACTTTCAGTGTTTATCAGTTCTTCTTCACATTGCTATGGAGACAGACCTCAGGGTAGGAGCTACTTCAACGCCTGCTGATCTCCATAATCGAGACGGACACAAAGAGAGGAGAGACGTGTGTACTGTCAGCCTTCATATCCAACCAGTCAGTCATTTTATTCAACCGTTCAGTCAGTCAGTGAGTCATTTTATTGCTTCAATCAGTCAGCCAGTCAGTCCTTAAAGCTCATTACAGTACATTACACTACTATGTTCTCTTTTGATTTATTTAGTTTCCTAAAATTAATGTGGAAGCAACAAAATGAGCTGCAAAGTGCGTTTAATCAAATTCAAACATTTATGTCGTTTTCTGCATCAGGTTTGGTTATCATTAATCAACCGTTGGCTGAGAGAGGGCATGTGGCACATTAAAGTTGAAGATGCAGCCCATGGTCAAATCAAGTTATCCCAACATTATGGATGTTAATTTCATATTTTGTTGATTCAGATTTCCTCTGTGGGAATTTCTCTTCTCTCCTCTCCTCTTTCCTCTTCTCTTCTCTGCCCAGAGATGATGTCTTCCATCATCGCTTGTCCTCAGTATTTCATGTATTGTTGCTGTTACAGTGGTGAACAATCACCAGTGCTGATTGGAGGAAATCCAATCTCAAAGCATTTTGTTTATTTTGACTGGATTCCACTGTATACATGTTTGTTTGGGGTGATTTGTTCAAAAGAAAAAGTAGGTGATTTTACAGATGATCATTCAGTCCTACAGAGAGAAGTCATGACTGGTAGTTTTTGTGCTCATGTAGTTCACCTCAGTCCCTAAACTAGTGTGTAAGGTGACTGCAACCCAAAAGGATGGATCCACACAACCAGGTTGTTCATCAAACATTGTTACCATAACAAATCACCCCGTTCATGTTGTGTGCCTGTCTACATGTGTGTTATGTGTGTGTGTGTGTGTATAATCCATTCTGTTTTCTGTGTTCCAGAAATAGGATCTCCAAATCCAAGTTCAGGTTAGTACATGTTGTTTACCATTGTCCTTTATTTCACTTGATCTAATGTCTCTACTGCCGTGAGTGTGTCCGTGTGTGTGTGTGTGTGTGCGCGTGTGTGCTTGTGTGTGTGTGCATGTGTGAGACCGTACATGAAACACACTCTAACATAAAAAGATGAGCTTTGCTTATTAAGAGAATAATTCAGCGTTTAAGGAAATGCAGTTACTTCCAAATAGTCCAATGATCAAATCAGTACTGCTCTTATGTCTGTATAGAAAATATGAATCTACTATTTAGCTCAGCTAGTACAAAGGTGGAGAACAGATGGAAATAACTAGCCTGGCTCTGTCCAAAAGTAACAGGACATATCTAACAGCACCTCTAAAGCTCACTCAGTTACCATATTTTATTTAATTTTGTTTGTTTAATAGGTATAAACCATTTGCTTGTTATGGTTCTACCATTGGCCTGTTTACCATTTTTGTGCTAAACTAATCCACCTGGCTGCTGGCTGTAGCGTCACATGTAATAGACACATTAGAGCAGATTTAATATCCTCATTTAACTCTCATCAAGAAAGCAGCTGAGCATCTTTCCCAAAATGTTAAACTGTTCCTTAAAGGAGGTGTGTTGCCCTCATTAGGGTCAGAAAAATGAACACAGGTTGTTTCGAAAGGCCAGGAAGAACATATATGTCTGCTTATGTCATGTTGTGAGTTGTGTGTCATGTCACATGCAGTGTGTGCATCATGGCAAAAGCTGCTGTTTGCCATAACTGGCTCTAAATAGCTCACACACTCAAACAGAAGACAGGTGAAACATTAGTTTTGTATAGGCAGTATGCAGCCATGTCTGTTGTTGTGGGGTACCAGCAGAGAAAGAGGTCAAGTGCAAATGATCAACTCAACAGTAGAAGATACTTGATGAGGGCAGTTGTGGTCTGGATTAATTTAGTTGTTATGAATAAAAGCTGTTAATTCAAACTTGTGTAGTACAATGTGTATCTTAACGGTATCAGAATTGCTCTGGACATTTTTTGTTTTAAATCCCTTTGTTTGCACGCAGTCTGTCATAAACATTCTTGTATTTACACTCGTTGGTACATGGGTATAAGTAAAAACAACGATATGACTGTATGAGCGGGTCGGTTCACAAAGATGTGACTGCGAGGTGTGAAGCTAACAATTACTAGAAATAATAACTTTTATTTTTCAACAGTAGAGGGCAGGAAAAGTGCAAAAGACCTGAGTGTGTATAACAATACCGAACAACATGTTGCATTGTCTTTTTAAAAATAATGAACCACTTCTTCATTTGAAGAGGGAATTTCCTTTGTAGTGTGAATAACAATGTAACACATTTCAGTTCAAATTTGTGCGTTCAATCATTTCATAAGCGTTCCCTTTTTTTCCCCTCAAATGGAGCGTATCTCATTTTGCAACAAAGCTTGTCATATTCTGGCTTTTTCTGGGTGTGAAATGTCTTTGAGGATGACTAACTGTTCCACAGCTCTGCTCTCAAACAGCCGGCCAAGGGGTAATGTCATCACTGCTCTGTAGATGGACTAATTGACTCTTGCTTTGTCTTCTCTCTCCTCCGCGCTTCATTTACCACTTTCATCACGTGTTTCTTTCATTCATTCTTTTTTTTTTCTTCTTTTCTCTTCCCTCCTTTTCCTGACCTCTTCTCTCGCCCGTCCTACCCCACCTCTCCATCTCTCTCTCTCAAACTTTTGCTTCTTCCCCCTCAGTCGGTACTCTCGGAGGTGGAACAGGCTGTGCAGGAGGAAGTGCCGGGCCGCAGTCAAATCCCAGGTTTTCTATTGGCTGGTCATCTTCCTGGTTTTCCTCAACACTCTGACCATTGCCTCTGAACATCACAAGCAGCCTCAATGGTTAACCGATGTACAAGGTAAGCACACATCATTCTAACCATAGCTAAATTATTCACGTGATTTTTCCCTCTCTACCATTCCTCATTTACCATCCCTTTTTCTTCTGCCCTCATTTCCTTTTTCCAACCTCTTCAACTTTTCGGTCTTTCCTGCTCCTCAGACATAGCCAACAAGGTGCTGCTAGCACTCTTCACTGGTGAGATGCTGTTGAAGATGTACAGTTTGGGTCTACAGGTCAGTGGCAGTTACATTATTTTCCCTACGATTAGTTGCATGGAAAAAGATATTTTCGTGAGGTATGAGTGAACTCCTGTCTCCTCTCCACAGGCGTACTTTGTTTCGCTCTTCAATCGCTTCGACAGCTTCGTAGTGTGTGGAGGAATTCTTGAGACCATTCTGGTGGAAACCAAGATCATGTCTCCACTCGGCATCTCTGTGTTACGTTGCGTACGCTTGCTGCGAATCTTCAAAATAACCAGGTTAGTATGCTTGTTTTAATTGTCCACACATAAATTTAAAAGTCACATATTGTAGCAGTGGACAATGAAAGACAATAGCAGCTACATGTTGTTGCTCTCAGTAGAAAGGAAACAAATGAATCAGGAAACATATTCAATAGCATGTGTTTGTGAGAGTGTTTGTTCATGTATTTTTACACCTACTGTTACTGTACTGTACTTCTCTTTTTGTTCACGAACACATACTAACTGGACGTCTCTTCCCCAGATACTGGAACTCCCTGTCCAACCTGGTGGCCTCCCTACTCAACTCTGTTCGCTCTATCGCTTCCCTGCTGCTCCTGCTCTTCCTCTTCATCATCATCTTCTCCCTGCTCGGCATGCAGCTCTTCGGGGGGAAATTCAATTTTGACGAGACCCGCCGCAGCACCTTTGACAACTTTCCCCAGTCTCTGCTCACTGTCTTTCAGGTAATGATACTGCAAATGTTTCTGCTCTGCTCTGTCTTTTTCACCTTTCTTCTATCTTGGTCTGTCTTCTACTCTCAGCTTGATGATCTTTGGCTTCTCCACAGTAATTTTATCTACAGTCTCACTATCACAGTGATGACTCTTCTTTTTAAGTCTTTCTTTTGTAAGAGTGTCTTTATGCAGATGAGATTTTAATTCATTTTATTTTCTCTACTATTTGTTCTCCACAGATCCTAACAGGAGAGGACTGGAACTCTGTGATGTATGATGGCATTATGGCGTACGGTGGACCGTCCTTCCCTGGCATGCTGGTCTGCATCTACTTCATCATCCTCTTCATCTGCGGAAACTGTATCCTGCCTCAAACAGAGCCATACATGAAGTAGCTACACATCAGCCTTTATAATGTGGAGCTGAAGGAAGGTGGAGGGGTGATAAGTGATGACAAGTGTCGAGCTTTGTTTTCTGATTCTGTTAACTTGCTTCCTATCAACTGCATCACAATGTGACTCATTGTGATTTGAATAAAATCGTGTCTCTATTTAGGATGCATTTGCAGGAGTGAAGGGTGTGTTTTTCATGATATCATTCATGAAGTCAAAACTGTTTGCTGGAGGTCACTGAGTGTCTCTACTCAAGCGACTCAGTGCCTCTCAGATGCAGAGAGGTTACTAATTATTCACCGAGACTACCAGGACTATTTGCAGCGCTGATGATTTGAGGTCAGCAGCATCCTTAGCTTCACCCCTCTGAACAGATATCCTACTGAATGTCTTCTTGGCCATCGCTGTCGACAACCTAGCAGACGCCGAGAGCCTGACATCCGCCCAGAAAGAAGAGGAAGAGGAGAAGGAGAGGAAAAAACTGGCCAGGTAATTCAAAACGAATAAGAAAGACAGGTAGGTGGTTTGCTGAGGAAAAGAACAAGAATGAGGGAGTGGGAGTCGGGCATATCTCAACATGCTGGATAGTCAGTAATGCCTCGAGGCGTTTAATGATGCTGAAACCTTGAAATCAAAGTACTGAAAATGCTTAACAATTAAAACATGAATATATTACTGTGTTTCTAAGGTAGGCTGACATTTTTTTCTGCTTTGCTTTGCTGTCTGAACCACTTTTATTGGATAATTTTAGCATCTCATTGCATGCAAAGGTACTTTGTCAGCAATGGTAATGTGAGATTTTAGTGCAGCTGAGGAAGATAGCATCTCCCGCAGTGGCACAAATCATTAAATGTCTTCTTTTTGGTTGCAACCTGTATTGATCTGAGGAAAAATGTTATGAAAAACAAGCATTTGTTTGCTCAGCATCTGTTTGGTTTGATTATAACAGCACAGCCACCCTGATTGAAACACTCCCCATCATTGAAAATTGGAGTGTTTATTGTGTCCTCTGGTCCCTCTGGTGTTAGTTTAAATGTGATTCATTTGGCATCAATGGATTAACGTGGGGCTAAATTTGCTTAGATTAGGAGGGGGAAAGGTGCTAATCTTCTTTTCCTCCCTCTTTTTCCAGGTTGGCCAGTCCAGAGAAACGTCATGCCAACGAGAAGCCACCTCTGGAGGAAGAGAAGAAGGAGAAGATAGAGCTGAAATCCATCACCTCTGATGGAGAGACCAACACTGCTACTAAGGCATGCAAAGAAACACATATCAAGAAAGGCTAAAGTAGCCACAAGACTGCAATAAGCTATGTTGTCCTAGAAATGAATGAACTGTTAAATCAATGTAAGTCTCTCTTTCTGCAGATTAACATGGATGACTACTGTGGAGATGAGAGTGAAGAGAAGAACCCATATCCTGCCAATGATTACATAGGTAACACAAACCAGATGTGTATGGGGAAATGATTAGATCAGTGATTACCAGAGCTCCTGCGTTTAGTTGGACGTGACATCTGAAATGCGTGATGTAATAGTGTTGGTGTTGGCTAAATGCAAACGGTGTCGTCAATCATAGGAAATTTGAAACGGCTACAAGTCGAGAGGTACTGGGCCAGACAGTTTAGAGTGTCAGGGCTGAAGAGAGTTTAGCACCACCTCTATCAAAGTGAACAGATGTCACCATGCTATCTACATCCTACCTCAATCTGAGACTTACCGTCACAGGGCCAGCAGAACAGCAAGGGCTGTATGTAGGCGAACTAGCTCTTTTTTGTTACGCTGTCTGTAGCTGCAGTGGGAAGCGGTGCTAAATTTAGTTTGGTAAATGGTGAGCGGTTCATGGTCTGAAATGTTTGGGAACCTCTGGATTTGATGAATGAATGGTTGAAAATATCAACAACTGTGCAGGTCTATGTGACATGAAGGTCTCATCCTGTGTACATACTGTACATAAGATTTTTGACATGTTTTTCCAAAAATATGTGTTTGTCCAATTATGGTCCCTTTATTATGGTTCCTTTTTGTGACCGTCTGCTCAGGCACCCATACATTCAGACTTTAAACTCCACTTTTCACATATTTTATTACCTTTACTGTCAGTATTAACCTTTCCTCCCTCTCTTCAGGTGACGATGATGATGAGGAGCCAGAGATGCCAGTAGGCCCGCGGCCGAGGCCTCTGTCCGACATTCAGTTGAAAGAGAAAGCCGTTCCCATGCCTGAGGCCCGCGCTTTCTTCATCTTCAGCCACACCAACAAGTACGTGGACACTGTAGTTCATCATGCTCTGATGCTGTAAAAAGTCCTTTTATTTTTGTAATGACTCAGATATGTTTTTCTCACTTTCCCTCTTCAGATTCAGAGTTCTGTGCCATAAGATCGTCAACCACAACATCTTCACCAACCTCATCCTCTTCTTCATCCTGCTCAGTAGCATCAGTCTGGCAGCAGAGGACCCGGTCAAGAACGACTCCTTTAGAAACCAGGTAACACACACAGTTTAAAATGAAAATGCAATAGTGTAGCCCGCATATCCATTCAGACGGAAGCAAACATTGTAGTCGTCATTAGTTGCCCACACACATTCATTCTGTACTAAATGGATTATAGCTGACAGCAACATATAGATGAACCAAAGCTTATTGTGACTGGCCTGCTACACTTAATGAGATTTCTTCCAGAGCACTGTAACCGTGATTAACTTCATGTTAAGAAGATGTGAAACGCCTGTTAAGCTTCATTCTGTCAACTGAACTTTTATTTTTTTTTGTTGAGCAAAGTTGGCAGCTTTTTAACATCACATAGAGTACAGCAAAGGTAATCCATATTTAACCAAGAAATAGTATTTCATCTATGAATTTGCACAGAACAGCACATACTTAATATTCAACTTTAAGCCATACTCTGAAAACCCAGAATATATGTACTATTTGTTCTTACAGAAGACATATTTGTTTTGTTTTTGCAGTTGTAGATACTCATGGAGCATCGCCATATTGTTCATATATTATTAATGGTGTTGGTGTTTATTGGTGTAATGTGTGGGTTGTAGTCTAATGTAAAGTGTGTACTGCTTCTGTTTTTTTAATTGTTTATTCTCTCAGTAAGCAAGATCCTCTGAAGGCTAAGAAAGATCTGTTTTATAGTATTATGAGCTATCATACAGGCTGATGCATACTAGTCAGCCTTAATTAACCTGAGTCTGCAAAGTTAATGAAATAAGTTTATGCTAATGTCATGTATGACTGTGCTACAGTTGACCATTAAGGTCAGCCTTAACCTCCCTCCACACAACTGCATTTCTTTCTGTTTCTCTCTTTATTTCAACCATGTAAACAAACACAATCCCTGTTTCCTGCTCAATCAGAGAGCCGTTGTTTGTTTTTCAGTCCCAGGAATGCACAAATGTAAAAAGGCATCTCTGTATAAACAAAAACAATGATTGTCTTTGTTGTTGTTTATTTCAGATCCTGGGCTACGCAGACCATGTCTTTACTGGACTCTTCACCATAGAGATCATTCTTAAGGTGGGATTTAATATTTGTTATATATGGTTCAGATAATCTATAACTACAGCATTTTGATCATGAGATTTCAGATAGTGTTTTCAAACTGTTTTCAGGATATACATGCAATCGAAACTGGGCTATGCTGCAGACAAACAATGGCTTATGTTTGTTACAGCCTGGTTTATATGCCTGGTGAGAAGGCTTTGCTGCATCAGAGCAGCAACAGAAAAATACATTTAAATACCTTAAAACACTTTCAAGTATGTGTCCTTGGCACTAAAGAGGGTTACACAATTGTGGTTACTGTTTATGTGACCTGGTTCTATAACTGCCCTCTACATGGTTCTCGTTTAGATCGTTTATGCTCCTCATGTACTCTGCTAAGCTGTGATTTGATCTAAAAGATAACCTTTGACCCCTACAGATGACAGCCTATGGAGCTTTCCTCCACAAAGGTTCATTCTGTAGGAACTATTTCAATATTCTGGACCTGGTGGTGGTCAGTGTGTCCCTCATCTCCTCTGGAATACAGTGAGTGCAGTTTAACATTCCCTGATGCATGTTTTATACTGGTGTCTCATTTCAATCAAAATTGTGTGCTATGATGAATTACAGACATTATTTGGCAGACTATTTCAAGTTATATCATCAGTGAAGCTTACATGTTATTACATGTCAAAAGACTGGAGTAGTCAGCCATGAGACAGTCCAAGAACACACGAATCAAGTGGCAAAGTGGGGAAAAGTTTTTTTTTGTTAATGTAAATTGTCCCATGCTTCACACGTCTCTCTATTCTCTAACAACTTTACACTTCATTACTCCCAATCCCTTTCTCTCTTTGTGATGTTTATTGAATATGTTCTGTTCTTCTCATAGCAATTAACCTCTTGAAAAGCTGTGATATTTCTGATTTTTAATATGCTATGCTACACTCTCTGTTTCTAATGCTTAATAGACTAGACTTCTCGACGTAAGTCCACATTAGCCCACATTAATAACCCCTTAACAGACCCTCACCTTAACTGTGTAAAGCTGTCACTCCTTTTATTTGGTATTTCTGTGGTCTTGGAGAGTTTTAGCAGAAGCCTCCTTCAGAACAGGAAAAGTAAACGTATAATCTGTGATGTTATCAACAGGCGGAGGTTAGTGGGTATTGATGATAAATGGGTAATTTGCTATTATAACGCATGATATGCTTTTGCACTTGATATTAAATGCCTCTTTACAGGCATCAGCATAATGGTTTTGGACCAGAGATTGTGTTTTTTATCCCCTGGGTCCTCTAGCAATCACCTGTCATATCCAGTACCTTTTAATAAGTTTGCTTATCCATTATTTGACATATTTTTAAGGACAGCTCAAACCCAGTTATCATATTTCTGGATAAACTGAACTCTCCTGGGCCATAGAAATGACACCTTAACGCTAAAAGTCAGTGTTTTTGCCTGTTAAAAGTAGTGAGTGTGTGGGATTTTTCTTGAATACATCACAGTCAAATTAAATGTTATAGTGCCTTCACTAATGTTTTGTTATCATCTTATTATTTAGTATTTTCCCAAGGATAACCATGTTTACAAGTATTTTGAAGTTTATCTTTGCACAAGTAAAACTGTAGAAAATCAGAATGGGAACAGCAAAAGTTTAGAAGAGGTTAGTAATGTAACATGAAAATGAAATCAGTCTGAAATATAGCTAATATTAGCTCACAGGACTATGGTATAATACATTAATCTCTGGACGGCGGTTATTTTTTGTGCAAATAGTGTGTAATACGTTCATTTTTTTCCATAAACTTAGTCAACTGAAGTGTGTTTTATATTATATTATTATATCTTTAGTTATTTTGCTACTGTATGAGATATATATTATGTTATATATGAGTCGTTTGTGTGGCCTGTACTATCACTATGAGGTATCTTCACAACTGGTCTGACTGTGATATGTCGCTGATGAAATCCTACTCCACATCAACTACCTTTAACTGCCCTTAAACTTTACCTTCCTTTGTAAAATCTTACACAACTTACTTTCTGTTTAAAAGTCAACACAGAGTAATGTCACTCCCTTTAAATCACTCCTTAAACCATCAAAAAGTCACTCCCTTTCAAATGATACATTGACATTTTGAATAAACATTTTTCCTCTACCTTTGTGACACTAAAGGAATTTTTTTTATGTATTTGTTTGTCAGTTATCTGACTTATTTGCAAAAGAAACTGGCAACCTAGATTTTAGCACATTTGACTCCTGTTGACATCACATAGTAATAATTACACTTGGAAGGCCTTGTTCACATTGAAACTTTTTCCAAACATTTATGTCAAATTCAAAATGTCAAGGTATTCAGTTGATTATTTTGGCTAGTATGTTGAAACCTTTTCATTTGAACCACTTCCTTTAAAAGGTCACACAGTTTGACCTTTGGCTTGTACTGACACTCTCTTACAGCACAATGACTCTCTGTTTGCCTGTTTGTGTGCCTTTGTGTTGGTCTCTCTGTGCTGTTCGTAAATATTTTTACTACCATGATGTCTCCCCTTTTATATAAACTCATAGTGACAGAATTTATGACCCTTTGGTACTCAAACGTAACTTTGATAGATAATCAGTATGATTGAAGAGATAGTTTTGGTGTTTTGAAGTAGTATGAGATAAAATTATTCTTTTTTTCAAAGGAGTGTGGTGTTTTGGGTGAGAGCATAGCATCAATTCTTTGTCAGAAATGCCTCTCTCATGTAAGATACACTGAGGAGAATATTCTAAGTGCAGCTTACATACTGTATGTTCAAACTAATATTGACTTTTTTAGGTGAACCTTTCCATTTGATGGCTAGAATTTATTGTTGCTAACCCCGTCCATAGCAGTACATTTCTTGACTCCCATGTCAGTATGACCCGTGTCATTAGGTAATACATGGACTGTGGAAAAGTACCTCATGCAACCCCACTTTAAACACCTACACTGTACCTTTAATACTGTCAGAGGATGTGTTAGCAGCCATAAACTGTTTGTTAAACAAGTATAATTTGTGATAATTATTTTAATAAAAAACTTGTACTTAACTAGATAATAATCCAACATTATTATAGCTATATATTACATTCATATTATAGAAGAATTAATTTTATTCTATTTAGAATAATTTGCATGTTTCTAATCCTGTTATAAGTAGTATAAATATTATTTAGCATGGAAGTGAGGGAAGTTTGGAATATGTTTCTGTAAAGGTCTTTTTTCATGTAAACATATATTCTAGACTTTGCCCAATTTAAGCCCAATTTATCTCTAAAGCAAATCATGGATATTTTTTGTATTTTTTTTTCTTATGAATATTATTTTGTGTCATACTTCTCATTGAGTTTCAGATCAGTGGTTTCATTTGTTCAGTTTATTTTGACCATTTTAATTTCTTTAGCTTGTGTGCGTTGTGTTAAACTCATGCTACAGTTTGTGCTGACAAACTGCAATTCAGCGTGTGTGTTTCCTCAACCTTGCAAATATATCTTAACAGTGAAATGTGTCTTCAGTCGGCTTGACTGGTCAATAGTTTAATTCCATGTGTTTTCCAGGTCCAGTGCAATTAATGTGGTGAAGATCCTGAGAGTTCTGCGAGTGCTCAGACCACTAAGAGCCATCAATAGAGCCAAAGGACTGAAGGTTAGAGCTCTCAACATGTTATACTCTATTCTTAACAAAAAAAAAAAACATCCTTACACTCACCATTATTCTTGCTGTGTATTTCAGCATGTAGTGCAGTGCGTGTTTGTGGCCATCCGGACCATCGGCAACATTGTCATCGTCACCACGTTGCTCCAGTTCATGTTCGCCTGTATCGGAGTACAACTCTTTAAGGTAAAGAGGAAAGGATGGAACAAAGTATTCTTGAAATAACAGTGATACTGTTCTAGTGATGTTTTGATTGTAACCATGAGTTTCATATTTTTCCATCAGGGCAAGTTCTTCTTCTGCACCGACAGCTCCAAACAAACTGCTGCTGAATGCAGGTAAGAGATCCGTCCTGCACACAGGCTTGTTGAACTCACTTTTGTAGCCTAACTGCTGGATAAAACGTGAAAATGTGTGTGTGTGTGTGTGTCTTGTATTTACAGGGGTTCCTACATTATGTATAAGGACGGTGATGTGGGGAAGCCTGAAAGAGCCCACAGACTGTGGGAGAACAGTGACTTTAACTTCGATGATGTCCTGCAAGGCATGATGGCTCTGTTTGCTGTGTCGACCTTTGAGGGCTGGCCAGGGTGTGGAAACTTTCTACTAATTAAAGCCTCTTACTGGAGGATTCTTCTGTCCTGCAATCTCCACCTTCTTCCTTTCCTTCAATGAATTTTCTACCCTTTCCTGCCATCCTTCAGGTTACTGTACCGGGCGATAGACTCTCACGCTGAGGACGTCGGGCCTGTTTACAACTATCGCGTGGTCATCTCCATTTTCTTCATCATTTACATCATCATCATCGCCTTCTTCATGATGAACATCTTCGTCGGTTTCGTCATTGTCACATTCCAGGAGCAAGGAGAGCAGGAATATAAGAACTGTGAGCTGGACAAGAACCAGGTACTGTTCGTGTCTGTTTTATATCAACTGTCAACTGAGTTTGTTCACACCTTTGTGTGTGTTCAACTGCAGTAAGACAGATACAAAGTTTTCATGTTACAGTAGAAGGAGTGGGACTCTTCTGTTCTGACTGAAGTGGCAAAGTCATTTCGTCATTCAGGAGGCACAAGGGAGAGGGAATGGAGGCAAGGCAGTAGGGGTGAGATGTGGGAGAATCTGGAGAGGCTGAACAAGAGTTTTTAGTGGCTGAAGTACTTGAGGAATGCAGCCAGGAGGGAGCTGCAGCAGTTCAGACAGAAGATGAGACTAAAGCTTAAAGAAGGAGCCAGGCGAAGTCCCTGCAGCTGTGTTTTCCTGTGATGATCCATGTATCCGCAAGAACATGGAAATGCACCGAGAGGATGGAAAAAGCTGGCAAAACACAATTCTGCAGCTTTTCTTCCCTGATGGTCTCAGCACAGAGAGACAGGAGTGACGAGGGGTTGGGGAGAGACATCACCAGAAGTTAAATGCAAATATGCAGTCGTGTATGCTCACATGTGTGTTTGTGTCACAGCGTCAGTGTGTGGAGTACGCGCTAAAGGCACGTCCGTTGCGTCGCTACATCCCCAAGAACCCCTACCAGTACAAGGTCTGGTATGTGGTCAACTCCACCTACTTTGAGTACCTGATGTTCACACTCATACTTCTCAACACCATCTGTCTGGCTATGCAGGTGAGTCTCACACAGTCATATTACACAACTCCCATAAAGCCCTGAAGTCTTTCTTTGTGGACATTAATGTGTTGTTTTTGTGTCTTTGCAGCATCATGGACAGACAAAAAGTTTCAACGATGCCATGAACATCCTCAACATGCTCTTCACTGGACTCTTCACTGTGGAAATGATCCTGAAACTGATTGCCTTCAAACCCAGGGTAGGTCCACTTCTCTACCTGTGAAACAGAACAGTCTTAGGTTACACTAAAATATTTGATCTAATGTACAACTACCAAATACTACTGGTAACATACAACCAATAAGTAGAATAGTCAGATACTTTACATTTTAAGTATTGAATTACATTTCCTGCTCACTGATGTGTATATTCCTAATCCCTATTTAATTTCCTCCAGATGATAATTACTATATCGTGGATTGAAAACATGATTAGTGGGCGGCGTCATGTGGTTTTTAATCTCCCTTGTTTCCCTGCTGTTGTTGCTATGAAGCTGTGTGGGTTTATTGGTCCAATCTCAGGACTTCCTGGTGCATCAGCAGCTATTTAAACATTAACAGATGGGAATACTTCCCCCTAGTACAGCAGGGTTAGTGGAAAATCTTTGAAGACAATCAATAGCGAAGACACAGTTTGATATTATATATTTATTCTAGTAACTGATGCACAGTAAAGGTTGAAATCTGTTTCCAGTTATTGATTACTTCTTACAGATGTTGAACCCAACGGTAATGACATTTTATTATTTGTTGGAATTAATGAATGTCCACAAATATATCAACTACCACTAATTAAAGCTTAATTATTTTGTTTTGCCAATCTCCTATAAAATCCAAATCATGTTCTACAAAGTGTGTCCTTTTGTCAAGATGAATGAATATGATAACCTCTGAAAATAATGACCTACTTGGACCATTTAGTGTGAGTAACATCATGCATGACTTGTATATTGTAATGTTTTCAGGCACAGGCAGCCCAGTTGCAGTTAACCTTTACTGTGCAGGACAACATTCAAGGCTTGGGAAGTGACTTCATGCTGTGCTGCATTAATTACCTAACATTATGTGATGTTTACTTCAAGTAAGGCTAGTTCACACTGCCAGATTTTAAAAAGCAGTTTTCCAATTTTATTAATATTTACATTAAAAAAAGTCCATAACAAGTTAAAGTGCAACATGACGACATGTTCCCAAGCCATTATGAATAATGTTAATGAAAATAAACTCCTTAAATCGTGCATGAGTGAGTTGCAACTTTAGAGCTTTCCTTGTTTTCACTGGTCTCACTCCATTGAACACTTTGAGCACACTCAGAGGACCGGCTCCGCTAACAGTTTTAATTTTCAGGTATTGCAGTCATCAACCCACGTGGAAAAAGACATGTGCTAATGCCTTTTACCTTTTGAACAGGTTTCACTGTCTCAGCCTTCATCCACAGGTTGTGTTTGTGTTCAACCTTTGAGACTGATGTGTGTCCTCATTAGTTTGCAAAATTAATTTAATCACTTCATACATTGGCTTTTTAATGCTGAGTATTTATATGTATATTATATTATATGTTTAACCCTGTTTTACACCACCAACCTTTTATGCTGATACCTTTGCTGCTTAAAACAGATGAGAAAGACTGACCTTCTGTCAGCTTAACTATGTGTCGGCCAATGAGCTGGTTTGATGCTAACAGCTGATTGATATTTTTTGTGCATATTGTGTCTGTCTCGAGTTATGCAGTTTTTCTGCAGCATATAGTCAGTGTAGAAGGTAGAGGCCTCTCATCTCATTGCCCAGATGATGTGATCATTCTAATTGCCCTGCTCCAACCTCCAAGCATCTTCAGACATACAATAACTAACAGATTTATTCCACAACATTGGCACAAACCTGGTAACACCATTAGCCTTCCTAGCCCACAGTGATTAAAAAAACTGAATGTGCTCTGGGAAAACAATCAGTCTGAATCTGAATGAGATGTAATTTGCTTTACGGTATATGGAAATGTTTCTGAAAAGGCCATGTGCCAGACCAGTTTCTAAATTACCCTTGTTAGATCTTGGCCGTCTCTCCCAAGTTCAAATACCCTATCTCTACACCACCGCACAACACAATTCTTCAAAGATGCAGCGCTCTCCTTGTAACGGTGCATATGTTTTTATTTCACCACCCTAAATAACACTGTTTTGGCCCAAGGCTATTGGGATGTTTTTCATAAATACTCACTTTGTGCTGCTACTGATGATGAATTGCCCTCAATAAGTTAAGCAAACAAAGTGGGCTTTCAGTGTAATCACTGCCACAGCATTGCTGGGTTAAATAACCATCTAACACGCCTTAACGGAGCAGGAAGTTCAGCAGCTCTTGATGAACAGATACTGCAAAGGAAACAAGTTGATTCTGTTCATTAGAATTAAAGTGTGTCCTTTCATGTGTTCGTTCATCAGCTGATCTTTCTGTTGCCTCAGTGTACTGTTCAACCTCATACCACATTAATAGGGCTGCGAAGTGGCAGCAGATGTTGTTTTCCTTCTAACCTACCTTTCTTACCCTCCTCCTCCTCCTCCTCCTCCTCCTCACCTCATCCTGTGTAGGGGTACTTTAGTGATCCCTGGAATGTGTTTGATTTCCTCATCGTAATTGGCAGCATAATAGACGTCATTCTCAGTGAGATCAACGTAAGTACGATGCCCACTCTCCCTGTCCTTGTCCCTCTCTCTCTCTCTCTCTCTCTCTGTCTTGTGCTTCTTCTGAATCTTTCATTTCCTGCCACTCTCCTCTTCCTGTGTTGTGTTGTGTTGTGTTGTCTCTTCTCTTCATCTCTCTTCCTTCTTTTCTCTACCTCGTCTTTTCTCCTCTTCCACCTTCTCCTCCCTCACTCCCCCTATACTCAACTCCAAGATGGCCGCTGCTACTCCCCCCCCACAAGCGCAAGGGTTCCTGAGCGAGAACGAGCTTCTTCTTGGGTTTCATAAAATGTTGAAGGAACAGATGCAGGGTTTTATCCTTGAACATAATGGGTTCCTGTGTTGCGTCCGCCTTCTTTAATTCCTTACAGTATCTAAGATGTTGTCGGGTTCTTGATTTTTTTTTTTTTTTTCACTTTTTGTCATACTGTGACATGTCCTCAGGTGTGATTCCCGCACTAACTGAACTAACTCACTGACCAATCACAAACAGACTTACACATCATTTTTAACTACAGCAACAGGGGCGTTTTTTTTGTTGTTGTTGTGATTTTGTTGCAGTTTGTTCTTTACTGTTGTTCTTGTTGACATTTTCCTCTCATGGACAAGCATGAACGGTCGCCGCTGCTCTTCCTCTGCTGTCCATCTCTTTCAGACTTCCCCTTCCTCTTTTTTTTTTGCCGTTGAATTTTGTTGATTCTTCCCCTCTCTCCTCCTACTAAAAACACCAATGCTCATGTATATAATGTTTTATCTTATTTTTTCTCCTCTCTCCTTTAATTTCTGTTCTTTCCATTTTTTTTAAATGTCTTATGTTCTGTCCTTTTCTTCTGTTGTTTTTCTGTTCTTTCCACCCCTACGCAGCATTATTTTGTTGATGCATGGAACACATTTGATGCCTTGATAGTTGTGGGTAGCATTGTTGACATAGCGATCACTGAGGTTAACGTAAGTAGTCCAACTCCCTGCCTCCCTTCCTGCCTGCCTGCTCTGCCATTCCCACACACACAAACAGACAGATTGCCGATACCCATCTCGCATGCTTTCAAATGATTAGGAAACTTCAGCTGCACTACATTTGAACTTAAGAGGCAGCTGAATGGTCTGGCAGTGAGAACAGCCAGATGTTATGCTCAGAGAACTTTGACCCTCGACGTTAAAAAGCATTTTGGCATGATTTATAATTGATATACTGTCTGTTGAGGATCTGATGTTATATTTACTCCATCATATGGTCTTTTGTTAAAATGTAATGTTTATAACAATGGAGGCTGCAAAAACAACTTGCTCTTCGCTTTCCATTCCTGCTCTTTTATCCTCAGCAGTGTAATAAGACTGCAGTTTAGTTCTACTATTTCCTAATATTTGAAACTGCTTCAGATTGGTATTTATGCCTCTGTCTGCTGAGCATCAGTGGCATTAAACACTATTGCATTTGCCTCAGCACTTGGTTTGGTTTCTCATTTATTTGATCTTTTGTCAATGCCACAGGGGATAGTGTCCATTCCCCTAGCGTGATGGACAGTGTATAGCATGGCAGATGTAAAGGTGCTGTATCCAGGCCCAGTACTCAAAGGAACAATTACAGATTCTGATTTGTGAACAATGGTTGTTTTGTCCCAAGGGTCATGAAACAATCTCAATTCATAAATCACCAGGAAAACTTTAAATTCAAATGAGAAAAATACAAGTTAGAGGTTTTTTTTTTTCTTTTTGTCCGACAATAGTAATATCCAGACATGGGGAACAATTTGATCCATAAATGGATTTACTCAGGTCCCGTGAAATTTATGTAAATGTATGTATGAATTCTTTTATTATCAACGTGGAGGCCCTATGGTCAACAGTGGGGCTGAATAAGAATGAATATCCCAAACACAAGTCAAATGTTGAGTGTCTATCGCGTTTACTCCTCGGGGATAATTGGTGTTTTATTCATGTGATATTCAAAGGGCTCTTTGGCAGGAGAATAGGCTGAGGACCATGCAAACTGCAAAGGACAGGACTCATCTTCATTTAGCATTAGAAGTTATGCAGTGTGCTGATTTGCCAGAGAACAAAGTCATTCTGTACTATGATCAGACCTGAATGTCATTGAATTTCTGTCCCAAAAAATCCTGAATGGGAGCTCAGTAGGTGGAGGCAGCTCTCTGTGAGTCTAACTTTGATATACATTGTATATTTGTTCCAGCTTATGCAGACACACATACCAACCCGTGCTTGATATCTACAAAGCAATTAAACTAGTGTCAAATGTACTGTGGGTTCCAGATGTAATTACTGTCCCAGAGCTTCAACAGGAGATTAATACTTTGTCATATGTTTTAGTTAAATTTGATACTGCTCCCAGTCTTTAAGCTAAGATAAAGAAGCAATATAACAGGAAAATATTTACAAAATATTGAACTTAAATGACAATTTTTTAAAATTTCAGGATAGACAGATATTTCTGTATTTAATCTTCAACACTTTAATGTCACTTATCATCAATTATATATACATTACTACTACATGGGGATGCGCATTGAGTACAGGTTTTCCTGAAATGCTCCCATACCTTCAATCTGTTCCTGGTTTGAGGACATGCAGCAGAGAAAAGATATGCACACGTGTACGCTGGAATGCAGTGTGTTTCACCTCAGACAGCACTGGTCAGGCATACAAATCAGGTTAGTGCATCCCAGGGGTGTATGAGCTTGTCAGTTGTTTTCAGGCCTTTAGAAAGGGAATCCATTTGTCCCCATGAGAGTCTGACAACCTCGCTCAGAAACCACACTGGGTAATTTCAAAACTTGGATATTTTTATGTTTTATTCGCTTATTTTGTGTAGTTATTACAGGAATTTGATGTCAAAGGATTGACAAATTTATCATGAATGTCTGTATCCTGTTGTTGCTTTGCGGACAATGACTATCAGATTTTTTAACAAAGAGATAAGAGAGAAGTTTATGCATACATAACAAAAAGCTGACAGAGTGGAAAAAATCAACTGACAATAATTAACCATCAATGGATTAGACACCTTTGAGGTTCAGTGGGCCAGAGATATACATCTTTGTCATCTATACAAGTCACTGATGTTGCACTTAACACCATGGTTTGGATTTTGCCTCTGATTTGGTTTGTTTGTTTTTGTTGATTGGTTTGCAGATCTTTCTGAATGTTTCATTGTTTTCCTCTCTCACACCTAACCTAAAGGCATGCCCCAAGTCTTATTTTTTCATTTTTCTTCTCTGGTGGTTTCTAATGATTTGGGTGATGAGATGCCCTAGCTACCCTTTTCTATTTTTTTTTTTCATCTTTTTTAAGAAACCCTCCGCACTTCAATCCTGTGAGAAGGATGTTCTGTTCTTGAACTGGGACCCTGTCACTGGGACATTTTAGACTCAAGCCTGATGCTGCATTTCTTTAGGCACTAAAGCACAAGTGAATGCTCTTTTTAACGTACTGAGCAATGCAATTAGAAACTAATAGAAGCCGCTTGCCAACAGCTACCTCCCTGCCATTGCGTTCCTTAAGTACAGAATGAAGTGCAGCAACAGGCCGGCTTTTAAAATGTTATCACTTTGCCTTTAGTAAATATTAAATGGCTAAAAATCTCTTGTTTGAATGCACCCACTTCGCTGCTGTGTAGGGTGCTTGTTGACTTAGATTAGCTGCACTTTTTGTGGTCCTCAAATCAGAATGTTTTCTTAATCCATGGGTCTCTAATTCCCCCCAGCAACCTGCGGGTGCTTCTTAAATTTTGTATGGTTTCCTTTTTGTTTTTGAGTAGAAGTAGTGTGAGCAGAATTGCAGTGGTTTGCTCTGAGCGGTGTCTTGCAGACGATGCCAGTATGGGCTGCATCTGTGTCTCTTTTTCTTGCCCTCTACTCGGAATGCCTCCTCCTCTCCTCTCCATATCTCTCCTCCTCTTTCTGAGCTTTTTCAGTTCACTTAACTCTTCTTTTATGGATGTTTATCTCTGTCTTTCTCTGTCTTCTATCTCGTTGGTTTGCGGTGCTGCTTGTTCACCTGAAATGCAAGCTGGGTAACATGGGTCTCTAATGTGTTTCATTTACCCTATGAGATCAATTTATCTGCTACATATTTTATATATGACTCTGTCTATTTAGCTTAATTAATTATGTGTTTTTAATCTCAACACATTACAAATTCTATGCATGTACTATGTAGTATTACATCTTCCAAGTCTGGATTCAACATAAATGGGCGTAAACGTCAAATCTAGGGTACGGATGTTCAAGAAACCCATGTTACTGATTGAACTGATTGAAATGATGAAACTGTTGAAAGTACAACATGCAATGTGAGAAAGCAGCTCACGTTAAATTTATCAGTTCATAAATCCGTTGAGCTGCAACTACAGTACCTCACATCTAGTTCAAACTGAAAGTGACTGCTGTATATTTATTTACAAATTGACTGTTTTGTTTGCTCCAAAAAAAACTCTCTGTTATTCATTTATTAATGACAAATATGATAACGAAGACTGATTTGAGTTTAATTGAATGATTGCTTCTAGTTCACATAGAAATTGAAGCAAATTCAGATATAAATTATGCTTAAATTGACCCAGCTGGCTCTTTGTACAATTCACACACATATGCCATATTTCAGTTCTGACTTAGTCTGCACTTAGTGTAAATCAGTGCCATCTTCCCTCCCTCCCTCTGTCCTTCCTTCATTCCTTCCTGCCCATCTTTCCAACTCATCCTTATCTTCCCTATATCATCACTCTTCCTTCCCTCCCTCCTTTCCTACAGTTATCCTTCCTTCCAACTTCCCTTCAAAACATAATGCCTGAACTCTTCTCCTCAGACATGCACACACACACACACACACACACACACACACACACACACACACACACTCTTATCCCTTCCCAAACTTGAAATACAAGTTTGTACGTATAACTTGATAAAGTATAGTAACCTGTTACTCTGTTTACATCATTAATGTGTGTGATCATACAGTCAGTGTGTATGGCTCTAGGTGAATTCCTTTAAATGCTTCATTTTATGGTTAAGTATTTTAAGTATTCTAACAGGGCCAATGCCAAAGCAGTGTGAGCATTTCATGAGTCATAGATTGAACTGATCTATAACTCTCAGTGGTGTGAAAATGTTGTAATACCAGAGATGACCAGTGGGTGTCTCCTTACAGTATGTTATCCTTGTGCTTCTCAGTGTTATTCAAACACCTGTGGGCTCCGATTTCCAAAAGCATCCAAAATCATCTTTGACTGAGATGATCTTAACGTCCTGTCATTTTTATACTGTGGTATTCTAACGCATCTTTGACCTGACAGTAGGTTTGAGTTTTAATTTCACATGGATCTTGTCTATTCTCAGGTCAAAGAAAAGCTTGAATAACACACATTTAAAGAGAGGCATTGTTCTTTAATGCCAAGAAGCGTTTGGTAAATCAAGCCACAGTTCAGCTGAAGCTTCAACCACTGTTACTGTACAGTAGCTTCAGCTGGCAGCAAGAAAAACAGATAGCTACAGAAGCGCCCCTCCATCCCTACATCACACACACATGACACATACACAAGCAGCTACTTCCCCTCTATGGCTGCCCCAGACCAACATGCATTATTTTGGCCCTCAAGGCATCGGATGGCAATTTCCCCCAAATTTCTAAACTTCCTACATGTTTCAGTCTCTCAGTAGTGTGATTCAGCCTGCGTGGCCCTCACAGAGGAAGAGTTCAGTCACTATAAGTAGTAATATCTCACAGAGCGCTCCCTCCTGGCCCACATGAAATTATTTTCTTTCACCTTTCCACCATGTGAGTGACTGAACCCCGGCGAGTTGCATTTATTTTTTAATATTCTCTCTGCTTTTCACATAGAGACACACATGCATAGCAACACACACACACACACACACTAAGGCGCTGCTCTGGTGCTGATCTTTGTTGCCTTTCCTTAAAGCCAGCTGACTCCTCCTCGTCCTCGTCCTCCTCCTCTTCGCCCTCCTCCTCCTCCTCTTCCTCCTCTCACCCCCCTGTGGTAAGGCCAATGGTACGCACCGACGGTAACCTCGTCCGCCTCCCTACCTCCTCCACCATCCCTCCATCCTTCCATCCTTCCATCCCTCCTCCTGCTACGCCAACCATGGTATGATCCAAAACTTTTGGCTCCTCATTCTGTCGCCTCCCCTCTGTCGCTCCTGCTGTCATCTTCTGCAGCATGTCCAGAGTTATATTTATGTAGTTGCTGTTTGTACTTTTACATGTATATACTGTATATATATGTGTGTGTGCGTTGTGAAGGCCTGTATTGAACAGGCCTAGTATTATAACTGGAGTCTTGTGAATTTCCCTGAGTGGCTATTGTTGTTGCCATGACACCCGCTGCCCCCACCTCCCCCATGGATGCAACCTGCTCCCCTTCCCTTATGGGTGTGGTATCTTTGGTGCTTTGTCATGAGTGCAAGCCATCATGGTCACACTATCATGCTGTCTCTCTTCCTTACACTCTTCTCCACTGGGCTGCTGTCTGTCTGTCTATTTATCTATATGTCTATCTATTTATCTGTCTTATCTATCTGTGACTCAGTTTATTTGTTTGGATGTCTCTGAATAATTCAAACTCTTCTTCATATTCAAACTCTCTTTCTCTGTTACACCTACTGTCACTGTATCTCTCCCGCTCACTGCCCCACTTTCTCAATGGTGCAATGGTCCCCGTTGTGGTCCAGTTGTGGTATTACATGACTTACACTCCTCAAAAGGATTTGCCATTTTCTACAGATGTATCTGTGGAGTTTGGGACAACGCATGTCTCGGGTTACTTATGAAACAACAGAAATACGTGTCACCTGTATGGAGAATAGATTTAGCGTGATGTTTTTTTAGATCATCACTTTCTCTTATTTTAGAAACATTATGAGTTATTTTTCTGAACACAACTCTTGAAAAGTAACAAACGACATCTGTTATCCCAAACTATGGTGCCATACTGTCTGTGGAGAATGGCTAGTTCTTTTTAGGAGCACACTGTGTTTTCTCTCTGGGATTAGCATAAAGAATTGATGGCCTCTTGGAAAAACACAAATGGCATGAAGCAGATTTCGAGGTCAGATAGGATGGTCTTGTGTTTAGCTATCGCAGTGAAGGCAGCTGTAGTATGGAGCTGTTATCATAAAAGTAGTCAAGTTTATTTGATGCATACTGGTGGATTTGTGTTGAAAACTGGCATTAGATGATGATTTTTGTTACCCTCACTGTGTAATTCTTACTGCTGTTAAACTTGCTGATCATTTGGTAGTTGTGTGAAAGCATCACCTGATCCATCTGCTGCCAACAGTTTAATTGTGGCTAATATACTGGGTCCTTAGTTGCTGCATTAACTGCATCATCATGCTTTATACAAATCCTGATGTTGCCTTTGTTTTTCTGCCTTTTTGTCCCTGAGAATGAGCAGCAGCAGCATGAATAAATAAATCTGTATTAGAACAGCACTCAGCGAGATGGCTGAATATTTCATCATGGAGTTATTTCCTGTGGATGGTTACTGGGACAATAGACAGAAAGCTACAGTGCTTCTCAAGCTTAGTACTTTAGAGCTTTACTAAGGCATATTTTGAATAAAGTGCAACTTTCTAAAGCATACCAAACAAGAGATTGCTTAGGGGAAAATATTCCATGTGTATTGTAAGAAGTTCTGCAAATAAAATGATTGCAGGTGTGAAAACAGAGATGAGGAGATTAACCACCCATGAAGCTGTATTGTTTTTTACCTGGCAGTGGCTGCATTGGGCAGTAATATTTTATCCTCCTGAAAGTCATCTTTGGATTTTCTTCCGGTGGCCAGTTGCTTCAGACAAACAATTAGCCTGCCTGCATGATGTATTGAAAGAGGAACTGCCTGCAGGCTGGGATTTTTCTACTGTATCTGTCTGTGAATTGTTATCAGTGATTTATGAAAGAGCTTGCCTCTGTCGATGGAAATCTCCCTGGTCTGGTCTCAGCCATTAGACTTTTAGTCCACGCCGGTCCAGGATAACAAAATCTTTCAGCTTAGTAAAATGATTTACTTCAGGGCCTCTGAAAGTGTTTGAATGCTTGTTCGTCAAATGTCATTGCAAGGCTGGATTAACCTGTAACATGTTATAGAAACGCCACCCAGGAGTGCAGTGAGGCGAGGTAGAAATAACAGCAGAGGGCCAGAAGTATTAAAACTGTAGCAGTAGTACGACTAATGGAGCTGTTTGTAGTTTTGGTGGTTCAGTAAAGTTCCTTTGAAGACTACAGAGGGCTTTTCTTGTTGCTTATCTATACATAAATAGAGGTTGAAGCAGGTGAATTTAGGAAGCTGATAAATGGTTTGTGAATATCTTTGTTGCCAAGTGATTTTTCCATGAAGCCAGAAAAATAAGCATGATTGCCCGATTCTCTCCCAGATCTCTTTTGTCAGTTGATTTTGATGGGATTTTGTAGGACGCAGATTTCCATTTAATAACTCAGTGTGTATGTGTGTTTGTGTGTGCGTGCGTGTGTGTTATACATACTTTCATCCACATATATACATACATTTATATGTGGGTGGGAATATGCATACGAATGTTACTTGTATGTCTGTGTATGTTCATCTTTACCTGTGTGTGTTTGTGTGTGCGTGTGCGTGTTTCCCTCCCTTACCTATCTGCATGTGTCCCCATGCGTCCTGTGTTTTTTTTCTTCTAAAAAAACACCAAACCCCACCAAAAGGGACTGCAGAACTCTGAAGAGAACGCCAGGATCTCCATCACCTTCTTCCGGCTGTTCCGCGTGATGAGGCTGGTGAAGCTGCTGTCTCGCGGGGAAGGGATTCGGACCCTGCTGTGGACCTTCATCAAATCCTTCCAAGTGAGGGGAGAACCGGACACAACATGCTAGAACAGGGGGTTGGGTTTACACACGACTGAAATGAAGGGAAAGAAGATCTTTAACCTAATGTGACCCAGATTGGAGCCCTTTTTTGGGGTCCATTGTACTATTTTAATTATATTTCACTTTTCACAGCTTTTTGTTTATCACAGATTTTGTGCTGAGTTTGATTATCTGTTTATTTAGAACAGACTAGACTCACTTAAAGGTAATAATACTGTGCAAATCGTCTGGTAATTTAATATCTGAGTCACATGGGGCTAAAAATATCCTTGCTGTTGTGTAAATCCAGCCTGGTGGAGTCTCACAAGCCCCCTCTCCTTTCCTTGCCTCCTCCCTCCTCGTCTCCACCTCCTAAGAATCATAACGGTGGGATGTCAGACAGTTTAGTCTAGATGGGAAAGGAGTGAAAGAAAGAGGGATGGTGTGAGGTAACGGAGAGGAGGTTTAGGAGTCTTGTTGCAGAGGCAGGGAGGGATGTAGGTACATGAAGCTGGGAAACAGACAGGAACCCAAGAACTTTAATCAGTGATCTATTTTCTTCTCTTTCCTACTCATCTCTCCTCCTCTTCTTTTGTTCTGTTTTCCCTCCAGCACCCTACTACTAACCCCTGAGAGCTCACCATACCTGTAGGCGGGTTAAGCAGTAGATGAGTTTAACGAAGCACTCCACCAAAAATGAAATCGTTTGATAGAGAATTATGGGGAAATGAAAATAATCTGTTCTCTCTCCTGTGTCAAGTGAGACGGGCTATTTCATGTGTTTCATTGATATTTGAGACACTTGACGATGAAATCCTGACTCAACAGTGTGTTACTGAACACTGAATAAGCTTACTGTAACCTTCATCCTTATTTCAGTGGGTTACATATAGACATAAGATAAAAAGTTTACTTTTTGATTTTCCATGATTTGGCCCTGCCATCCCAGTCACAGGGGTGATGTTAGCCAGGAGCTCAGTTCCCTCACAGTCTTTCAGGTGTGACTGTAGATGACACACCTGTCCTTGCCACGTATGATACGGGACGGGTCTTTTGGCCAAAACCAGAGAACACTTTGTATTTTACCAAGGTTTTTCACTCCTAAGTCAGATGATTTGTCATGGATTGTTGTTGGTGCTGTGCCACACAGGGCTGCAGCTCAGATCACTTTCACTTCGTACAGTAAGTCATATTATATCTGCTAAATTTGAGGAAATACATGTGTGAGGTTAATCAACCCTTTCCTAAAGTGAGACTAATTGGACACGTGAGCTCTGAGTGAAAGTGACTGGGCTCCAGTCTTGGTGCAGGATGATGCTGTAGACAACTTGTCACTGAAGTGTCTCTCTCCTCTTTAGGCTCTGCCCTACGTAGCTCTGCTTATAGTGATGCTATTCTTCATATACGCTGTCATCGGCATGCAGGTAAGCTGTTGTCTTTCACCTTGTTTTCCTCCTTCTGTTGTGTTTTCTTCTCTCTCTTTTAGCTGGTCTCCATCCTGTGTCTGTCCTCCTGGAGTCTAGTCATCCAGAGCTCCTGTTTGGTCCAGTCGTCCCTCTCTCCTCCACCTCTCCTTTGGTCGCTAGTCTTTTCCCTCCTCCACCTCTCTTCCTCCTCTTCTAGCTGTTGCTCATTTTTTCTCTCCTCCTCTCTCCCCTCTTGAGTTGTTTGTATCACTGATGATGAGAGGGACAGCGGCCTCTCATTTTGATGAGCGTGTAAGAGCAATCACTTCCTCCTGTCAATGCTGACGTCATATCCTGTGTGCTGTGACTACTTCCTTCCCCCCCGTACAGATGTTTGGTAAGATAGCGCTACGGGACCACACGCAGATCAACAGGAACAACAATTTCCAGACGTTCCCTCAGGCGGTGCTGCTGCTCTTCAGGTGAGGACTATGTTCCTCTTTCTTGTCCTCCCTCCTCCTCCCATTTCTCTTAATATCTACCTTTTTTTTCAAATCAACAGCAATTATTTAACTTTTTCCTGGATTTTGGATTTCCTGTTTTCTCTCTTCCATTTGTTCTGAAAAGCATTTTATATGCTCGGTTTCCACTGACATTTTACGACAGCAGTGGGTTAATTAAATGCCAGGATATCTGTAAATGTCAGGCTGTAACTTCTCTATGACTTGACTCTGCACGTAAGCCAGAGTTGGAGAATGTTTTGTCAGTTTGTATAATGAGACCATGTCACTGCCACCTTGTCAAGAGTTAAAAAGTTCCATTGTAAATATGCAGCAGTTAGTTAGCAAATTTGACAGCATCCAAACTCTGCCTGCACACCTGTATGCTCAGGAGTTAGCTGATAATTGTTGACTTGACTCTGATTTACCGCAAAATGTTCCGGTCCACTGAGGATGACTCTTTCTTCAGTCGTCTGAAGACTCTACTGATAATACATTTAAACCGCCTGGACCTCTGTGGTTGCATTGAGGGTAAGATTCCATGCAGGGGACAAAAACTACAGAAAATGAAAGGATAGATCAGATGTGATCAGCTAGTAAGACTTCAAAATTGTGAAAAGCATCAGTTTCTATTCGTTCACATTCTGTAGACCAACCCCTTCATGGAATAAATCATAGCAATGGGCTTCCATTCAGAGAGACAGGATACTTCATATTGCTGTGTGTGACCTTTGATAAATAATAGCAAAGCCCACTAAAAACAGCAACTGCAGAGTTAGAAAAGCTCAAAATAGTGCTGAAGTATTCAGAATGGAAGACAGTTGTAATTTGGACATGGTATTAACCTACAGCTCACCTAATGCAAATGTGAAATAACATTTCTTTGCTGTTGCTCTGTAAATTCAGTGTATCATTTTGCCCTTTATGATGTGCACACTAACACTTATGCATCTGTGTTTATGTGTCTGCCTCTCTCTGTCTTCATATCTATGTGTGTGTTTCTATATGCTTGTATGCCTGTATGCATACATGCACCCATCCATGCTTCTGTATGTGTGTGTTAATGCATAAATGTGACTCCATGGTGGTGCATACATGCACACATCTATGCATATGTGCGTACCTCTAATGTATCTGTATGGTATCTTTGCATGCGTCAATGTGTGTGCATATTTGTGTGGCTGTGCGCTTGCATGTCTATGTATCAGATGTGCAACAGGTGAGGCGTGGCAGGAGATCATGCTAGCGTGCTCGCCCAATCGGCCATGTGAAAAAGGATCGACCAATGAGAACAACTCTGCTCACGAGGACTGTGGCAGCCAGTTTGCCATCATTTACTTTGTCAGCTTCTACATGCTCTGTGCCTTTCTGGTGAGTCCAGGGAGAAAGAGAACAAATTTTAAACTCACTTTTTTACAAGTGATAGCGTTTGATAAGATAAGATTCATTTTTTCTGGCTGATTCCTGATTCTCTGCAGATCATCAACCTGTTTGTGGCCGTCATCATGGACAACTTTGATTACTTGACACGTGACTGGTCGATCCTGGGTCCGCATCATCTTGACGAATTCAAGAGGATCTGGGCTGAATATGACCCAGAGGCGAAGTATGTGTAGAATTAACAACATCCAAACATTTTGTCATTCATCTGGAGATGTTGTATGTAGAGAGACCCTGTCTCTAATGTGGTGTCTGTACTGCTTCCAGGGGAAGGATAAAGCATCTGGATGTGGTGACTCTGCTGAGGAGAATCCAGCCTCCCCTCGGTTTTGGAAAGCTCTGTCCACACAGGGTGGCCTGCAAGGTGAATACATGCACGCGTGCACACACACACATATGGTTCCACAAATATCCCAACATGGTGTGAAGTCTGTAGAAAGTGTTCAGAATTTATTCTGCTACTATTTCGGGACAGAAATAAACCACTCTGTTTGCCAGATGATGACATATTGACGGCTCATAACACCTTCCACAGTGACTCAAATGGCACATTGACAGCAGATCGTGTAGAGAAAATATTTTAGATATTTAAACATTGACATCTCTCTCGAGGAAAATTAATGGTGACCATAATGTCAAACCACTGTCTGCTCATTTTCAACAAACTGTCAGCTGCCAATAGATGCTGGCAGCTGACAGTTTGTCCAAGAAATATACCTTTTTTTTATTATTATTGTTAACCTGCAAGATCAAAGAAAACGTTCTTTCTCATGTAGCGCCTGGTGTCGATGAACATGCCTCTAAACAGCGATGGAACAGTGATGTTCAACGCAACACTGTTTGCCCTGGTCAGGACTGCACTCAGGATCAAGACAGAAGGTAACAGAAACACAAGAACAAATGTCTAATATATTTTCAGGATACACACATACACTACAGGCCAACATTTTGGAGTGCCTATATATGTATTTTGGGATGTATTTACTGCATGATCAGACTTTGTCTTAATTGGTATGCACCATTTTCCTCAAATTACCTTCAGGTATACATTGATGTTACCAGACCATTGCTGAATAAATGTCAACAAAATAAAAGAAGGGCTCAGTTTTAGGGTTGAGAAGATTTGCAAGAGTCACAACTGAAGTGTAAAAGTACAAAAACAAATCTCTTTGGCTTTTTGTGAGTCTGCACACAAAAATCCCCATAAATCTCTTACAAACTATCAGAGAAATGACTAGAAAGAAGCAACTGAGTAAAGAAACAAGAGTCACTCTTTACATAATAATCATGTTTATTTTGTTGCTAAGTATACCAATGAAACTATGATCTTGCTTCCATTTCAATCTTGCTTCCAAACTTTTGGTTTTTAGTGTACATACCAATAATATGTTGCAAATAAGGTGGGAATTAAATGCATTCAACAACATGTAACAACATTCCTGGCACATCCTGGGAGGACTTATACTCCAGCGTTAGATACAGAAAAATATGATGTCCCATAGCAGTAATGTCTACATAGCAGGCAGTGTAGTATATGTTCATTTTTTTTACAAAGAGGGATGGTCCGGTAAATATCGTTAATCAGACTAGCGAACCACCTCTTGAACAACTCATTTCTGTATTTTTTTGATAAAACCCCGTAACTAGCTAGTCTCAAGAATATTATAGATCCAAGAAAACACTCGGAGGAGAGTGGGACTGTGAGAAAAAAAAAAAATCACAATTGCAAATCCATCTGCTACCTCAGCACCACAAACAACACCATGGATTCATCAATATGTAGCCCAGTTAATTAAGAGCCATGGTTGGATGGAGAAGGGGGATCACAGGTTAACAAGGGGGTACATTGTGTGTGTGTGTGTGTGTGTGTGTGTGTGTGTGTGTGTGTGTGTGTGTGTGCGTGTGTGCAGGTAACCTGGAACAGGCCAATGAGGAACTGAGAGCGATAGTGAAAAAGATCTGGAAGAGAACCAGCATGAAGCTCTTGGATCAAGTAGTGCCCCCTGCTGGAGGTATGCATACTCCACAACGTGTTTACATACTTAATTTTTTTAGCTATTTTATTTTGCTTATCCAAATCTTATAAACATGAATATAGAAAATGTGAACACTAATAATCATTACACTTAACGCTGTAATTTAATTTAATTTTATAAGTTCAGCAGAATTTGAAACAGCTTTCCTGAAAAACATACTATGAAGCATTATTTTAAGCGCTAACCTCTCGTTTCTTGCAGATGACGAGGTAACAGTCGGGAAGTTCTATGCTACCTTCCTCATCCAGGAATATTTCCGCAAGTTTAAGAAAAGGAAAGAACAAGGGCTGGTGGCCAAGGTGGCCCCCAAAACAGCTCTTTCTCTGCAGGTACAAAAACACAGAAGATTTTTTATCCTTGATGATGAATCTGTATAAATGTGTTGTGTGGTGATAGCTTACAGCAGGCTTCTTGTCATGAATGAACTGTAGTAAGAACAACAATAAATGTTTGGTGTGAGTGCAGATGCCTTGTTTCAGGGCTTCTGATGGTGAAATAAACATGTCATTCGCTGTGTTAGTCCATGAAAGTGCACCACTGCAGCATGTTTGCTCTCTGTGAGTAGGCGGGCCTGCGGACATTGCATGACATTGGTCCAGAGATTCGGAGGGCCATCTCTGGAGACCTGACTGTGGAGGAGGAGCTGGATAAAGGCCTGAAGGAGCCAGTGTCGGCTGCATCTGAGGACGATATCTTCAGGGTAAAGGTTGGATACACACACCCTCACTCACTCTCCAGAGAGAGAGAGCGAGAAAGAGAGCGAGAGCGATGATCGTCGTCCAGCTTGAAGCCATTTTATTGCTCCATGCACACATAGCATGGCTACCAATCACTGCAGATACTGAGCAAAATTTTAATAATGGGATGAATGCATTTTAGAAGCACATTCAGTAGCTGCAAATTGTTTCATTACCCCCCCCCACACACACACACACACACACACACTTCTTCCCTCAAGGGTGAGTTACTGTATCACTTCAGGCTCCGTTATCAGTGTCACATTTGCCACATTCACGCGCTTTATTTTGTTCATTGCTGTACTTACTTACAGCTACTTTTACCCCTGATATGGGACACAGATGGACATAAATAAGTAATTTTCAACATTTCTGAGCACCACAACAATTAGAAATGGAATCACTCTACTCCTTTGACACCAAGCCAGTATTGAGTATTCTGGCGACTGAGATTCAATGACGGATTCATTCAGTCTGGTAGTCATTTTTCTCCCATGTCAAAGATTAACTTTCTAATTTGAGCATTTGGTTTGTGCCACGAGGCCTTTGATTTGCATTTCCATCCTGGCTGGGCATGTCTGCTGCTAGCAGTGAATGTGACAGTAGCACTTCTGAGTGTTTGAGCGCAGTGAGACGATATAAAGATACTGTATTTTGATTTAAACATTGATTTAATTCATTGTTTTTCCACATTTTCATCTTTTCTATCATCTTTCCCTTACTCTCCTCTCTCACCCCACAGCGTACGGGTGGGTTGTTCAGCAACCACGTCAACTACTACAACCAGAGCGATGGCCGCGCTTCCTTCCCACAATCCTTTACTACCCAGCGTCCCTTGCATATCAGCCAGAAGGGCTCCCCTTGCGAAGGCGAGAGCCCGTCCCATGAGAAGCTCATGGACTCGACCACTTTCACACCTTCCTCTTACTCTTCATCGGGTTCCAACGCCAACATCAACAATGCCAACAACACTGGCATGGTTGGGGTGGCGACACAGGGCATCAGTCGATTCCCAAGCCCGTCCATAAGCACTGTGGACGGGCACACGGGCCAACCACTCACCCCCATCCTGCTGCCAAGATCTGCGTGGTGCTTTCCTCCAAAAAGGTGAGCGTAGGCCAGACACCAAGTTGAACATGTCATTTTGGAATCCTTTCTTTCTTTTATGTGCTCTTGAACTGAGTCAAGAATAATTATTGTCCCTTATATTTCCTGACTATTATCTTAGATATAAAGCTAACATGATAAACAACATGACAGTTACATTTCATTACAGTTTGGCCATATATGGTACTTCTATTTCCTTCACGCTCCTTTTCCTTCCTCCTCTCTTTTCCTGTCTTTTGTCTCTGGTGGCGAGCAGGACGTGTTTTTATGACACCCTCATGCGGTATGTTGCCAGGGGACAGAGAGAAAGTGTGTGTGTGTGTGTGTGTGTGTGTGTGTGTGCGTGCGTGTGCGTGTACGCGTCCCCTAACTGCGTGCAAAAAGGTTTTATAATGCTACAAAAAATGGCATTGCTGTTAGAGTGCTATAGTGAGACTTGTTACGCACATTAGCACTTTAGTTGCAATAAAGCCAGGCTCTATGCTGCTACTATACAATGTGCTGTCAAAGCCATGGATGGACTGTTTGGTGCACCGTGGCCAAACTTTTCCTATCAAAGGCTCCTATCGCTGTTGTTCTGCTATTGTATGGCAGGTCTGGGTTAGACACAACGTCTGCTCTTTGTCCAATGTTCTGCTCTTTTTGCTGTGAATTTTGCTCTGGACATCAATGGTCCCCTGAGGATGATACCTGAAGATGTTAGTGAGCCCTCACATTTTATTCAGCATCAAAATTACACATAATACATACAATAATACGCAGTCTATAAATACAATGATGCTTCCCAGAAGATGAATATTTTTTTCACTTTAGACACATGACAAATAGTTAGCATATTTGGTCAGTTATTCCTTCTTAAAGAAACATTGCAGCTTCTAGGCCTTGCCTAGCAGGGTTGTAGACTTGTATTTTTTATTAGAGAGGTGAGGGTTCAGCTCTTTCCCTGTGTAGAGACAGTAAGCGATCTTGAATTAGGAGCTTCATTACAAATCCAGACAATCCATCACAATTAAGGAATATCCAAATCACAAATGTTCTGCAGGGATGTGCAAGCACGCCTAAAACATGCATAATAACCCACAAAAGTTTTTATAAATTCCTGTGCTCATTTTGTTTTAACAAAAATCTGTGCTTGGGGTGAAACTGCTTTTAGTCTGGTTTTCATTAAATGCTGTTCTAACCCAGAGTTTGCTGGAGCAGCTTAAATAGGGGCATCTTGACATTTAGAAACTTTATTTAGTTGTTCTTCACCAGGACGTTCTTAGGAGAAGTGTATGTGTAATGATGGGTTTGTTTATGACTCTTGGATTTTATTTGAAACAGCTGACATGTTGTAACACTTAATATAAACTGCCTGGTGAAGAAGTAAAGATTAAACTTTAAATGTCAGGATGTCTCCTCAGAGCTTAAATCTGGAGTATGAAACAGATGACAAGGTAAAAAGGCATCTTTGGAATACAAAGATAATGTAGTTTAATATAGATTTTATGCGGATTGTAGATTAAGTTTAAACAAGAATTCATATTTTCTTGTGTTTTCCACTAAAAATATTGTCTCAGGTTATTGTAGACATGTTGTCAGCTTCTTAGGAGAAGACAGCATCTGCTTCCAGGACTTTAATGGCTTTCATTTGAAATGATGAATATGTTTTAAATGATGAGTACAGCATAAAAAGAACCTGTTTCATTTCCCAGTTGCCTTACATCAAAATACTGGTCTCCAAGTATGAGCTAACACCATTAGCCATTATCTTGTCCCTGCTAGTCTTTGTTCTTTAAAGATGTCTGCACCTCTGTCTTGCGATCATTTTGTCATATTCCAGCCGTTGCATTTGAAGCTTTTTACCGTTTTGCTTTAACAAAATAGTTGTTATTCTCCAGCTCCAGCTTCTTCTTCTTGTCCATCTTTTCCTTTCATGCCTCAGTGGGTTTCTCAGCATCTCCTCCTAGGCTCCTCTCTGAGTTTTTTGCTAATCAGTGGCTTCTTTTTTCTTTGTGTTTATGTTTACATCTGTCTCTCTATTTGCCTGTTTTCCATCTTCCGTGTCTGTGTTTTGTTCATTTTGTTTGTCTGTTTTGGTCGTGTGTTTGTTTGTTTGTCGATAGCTCGGACTCAAGTGACAGTCATCTGCCAATCATCCGAAGAGGCGAGGGGTCGACAGAGGAGACATATGATGAGAGCTATGGCGACGACAGGGAGTACCACGAGGACGACCACTCTCTCTCCTCTGACATGTAATGCTGGATCATTTTCACCTCTAAATGTCATTCGTTTGGGATGTGCCTGTCATTAACTCTTTGTGTGTCTGTTTGTACTCATTAGGCTGGTGTATCATGATGAAACATGTAAGCAGTTGACTCCCATGGAGGAAGGAGAGGAGGTAGAGGACAGAAGAGGAGGAGGAGGGTGGCAGTCCCCCAGAAGAGTCTTCCTCTGCCCCACTACTCTGGGTGAGTTTACCCTAAAATCTAGTCGACATACTGGAATAGCATGCCTGTTATGTCTTTATCGTACTCATTTGTGTTAATTTCTTGTGTTTGTTCGTCAGGTCGGAGATCGTCCTTCCATCTGGAGTGTCTCAGGAGACAGTCAAGGCCGGATGTCTCCCAGAAGACGTCTGTACCACTTCACCTTGTACATCATCAGGTAGAAGATGGCCACAATATGAACATAAAGGAGTTCTGAATTAGGGCTGTCTAACAATTCATATTTTAACTGTCATTAATTACATTTTTGTTGTGTGGTTAAAAGTCTATGATGTTGTATTTCACATCAGTTCTTAAGTGATATTAATAATGACTGTATGTACAGTAATAATAAGAACGGCTCTCAGACCAGTCTGATGCTGTAGCGCTGTAGTGAACTTCTTCCATTTAGTTTCACCCAGAGGTCTGGAGACTCGCTCACTCCAAAACACTGCTTTGCCTGTTAGCATCCATCTGATTAGCTGCACTAGCATGCTTAGAATGTAGGTTCTATCTCAATCTTGATGTACTTCAGTGATGCTTTAATTCCATTTTACACAAGGTGCATCTTACATTTGACATCTCAACTGAGTCTGAGTGTTTTTTTTAATAAAACAAACCAAAAAATATTTTTTCTCTGTGACTGCAGTAAGAAGCAGGAAGCTGTGATGAGTACATAAGGGTGCATTGAAGCAACAAAATAGCAGCATGTGATTAATGCAATTCAAAGAAAATAATGCAATGTGCTTTTTAAACTCTGACAGTCCTCAACTAATTATATAATGTGAACTCTCTGCAGACACAGTCCCTCCTTCCTTTGCTCCTCTCTAACACCTCTGTCCTCCTCCAGGCTCTGGCTGTCGCAGGGTTGAGTCCTCTGCTAAGAAGGAGTCACTCACCTACCCTCTTCAGCCGGCTGTGCTCCACGCCTCCAGCCAGTCCCACAGGTATACTACATCCTCTGCACACATCAAAAGCCAAAGCTGCTTGTCAAAAACTAGGGAAAATGATGCATTAAAATTTCCTGAGCAAGCAGTTTTTTTTTATTATTTATTGAGATCCTGTCTGTGTTTTTTTTAGCTCATGGCAGTGATGCCTCCTACCAGCGAGTGCCCTCTCTGAGGTTAGAGGGCTCCAACTCCCATGAAAAGCTCAATACCAGCTTGCCCTCTGTCAACTGTGGGCCCTGGTGAGACTAAGTGCCTTTAAAAGACCCACAAGTCACTGTACAACTGCCCCAGAAGCAGTTACAGTGATACAGTGTAAGAATAGTAAACTAATTCTTCGCTCCTAGGTACAGCGACAGTAATGGAAACAGCCGGGTCCCCAGTCCTAGCCCCACCCCCAGCGTGTCAGTGTCCAATCAGAGACCACCACGGCCGGTGTCGCTCACGGTGCCCTCGCTGCTGGGAAAAGACTCCAGCTCACTGTGTCACGGCAGCGCAGGCAGTCTGGTGGAGGCGGTGAGTGTGTTTTTGAGCAGGTTGGACCAGGTTACACACTGTCCACAGTTATGTCAGTGATTCCCAGTGTGGGGGTTGAGGACTATTGTGACCACTTAATCATATCCACACTGTCAGAGTGGGTCAGAGTAGTATCCTGTGACCCACTGGAGAGGGGATAGTCCTATCGCTACTATCTGAAATCTCTATTATCTCTAATTTAAGCTTTGTTTTGTAAACTACTACCTCAAGAAATGTGTACCAATGAGACAATGTGGATATGATTAGGTGGTCACAATAGTCACATTTGGCTTCAGGAAATTGTCATTTTCCACTAAAAGATTCATTTAGAGAATAATCATCAGATTAGATTTATAATGACGATAAGCCTCAGTCGCACCTTAAACTGTTCCATCTTTTTCTCGCTGCATTAAAGTTGACTTTTCTCTCCCACTCCCTCCATTGCGTCACCATCTCCCACCTTCCTCCCCTCCTCTCCGCCCACTCCCCAGGTGCTAATATCAGAGGGTTTGGGTCATTTTGCCCAGGACCCGTCGTTCATCGAGGTGACCAAAGCCGAGTTGGCTGACGCATGCGACATGACCATCGAGGAGATGGAGCACGCCGCCAACAACATTCTGAACGGCAACACTGCCGCAAATGCCACATCCAGCACCTCATCCACCTCCCCACACAGCCCCAATGGCAACCTCCTCCCCTTCCACTCAGCAACAGCAACGCACAGGGACCGAGTGGTCAGCGATGGTGGGGAAGAAGCCGGAGGAAGCAGAGGCTCCATCCATGGGCCATCCTCTGTGGAGGAGCGGCAGGAGCTGCTAGCGGGTGGAATGGGGCAGGAAGAGGAGGAGGAAGAGGTGGGAGGGAGGGAGGAGGTGCAACACAGAAGCTCAGTTGTGATTGGAGGAGCGCGGCAGAGGAACAGCGGGCTGCTGGAGGACGAGGATATGGAGTGTGTGACCAGTTTGTAGGAGTCAAATTGACGGGTTTGACTGGCCAACTGGCTCCTCTGACATCATCAGAGACTGACGCTCGTCAGTGCTGGGTAACAGCGCCATGGCTGGCTCTGTCTGTCCCCGCCCCTCACACACACACACACACACACACACACACACACACACACACACAGTCTGCCTCTCAGCCAGACGTAACCGCTCTGGACAATGGCGGCCAGTGACGCAACCTTAAACACCTGGTTACGACTTTGTTGGTTTATATGAGTTTGTATGTGTGTGAATGTTTCTAGTCAAGTATACCACACTATACTCTATACTATCTGAGTGTGTGCTTGTGTGTGATCTATGATTTTGTCTGTTTGTATGTGTGTGTGTGTGCGTGTGTGTGTGTGTGAGTGTGAGTGTGTGTTCTGTCTGAGTGTGTCTCTAAAGTGCCTCACAGTTTTATCATGTCCTCAAGGTGTAAAGAGCAGAAAATTAGAGACGAGGGGGAAAGTAGTGATGGAGGAAACAGAAGTCCTTTTATGGATTTTCTGCAGTCAACATAGCTTGTTTATTGTTTTCATTTCCTACGCCTACTTTGGTGTTGTGTTATTGTTGTTTGTCTGGCCGCCATGAAGCCAGGTAGGGGACAGCAGACCAGCTTCTGGGAAGGGGCTCAGTTAAGGATTTAAGTCTGACCACATCTGCCTGTGGTCAAAGGTCAACTCCTCCTTCTCGGTTCACTGATGATGAAGCGCTGTATTGAGTAAACAGGGCTGAGGAAAACCCTGTTTGAAATCTCATTTCTCTTCCTCTTCCAAAGCTAAGGAACCTTGGAGCACAGCCCTGCCAGCCTGGGGGTGGGATTAAGGTGACACGCCACCTGCAGCCAAGGGGGGGAAGGATTTGAGGGACGGACCAACAGCCACAACAGGGCCTCTGTAGGGGGCAGAGAGAGACACTCTCTGGCCAACAGGAAGCTAGCCAGCTCTTTTATCCACTGGCCGGTAAGATGCCAGCGAGAGACAAACTCACCTCGACCGTCACCTTGATCTGGCATCGCCTCCTCTACCGCGTTCCCTCGTTTGGCCACGCCCACTTCCTGTCCCTAACAGGAAATGGGAGGAGCATTTGGTGGCTAAGCCAAGACAGCGAGCCCCTTTTTCTGCCTCATACCTCGTCGTTCCTCACTCCTCCCTCTCTCCTTCCTCCCTCCTCTTTGGTTACTCCACCTTTCCTCTTCCTCCATTGCTCTTAATTTTTTATTTTATTTTTTTACTTTGAGCTTTTTCAGCCCTCGGGAGGCGAGTGTGTTGAACAGGGCGACAGACGGAGGGTGGAGGAGAGATCGAGCGTGACCGATTGAAAAGAAAACAGACTCTGGGCATGGATCTACAGAGGATGTGTCCGTCAATCAGCCTCACTACCTTCTCCGAGACCCTCCTCTTCCTCTCAGCCTGGAATCCCGTTGGATTCGCTGCCACACACACTCTCTCTCTCTCTACAGACCACGCCCACTATGTATTTAACAGTTCAATATTGTGCAAAACTGGCTAGCCATGACTAATTTGTTTTATATTCATGATGTTATTGGTTTAATTTATCCTTGATTTGTTTGCACAATCGGGGTGCTGGTCTTATAAATGTATTTTTGCTCGGTTTATTTTAGGAGAATTTTAAGAGGTTTTAAGTATCGAAGCAGGGCGTAGTGTTTGCGTGCGGGTGTCTAACTATATTTGTGCGTTCGGGTGCGTGTCTGCGTTTTAGTACAGGATGTATGTAAGTACGAATGTGTGAGATGGTGTGTGTATCTATAAGGGGGGTCTTTCTCTCTATCAGTATGCACCTTTTACAGATTGTATCTATTTATTTATTTATTTTTCCCAGAAGAGAAAAAAAAATGTGTGAGGATGTGCATTTGTGTGTGTGTCCGACTGGTTACTTATGTATTCTAAAAAGCTTATTTTAAGCCTAGACGGTAAATTAAGGTAGCATTACAAGTATGGTATTGTGTGTGTGCGCGGAAGAGTGTGTGTGTGTGTGATAATGGGCCTCCTTAACACAGGGTTACCATGGACAGGCATGCTTCCAAAGCTTTGTAATTTCTTTAGCACGGTTTTTACTTTTTAGCCAAGCTGCAGTCTGAAGCCACTCTTATCTTTAAACATTAGTCATCACATTACTTTATTTCTCTGTTTAGAGGTAATTAGGCACCCGGTCTCCACCGAGATCAGAAGGATGTTTACAGCGGTGATGAGTTTCGGCATTGCAGCTTGGCCAGAACGGAACAAGCCTTTTGGTGAATGCTGCTTTTCTCCTTTATGGTGGACAATTGCTCTGAATGGTAGAAGCACCAAATTCGCACTGCCACATATATGAAGCGAGTGAGGGGTGTTTGACGCCCTGATCGTTCGACTGTAACACACCACATCACCATTGAATTGTAGTAATCTCCAAATGAACTATTAGGGCTGGTGTACAGATGCTGCAAGACTTCTGAATCACATCTTTGTCTGAGGTCTGCTCATGTCACATTATGATTTATTGTCATTGTTAGAAATCAAACAGCTCCCTGTCTGTAATATCATTTACTAGTAAATCTAGAATATATTACAGACAGGTCATTTACTGTCAGTTGATGTGTTTGGTTAATGTGATAAATGAGTGGATGTAGATCAGAAAACTGTCCTGGATGATCCCCTGGTGTGACTTTTTATTTTCTTCTAATGACTTTTAAGGTAGCATGCTGACCACTTTTCACTGGCCATTCTTCATTATAGTTTGTTTGTAGTCGAGGTGTGACCACAGGATGCCAGTTAAGGACCTCAGGCATCAGTACATTACAAAGGGCACACTTCTCACCTTGGTATCTTCTCGCAAACATTTGTCATGTTTATGAAACAACTTTATAGTATTTAAAACTGAATTCAGCTTTCTAAAATGTTATTTAACAAGCTATGAAATTTGGAAAAAAAAGCTTGACACTAGTATTGAAAGTCTGTATCTTACCAGACCACTACCAACAAGACTATTTATATGAAAGTCAATTTTATGTTAAGGTTAGAGAGCTTTCAGCACTATCAAACCTAAACTCTCATATTAGCACTGTAGAAAAGCCAATATGTTAGAGTAGAGTTTTAAAAGACATTGAATTTCCACACAGAGACACTATCACATCTTAGTTTTCACTTTAACTGCTGAGCTGACATCCCTTTGTGTTAAGCAGAGCAGGTTCATGGCAGGGAAGGTATGCATGAACACACTGCCGTACACTGCATCCTGTGCCAGTAACAGACTTCTGACATTATTATGCAAACTAAATGTGAATGTTGTTTTTTAGTGGCAGTGCTTTTGTTGTTTTATGGCCATGATCATAGTGCAAACCCTGAGAACGTCTGTGTTGTCAAAGGAATACACTCCCTGACATTTAGTCTGTTGTTTCTCTTTCACTTATTCTAGAAGCTCCTCATAATAAAAGAAGTACTTATATTGGAATAACTATAGCATAAGCTAAAAGACTTCTTTGCAGCTCACATCAGTTTCAGTATAAGCTGAAGTCTCAATGTTAGGACAGCAGATTTGGTGTGGTAGAGCACGTCAATGTGCATGGAAGCATCTGGGTTCAGTGTTGTGACAGCACAGTGTATTATTTAACCCATAATTCAACAGACAGACCAGATTTATTCACTTGATTAAAAAAAAAAGTGTCTGTTAAGTCTAAATAATCCTAAGCAGTAGATGTAACCAGCGGACACTTGTCAAGTTATAGTTTTTGTCTGTTTTCAACCCACCTTTCAGTCATCAGTCAGTATAGCAGCAGCTGTGAATGTCACCTAAATGAATAATCATCCAACACAGAACCCATCATCATGGCCTTAAGAGGAATATGTCACATCCATAAATGTTAAATTTCACGTCCAGTGTTCAGATTAGTTTCAGTTCTTTTACTTTGTGTTCATAACAAATGTCCACCTACATGTTATTGACGCACATACCTATTCAGAGTAACCCTATCAGAAGCTTTGTTTTTGGTTTCTGGTGAGAGATTCAGAGGCCTGTGGTTCCCCCATGTGGAGCAGAGCAGCGCTGCAGTTTTTACATTGTGTGTAGGTTAGAGTGAGTTGATGTGTTGCAGTATACGGTATGAGTGGGTGGCATCCTGCATCCCACAAGATATGCAAAAACAATGCAATAACTATGACTGTATCCAAGGTTCCCGAAGTAAAATATATTTGTGAAGGAAAAAAGAATTCATCATCATGACGATGTTTTTTTTTTCTGTTTCTGTTACATTTTGAAGTAAACTCTGTGGTTTCCATTGCAGAGAAACCTAACATACTTGAAATCAGGTACATAGCAGTGCAGTACAGTGAAGATGTATTTATTTATCTCTCTCTCGTGCATTGAGACGTCGGCATGAAATTGGTTGTTCTTGCGGTTCACCATCCAGCCAGTGTAGCCCCAGAATGAAAAGCTGTGCGTTTATTTTAGTGATTCAGCAGCAAGAACAACTGGCTTCACCTCCTTGACTCAGCTCCTTTGACTGCATCCCTTTCTCTCGTTTATTCCCTTAGTTTTTCAAATGGGTTGAGCTACGTCAGTATTGCATGAGGTTCACATGTTGACACTGAGCGTGTGTCAGGTTCTGCAGTCGTTTTGTTTTTTTTGTTCAGGTTGAGTATCATATCACATTATGACAGTAGCTATTTCTATTTAGTGTACATATTGTTAAATTCAGTATTTCTTCTCTAGATAAACTTCATGTTGACAGGAAGGCGTGGAAGGTGATTTTGCATATCTTGTGTCTTATGGGTAAACTTTCTGATTCTCAACAACAAGAAGGACAGAGCTCCTGTTTTTGTGATTGTCTGAAGTTGAGAGGAAAAGTAAACGGTGGTATTTAGACAGTTTAACTGTCACTGTTTCTTTTAAAATGTGTCGCTAGTCTCTGACTTCTGTGTTTTCCTCGTCTGACACGTGGAAGATGGACCAGTGGGGACAGATGATATGACATGGACCGTGTGGTATTTTTACACTCAGACATACAAACAGAGGCCAAAGCTGCATAGCATATACTCACTAGATCATTTGCTTGCTTTAATCAAGCACAAAGTGAACAACAGACATGAAAAAAACAACTTAAAAGATATAACGTGTCCCAGCTCCACATCACACACTAATTCTGAGCAGGTACTATTTTGTGTGTTCACACTAAAGCTACATAAAAGATTAAAGACAAATAGTAGAAATGACCTGTTTAGTCCAAATATGGGTCCAGCTCCAAATATACTGAATAGTGCATTTCACAACTTTTATCTTCTATCTTTTAAACACTACAACCTCTAAAACTAATTATAAATGGAAAATGTTTAAGTATGATGATTTCTTTGTATACCAACTACAAAAAAATTAATATAAAGATAGTTGTATTGTGTATAAGCAGTGTGTAATATGGAACTGGAACACTGTGAGTGTGTTTTTGTCCATCCTGCTTGTAAAAGTTTTATTTTATTTAGCAGCTGATATTTTGAATAATTAGCAGGAAAATCACAGGTGCGACTAATAACCTTAATCGTGGCTTATTCCCCTGTTGCTATGCCAGTAAACCAGCGTGCATCAAGCTACAGCTGTGGAGCTGGAACCACTAAATGGAACGCAGCCGCTGTTCATGCCATTAGTTACACTCACACACAGTGTGTTGTGTATGTTTATGTGAGTGTGGTCTCTGCCTCACTGTTGATAGTGTATCAGGCTGATAAGCTGCAGCTGTGTGTGAAACCACTCCCTTCTGCTATAAAGGCTGCAGCTCAAATTCAAGTCATTTCCTCAAGTGAAAGCAAAGATGGAGAGAGAGAATAAAGGCCTTCTGGCAGGTGGATGACAATCTGTTGATGACAATGGGAAGCAGCGGGTCTGAATGTGTGAGTTTCAGGGTGGTCTGAGGTCGTACATGGTGAATCATATATCCAAGTAGTGTTTTATGTGCATGGGTTTCTCTCTCTTGGGATATAAAGTATTGGTCCTATGTGAATGACAATATATTTTGTCACACCACTAGCTAACTAATGATTGTATTTTTTATACACCATATACCATATTATAGCAAGAAATATATGAATATATAATATTTAATCACCAGAATGTTAGAGTAAGGAAAGGACAAGACACTTAATTGGGAATGTACTTAGTGAAGAGTTTGTTATGAAAATATGTTGTTTAAGCTGATTGACTAAGGGTCAGTTAGAAGTTATTGAACACAGTCCCACTTTACTGACTGTATGTTTAACCAAAAGGAACCAGCAGGGAATAATGTTGTTATATATTAACTGAAGGAAGAACGTGGTTCAGCTGCAAATACACAGACAGGATTGGGTGATCCCCAGACAAATATGGCTTCACGTTAATGAGATTGGCTGCACAACACAAATAACCAAATGAGGTAGTTAACACAGCTAATGGCCCTAGAAACCTGTCCATTACCAGTGATGTGCAGGAGGCTGCTTTAGCTTTGTTTTCATCCTGTCAGCGCTGGTCCAAGTCTGGACATTTTCCTACTGTAGCACCGAGAGACCTGTCTCACTTTCTCTGGTCCTGCATCAGCGATTCACACATATTCACCTTTTCCAATGCATTATGACAACTATTAAAGATGTTAAACCAAAAACAATCCACCTATCAAGGACTAGATCTCTATGCTTTGAGCCATAAACATCATGTAGCTTCTATTTTTTCTTCCAAAAAAGGAATTAGAGGACTTGAACTATTTATGAATGAAGAGAAATGTAGTAAAGAATTTCCGCTGTTGGCCAACTAAATGATTTTGCGGGTTTATGCAGCAAAAAAAAAAGATATTAGTCTGGAGGAGAACAGTTTATCAGATTTTTTATGGCAGGTTTGATCTAGAAATGTTGAATTTGTATATCCTGCATCTCCACAGTGAAGGTGATAAGAAGCTGCATTCACTATTCACTAAGAAAAAGATGTCATCCAACATGTTAAGCAAAAATAGTGTTTTACGCACATGTACCATTAAAAAAAGATTACAGCTGTGTTTGTCCTAAACTGTACACAGATCAGTTTATCAGAGAGCGTGAGGCCAGGAAGCAGGAGTCGTATTTTTCTTCTTCTTTTGGTCACTTTCTCACGAGGATCAACCAACAGATGCACGTTATATTTTCTTGTAAACCGAAGTGTTTGTTGATCATTGTTTGAACCTGACAACAACAAAAAAAATAATATTTTAAGAGGACTATTTTGAATATAGATTTTATTTTCATTTTTCTAGGTTAAAATCAGCATAGCCTGTTGTTGTAGGAATCTAGTTAAAATGTTCATTCACTTTTCTGGAGAAACAGGAGGGTCGTCTCTTTGTTTTTCCTCTTGTACAGACGTTATTTTGACATCAATGCTGATGGCTTTGGGAGATGAAACAGAAAGCAAAAGAGGGAATATATTATAGAATACAACTCTATATTGCAAGTGTCTTCTATTTTACATATTATATATAGAAAGAGACTATCTAAACGGTATGATATTAAATAGTAGTTTGGAGCTGGATTGAAACTGATGGGGAAAATGTCCTGATCAGGTCTGTGCCATACTGTGCCAAACTCTACATGTCCTGGCATTTTCTATGGGGGATAATTGATTGAATTGAATGCTTTTACCATCAGTTGATTGTTGGCATTATAGGTTTGCAAATCATTCTGGATAAGTTTCCTTTTGTGCAATAGTTAGCCTTTGTCTGTGTGTTGCCACACAGTGGATTTTGGAGTCAGATTTTAACCCTTTTTATTGCATATTGTGCTGCTCTGGCTCACACTAACACTCAGTCGCATGTAAAGTCCTCTCCAAAATTTGATTTGTTCACTTGAGATTGTGGTGAGGAGCCCATAAATGAAGCCAATAGATGGTATTAGCTTGCTTGATAGATTTAGAAATATAAAGGATAGTTGGATATAACTCACCCATGATAATGTGTAGCAGCACCCTTATGTGAACATTTAGGATGACTGTTAGTATTGAAGGACCATGAAAGCATCATCATCATTCCTTCTCTTAGTGTTATTCATGAATCAATGCTACACCGTATTGCACATAGTTGAATACTTTAATGGCGAAGAACGCTGCAGCCTCCTGACTGAGGGGTTTTCTGTACCAGCTAGTGTTTTTCTTCAGGATATTCTAACTCTCAGCTCTGGAGGTGCAGCAGCTTTATGATGTTCTGTCGCTGGTTCTTTGTAGAACCACGAATGTCTGTTCCTGCTACTTCTCTGTAAGTTCACTGATAAGAGCTACACGAATGACAGATTTTATCCCTTGAATGTAGGACTCGGCGGTGCTCATACTGGTGTTCTTGCATATCTGGAAAATCCACATTAAGTATAAAATACTGGTTTATGTTTGGATGTTTGGCAGCCCTCAACGGAAGGATCAGCTATCTCAGTTTTAGTGCGTCAGACTTGATCTCTACAAACAAACCAATTGGTTTAGTGTTGCGAAGAACTCTTGACCACAACGATTAGAAACAAACAGGCCTCGTATGCCTGTGTGTGTGTGTGTAAATGCAGCTTTTATGAAAGAGTCGTCCCACCTGAGAGCAGCGTCATGTACATTATCAGCGTTTTCTTCCACCTCTTAAACAGTATGCAGGCGTTAAAATGACTAGGCCTTTAGCCAGCCAGATGATTCAACGGCAGATGATGCACAGCTCCATGTTCAGCAGTGTTTAACAAAGGCGCTCCTGCTCCTTCTGTCCTGAGTTAATGCGATGGCTGTGTGGCTCTGTACTCCACTGGTCAGTAGTGTCTTATGATCTTGTCCGTAGTCTCGGTTCACTGCTCATGCAAAGTGTTAAAGGGCCTTTGACAGGATTGAACTGTTTGTTTTTGTTGTTTTCTGTCAGAGAGAAGTCTGTTATTATTTGGTACGGAGACAGGCGTTCACACAGAGACCAATTTCTTGTAATGTTAGAAGTGACGCTACTCTTAAATGTAGTAATTATTAACATCACTATTTATGGTCAAAAAATGAACTAGAGTGTGTTCTTGTACTTGCAGTAGCTTTGGAGGCAGGTGGTCATTTTGTAACTGTTCCTGAACATAAGCCACTCCCCCTCCACTGTGAGGGATTTCATTGGTTCTGAGGTTGCTAAGTGACACTGGCCCAACATCATTTGGTTTCCTCAGTTACCGTTTGTCTCCTCGGTGACGACCGCATGGTCTCACAGATGACTTTTTTCCGTCTCTTTGCTTTCTAAAGGAGAGTCCCTGATTGTTATTGTTTTTTTTTCTCGTTCATTCACTTCATTTTACATTTTAGAAAGGGAAAGAATACAAATGAAATAAATCAGAATATTAATTCAATCACTTTTTCTACTCCTATTTTCAATAAAAAGTGAAACGAAAAACCAAACAAAAAGTTGATTTGTAAATAAGTAATGTACAGTTTGTATCTGTAACTTGTCAGTCTGTCATTGGTGACAGAGTCTGTCTTGCTTATAACGCACGCTACCAGTAAATAAAAAAAGGAAAAAGTATATTTAGACTGTATGGTCCCTTGAAAGCAAGTTTTAAATTAATATCTGATGTATATTCCTGTAACATTGCATTTTTATCTGAGGAATGATGTTATTAAAAAATTGCAAATAAATTGCATTTCCTACAGCTGTGTTTTTCACTTCACTTTTGTATTTCAGGTATTTTTCACCTCACTCTATCTGGGTAGACCAATGTTGATACGCAGTTATAGTCACTAGTAACTAGACTACAATACTGTAACTGTACTAGAACCATGAAATTTGTAGAAAATTATGTACATTTTCCAAAATACTGGAAGATGAATCAGAATTGTCTTGTTCGCCTTCATGGCTTTGTGTGTGAGAATATTAATGCTCATTTTTCTCAAAGTTTAATATGACTTGTGATTTTCAGGCAAGGTGGATTGTAGACTTTGGAGAAAAAGCAAAAAGGCAGCACAAGGTAGAAAATAAAACAATCAGTGTTGGTGACTGTAAACAGCTGCTAAAGTACATTACTTAGATACTTAAACTTATGAAGACGCTGGTTCTTATATTATGAAGCTACTGGTCACACAATAGACAACTGTTGTGTGTTTTGTGAACAATAATGTGAATTTAGCTATTATATCTGACTACACTCTGCTTTCTAAAATCTAATTACATGTCAGGTTTATGAGTCGCCAGGTGTCTTTTCAGATTCCCCTGCTGGGAGAATTCTCTCTCACAGTTGGGACACTTGAATGGTTTCTCCCCGTTGTGGCTGAGCGTGTGTCTCTTCAAGCAGTTCAGAGTGAGGAAGCGCTTCGGACACTCGGAGCACATGTACGGACGCTCCCCTGTGTGAGAGCGCGTGTGGACGTTCAGGTGACTCTTGCAGGAGAAACCCTTCCCACAGTGCGTGCAGGTGTACGGCATCTCGCCCGTGTGGGACCGTGTGTGCAGGAGCAGCTCCCCGGATGATAAAAATGACTTCCCGCAAGTTGTGCACAAGTAATTCCTCTCCCCTTTGTGCATCTGCATGTGTCTCGTAATTCCTGTTTTGCTGAAGCTCTTGCCACAGATCGTGCACAGGTTGCTGGGGCCTTCGTGCAGGCGTTCGTGTTGCTTGAGAGAATAGTTGCACAGGAATCCTTTGTTGCACTGACTGCATGCGAATATCCGCCCTCTCTTGTGGAGTCTCTGGTGCTGATAGTAACCTGAAGGGCTGGTGAATCCCTTCTCACATTGGATGCAGCAGTACGGAAAGCTGTGGAGCTTCATGTGAGTCTTCAATTGATTTGGAAGTTCAAAAAGCTTTTCACACTTCAGGCATTTGGTTTCTTCCTCTGTGAAGTTTTTGCTGACAGGTCGAGTGCTCAGGAATCTTTTGTCTTCTCCCGTGGGCTCTTTCTGTCGACGTCGGTCCTTGTTTTCTAAGTTATCCTTCTTCTGCTTATGTTCCCATTTTATTTCAACACCACCCTTTTGTTTACATTTCCTTTTGCTTTCAACTTGCTTCTTTTCACCGTTCAGATTTTTGCTTTTCTGCCGAGTCCTTGCTCTGACTTTCTTCATGGAGAGATTTTTCTGGTGCTCACTCTGGATGTGCTCCTGGACTTTCCTCTTTGTGCGGTGAGCGAATGAACACTGAGGGCAGATGAATAAACGAGACAGAGGACCTGAAACCATGAAAAACAACAAGTTAGTCAAATAAGATTTTTGATCAATTCTGAACTGGCACTCTTTTTTTTTCTCAAACCTGATTCTCTTTTTGGCAACCAATCATCTGCGGGGATGTCTGAGTTTTGACTTGAGTCTCCTTCTAAATCAGCCAATTCCAGGGTCTCTTCCTCATTGTCATAATCCTCTTCCTCACTGTAAGGCTCAGTGAACTTCACCGCACCAGTGTGAGCAGGGAGGGCCAGAGTGGACAAAAGGATATCATGCTCACTGCTGGAAGGAGCTGTCAGGAGAAGACATTTATCATCAGAGTCACTTCTTGTTGTAATGGGTTGTTTAGCTACATACGAAATTGTGCTTCTCTAATGTTTTTGGTTCAACTCACCAGAGCTGAGAGTCCCCAACAGTTTGTGATGAAGCATCAGATTCCTCAGGCCAAAAGGTTCACAAAGATGTTGTCCAATTTCTTCTGACACAGATGTTGTTTCAGTGAGCCATGCTGCTGTCTGAGACCCAGAGAGACGACCACAGAAGAGAAGGTTGGTGAATACATAGTCATACTGTACAGACCTCAAAGCTAAAGCACAAAAAGAGGAAAAATCCAGCGACATTGTTTTATGTAGTGGCTCAAAAAGGGTACCTGTTGCAGGTCTGGTATGGGCAGCAGCTGCTCCAGTCTGGACAGGAACTCAGACACCAGCTGCTGCAGTCTTTGGTCATAGTTGAAGCCGTAGTTTGTTGGAAAAACCTCCTACAGGAACAGGCAACACATCATTTGTATTTTGTCATCATAAAAGAGCTCTCTATCCTTTCCTTTGATCTTCAAGACTGTATGTCTCACAGATAGACTCACTTGGAAGAAGAACTCCTTCTCAGAGGGAACATTCAAAAGGTTCTGAACCAAACTGGCAAAGTTGGTGTAAGAAGTCTTCAGTATATCACTGCTGGCCTGTCAAGAAGAGGACAACAACAAAAATAAGAACTACAACAGTAATGGTATTATAGATAATTATTTTTCGAACCAATGTCTGTGAGAAAGTCCTGGATTTGTAAATGTATGTGTGTATTTTCTTTTAAAAAAAAACACCATCTGATCAGTGGAGCTCAGTTTGGTGCTGCAGGCGTGGATTTTGTCCAGGTGGCTCTGGATGGTCTGCAGGTTGGCGACGCCATCACCGTGACACAGCTCCAGGACCAGCTGCAACGAGGCAAAGGTGGAGACAGGTAACGACAAAGAGCAGGGAAAAGACTGATTAATGTACTAGAGAAGACACCGGTATGTTGAATTATAACTAATAACACGACACACACTGACATTACAACTAATTAACCAGAAAACAAATACACAAATGAGTAATATGGGGAATAGTTATCCTTGTGACTAAATACTTCCTCTGTGGAGGGAAACAAGTACAGGGGCATCCAATGACAGCACCATCTCAACACCATAATCACATTTAATAAGGCTGACAAAGACAGAGGGCTCTCAGTCCAGATAAATCCTCACCCTTGCTCTCAGGCCCAGGATGAGCTCAGCTGTCTGACTGGGACTCAGAATCTCTGGGATGATTTCTGTCGTCAAAGTGATGAAGTCCACCAGTTTGTCATAGTGCATCACACTGTGCTGCTGGACCACTTGCCATATGAAAGCTGACATTAACCTCACAGGTGGGACGAGTAGGTGTAAGGAAGCCGGAGGAAGAGGGGAAACTGTAAAGAGTATTTGAGACAAGAACAATGGATTTAATAAAAAAAAAGATCATTTTCGCTACAGAAGCTCAAACAACCAAGCCAACAACTCTATATTTAGAGGATTTGCCAACGATAGATTAACAACTATAGGCCTATTAATAAATGTACTATTTGATAAAAATGACCACCCTTTGTGCACCGGAAGGTAACTAGATGGATATTTACCCGAAACGTTGCTCTTCCACGCCATTTCTTAGTTTAAAAACCATCTAAACAATGACTAAAATAATATTTTCTTGCACTCATCCGACAGAGTGGAGAACTCAGAACTTCCGGGTAAAGCGGATGTTGTGAAAACGGCCGTGCCACTTTCCTTCAAAATAAAAGCTGTTCATATTTATTCAAATAATTGAAGGCGTCGATGTGATGCAGGTATACGCGAAAATATAGACAATAATAATAGAGTAGACATTACATACAGGTGAATGAATTTTGCATAGTGGAAAGTAACACTTCCTGCCAGTAGATGGCGCACAAGCAATACCTCCAGTTTATTTCTATGAACTGCTATAAATAAATATGAGCTCAGCAGCATTCTGCAGCCCTGCTATACATTTCTGTCTTTGTGAAGCTATTGGGGAGTTTTTTTTTTCCAAAATAGATATATTTATTGTAATTTGGAATTTAATCATAGGATATTTTGTAGAAAGACAACCCACTGCTTTATGTACAATATGTTTTTTTTTCACGGAGCAAGCTTTGACATGTCACAGTGGGCAAAGCAAAGATATGACTGTAAAATAAATGATGGCTGATGATATCAGGAGTTAGTAAGTGGAAACACCCAGGATGAAGGGGAGCTTTGTTCTGGTTGACTAGAGGTCAGCAGTCTTAAAATCTCATATTAATGTTAATATTCCAATCATTATTTTCCTAAAAGAAAAGAGAGAGTCATCTGGACTTGCTTGAAGTTGTGTCGCTCGTGACAAATGCATGTATAGTCATATTTAATTCATTTCTAAAAAATAAACATTCATGTTGATTTCTAAAATTCATTGTTCCCTTAATAAATATACTGAAATATGCTGCACGCATGAATTAAATGCTCCAGGTTGAGTTGTACACAAGTGCCAACAAAAACACAGATATTAGTATTCTGTCATAACAAGTTTATAAATGTACACAAACGAAGCCTTCATTTAATCATGCACCTGAAGCACTAAACTGTTGGTGTTTGTGTTGTCAGAGTGCTCCAGGTTTGCAGCCTATCATATGATCACCAGTGAAGCGCACAGTGGGAACACACCCAGTCAGTGGCAACTACTCACTGTAACTAAGCGTCCTCTGTGGTATTAGGAGGAAAGCAGCAGCTCGTCATCATCACTAGGCTGCCAACTCTTTGGTTTTAGTCACGGAAAGTCGTTTTTTTCCCTGTTGTGCGCAAACTTGGATAACACGCCTGGGTACTTGTCACCATGGGAGGAAGACGCAGAGGCGCACCTGGATCTGACGAGGACTTCTCCTTTGTCAGTCCAGTTGTCAAGTACCTCCTGTTCTTGTTTAATTTCATATTTTGGGTGAGTGTTTCCTATGCTGTTACACACAATGAGACACGGTGACTGTGGTAACATTTATTTACTCTTCTCTGTGTGCAGGTTAATCATTAAGTTTCTTGGTTCCTGAATTATTTAATTTAAAATGAGAGTTGAAGGATTTTTCTATACTGCACTAGACACACTTTGTGTTTATACGTTCACTTTAAGCTCCAAATGTCAGATTTTGTCTGCTGACAGTTGGAGCATCTACTGCTTTATTTGACTTGGTTGTCCATTAACTTTGGTGTTTTATAAAAAGTGAAACAGAGTCCAGGAAAGAGGGGAAGGAATGTGACATTGTAAAGCTCACACATATTCACACACCAGGTGTTTGCTGCTCAGCCACTGGTCACAGATCAGGTTTTATTCTCACTTTGCAAAGTTCAGAGTCTGTTTTGTTATCATTTGCATATTAATATTTTTAACACCTACACTCAGCTAACAGAATGTTCGTATCTATGTGCTGACATGACATAACAGCAGGTGGTTGCATTGATTGTATTATTAGCTCCACTGTCAGACTACATGACATGTTGTCTCCCACAATAACATGGTAATAATTGTACAACATATTCCTTTAAAAGTTAAAAAAGTATAATTGTGTTGAAAACCAAAGTTCATTTAATGGGTTTCAGTGTCAGGTGATCAGGGACTGTAACATAAGGAGATTTGCAGATCTGTTTTTGCACATTAAACTCGTCAGGGTTTAGTGCAGACCTACTTGTTGCTGTTGCAAAACATGCTGTAAAAAAGGACAAAAACAGAGCTAAAATCTGTTCTGAATCCACTGAGAACATGAACAGGCAAGTTTTCAGGTGTGCTCCTTTCTGAGAGATCTCAAACCATCCGTACATTTTCTGTCTTTTAAACAGGCCTGCATGAGTGTGTCAGCCGCGCTCTTGACGTCCTGAACAAGCAGGATGAGGATGTGTAAAAACTTGAAACTCTTTGGCGTGGAATGTGTTGTTACCATTTCTGTTGCCTCTGGCTATGTGCTCCGCATAGGGCACAACAGAGACACATTCAAGTTCACGGCTCTTTTTCTAGTCTAGAAATGTCATGATGGGATGTCCATAGTCTTGTTTGGTGATCTGTTACAACAATGATTAACCAGACAAGTGAATCAGCTATGCAGCCAATGCTAGAATGGGATTTAACATTTAACACTGGACCTTTTTGCTCCATTTTTTTGTCCATTTCGGGTTTATTCACAGTGAAAGTAACCCTTTACAATAGAGGCAGACAAATGCAGTGTTGCCTGCCCTCCCACCCCATGAAGGTGCAGCGTCTCTGGTAACTGGATCCATTTCATTTGGGGAGGGAAGAGTGTTTCTAAGGGCTCCCTATTATTCTGCTGAGACTGTGAGTGGAGCGCTGACTGAAAGGCTCTTTGTTTTTAGGGAAAGGTGCAGTCAGACTGAAGCAGAGTGGATGACAGAATCACCTTATCTACATCTCTAATGAAAATATTGTTGCTGATTAAAAATCCATCTTAAAGTAGCTTATATTCTATCAGTGCAGGCTTGTCTGTGACTCACATAATCCCTGGCAAGCGTTGCCACTCCCTGGACAAGTACCAACAATGGTTCTCCATCTACTGTGCAGTGTGATTTTTCCTTACTATGTCCTGTTTTTAATAATTCAAGATGCACTAAGTGTAAACAAATGTAAACAAATCTTTTTTTTTTTTGATGTTCCCCTCAGATAATCTCCCTGGTGATGGTGGCGATAGGCGTGTACGCCCGCATGACGAAACATGCAGGTATGTGATCGTTCATTGATTGAGGATATAACCTTTCACCAAACAACACAGCATCTGTGTCATCCAAGAGTTTATAGATTACATTAAATAAAGCAAAGGAAAATGAATACATTTCTAACATTTTGAATATTGAGCCAGAGAATGTTGCTGCATAATTCTTTCCTGTTAATGTTAAGGATCGTCAGTCTTTGAACGCCTCTTTTCTTGTGTCCTCAGAGGCAGCTATGGCGTGTCTGTCAGTGGATCCCGCTGTAATGCTGATGGTGGTGGGGGTCCTCATGTTCATCATTACCTTCTGTGGCTGTGTGGGCTCCCTGCGAGAAAACATCTGCCTTCTGCAGACAGTAAGTCAGCAGTATTTTAGTATTCATTCAATGTTTGCACAATAAATTATTTCAATATATCAGTTCTTACTCTTAGGATTCTTGTCTTTTCTGCATGTTTTCTCCAAGTAGGCGACATAACCAGTAACAGCTTGTGTTTGTGTGGAGACACTGGATCTCATGGAGTCTGTGCTCCAACAAATTTACCCAAACCAGATTAATTTGAGTGTTGTCTCTTTCCTCCTCTCAGTTCTGTATCTGTCTGACAGTGATCTTCCTGCTCCAGCTGGCTGCTGGGATCCTGGGCTTCATCTTCTCTGATAAGGTAATGCATGGGGGATTTCCAATAATATACAGTAACACAGCTTCATCACAACATCACGTACCTTTCCTGGGTTAGACTTTGTTTTAGTTTTAGTCCTGTTCTGAGTGTGAGGATTGGAGAAACACTCCCCTCTCCTGGACTTTGTCTCTATCTGCTACAACACTATTAAATATATGAGTAGAGTTTGCAGACGGTTTTGATTTAAGATGTTAAACACTTTTGTTTATGAGGGTTTTTTTTCAAGATAAAGCTTCACTGGCAAAGGAGAAGTGCTCATTAACGTACATTTGAACACATTTCTGAACAAAACTGGAAAAAAGTCATCATTCTGTGTGCATAGAAGAAGAGCTGCCTTCATATTTTATCGCTTCACACAAATAGGCGAATGTTTCTAACTGTGATACTGATGTGAAAACGTGTATTTTATGGTAAAACATATCCTGTATATTCCAAGGCTCGGAACAAAGTGACTGAGATGATCAACAATGCCATCATCCACTACAGAGAGGACATCGATCTGCAAAACCTCATTGACTTTGGTCAGAAAGAGGTAAGGAGTGAGTCCAGACTGTAGGGAATCACAATAAAACATGTTTGTATAAATAAATGTTATATGTTATAACAGTTAGTGAGGAGACAAAAAGCATGCATGAACCCAAAGCTGCTCTTTCCTTTGCTGTCAGAGCTGATCCAGCTTTAACTAGTCCTGTATGGAGACAACAGTAATTGTTTGTGTCCTCAGTTTGGCTGCTGCGGTGGTGTGACGTACACTGACTGGTCCCATAACATGTACTTCAACTGCAAGCAGGACAACCCGAGCAGAGAGCGCTGCTCTGTCCCCTTCTCCTGTTGCATCATATCCAAAGACAAGGTCACCAGCTTCACAACACTCTGCTGATCTGTCTGTGCTCTTCTGTGAATTTTTAGTCATGTGTTTGTCTTTTTTTTATTCATGTGTGCATGTGAGCAGGAGGTTATTAACACCATGTGTGGCCAGGGCATGCAGAATTTAGAATACATTGCAGCTGGAGACCACATCCACACCAACGGCTGCATAGACAAACTGGTGAACTGGATCCACAGTAACCTGTTCCTGCTGGGAGGCATCGCTCTGGGACTGGCCATACCACAGGTGGGTTATGGTGCACGGCTTACATGCCAACACACACACACACACACACACACACACACACGAACGACCAGCTGGTGAGCTTGTGTTTTCTCTCCTGCAGCTGGTCGGCATCCTCTTGTCTCAGATTCTGATCAACCAGATCAAAGACCAGATCAAGCTCCAGAACTACAACACGAAGCACCGCTCTGACCCCTGGAGCTGACCCAAGACCAGATTCAGATGAGACGCCTGGATGGAGCATTCAGTGCCACTTCTTTTAGGCTTAAAAACAAGCCTGGTGTTCAGAGCACGTGGACAAACCATTAATGTGCAAATACCTGGCGTGGCAGAGGAGGTCAATGCACACAAGACAAACTAAGGCAGAAACAGGACTCTGTCGCCACCTACTGGACTTACACCATGCCCGAGTTTACCAACCAGAGGGAGGGTATTTGGTGCTGCAACTAGTGTAATCTACTCACCTAATGTGAGTGGAGGTCAATGCATCACTATGTATTTTTTTAACTGAAAAGGGAATTGCATATTTAAAAATAAACTGATTTTATAGATTTTTCAAATAAAAAATAAAATAAAAAAAAGGACGGACAGTCTTATGGATGATCATTAATGTTGCTTATGACTGTTTGAGCAGTGTATTTATTCATGTTTTGGCAATCCATCCATCCATTTTCTACCGCTTATCCTCACATAGGATCGTGGGGGGCTGGATCCTATCCCAGCTGTCTTAGGGTGAAAGGCAGGGTTCACCCTGGACAAGTCTCCACTTCATCACAGGACACATAGAGACAGACAACCATTCACACTCACATTCACACCTACGGTCAATTTAAATTAACCAGTTAACCTAATCTCCATGCATGTTTTTGGATGGTGGGAGGAAGCCAGAGTACCCAAAGAGAACCCACGCAGACACGGGGAGAACATGCAAACTCCACACAGAAAGGCCCATGGGCCGGGAATCAAACCTGGTACCTTCTTGCTGTGAGGCGACAGTGCTAACCACTACACCACCGTGCCGCACTGTTTTGGCAATGCTACGTTCTGTAGTTTTGTATAATTTCACATGCAAATGTGTTAAAAGCTATAGTATAAACATATAAAACAGTGTAATAATCCCTTTTACAGTGTTTATAGTGTAAAGATGCACCTTTGCTCTGACTCTTAATAGTAAGGTGGCCATGTTCGACCACTTGGTTGTCCTACTGAGACCTGACGCTGCACATGATGTCATTTCCTCCTCACGTTTTAGCCAGCTGGCAGATTTGTGGATTTGTGTCTCACTGTGCTGCCATGATAAGTAAATGTTTGCCAAACCACACAGGCTTCATTCAAAGTTCATATTCTGTACATTAACTGTGGCTGATTTTCATTTTCCCACCTCTTCCTTTTTCATTTTTTTTTGTAATAACTGTAAAATACAAAAGGAGTGGGGAGTTTCCCAGGAAAGAAAACATTTGTGTGAAAGCCTGAGGTGCTGTCGTGTTGTTTTGTTCATGTGGTCACCAGAACAGGCCAAGTTTACATTTTGCTTGAGGTTCTGTGACTGTGGAAAAAAAAAAGATTTGCTCAGAACTAAGAGGAAAAAACAGAAAAGACTCCCCTCTCTTATTGTCTCCATACAGTACCAATTAAAGGGATTTTTTTTAAATTTGGGTTCGTGTGTGCTTTTTGTGTTAGGTCTCTTTCTATCATGCTGGTTTGAGACAACTCTTCAGGAACATTTTTCCTCTTTAACCACTGAAGCTCTTGCAAAAAGGTCTAATATGACCGTGAAGAAGCATAAACCAACACGACCTCATCTCCACCCCGTTTCTCCGCCTGGCAAATGAAAACCTGAGTTTCGAGGCATTCCCAGTCTGAAACCTGACGCCTGTAATCTCTGGGAGCAGAAACAGTCCTGCATGTTTAACAGCCTTTGACACAAGTCCACAATCTAAACATGACATTTCTATGTTAGTTTAAAGCTGCAGTGACTCCCCTTACTGTGTGATTTTCCCCTCCAGCATGCAACAAAACATACTGGATCACCAATCTGATGCCCAGTGGTTATAATTTAGTAAAAGCAACTGAGTGTGATGGAAAAGTGGTGTTTGTATCAGCAGCTCATGGCTCTGTAGCAGCTCGTGTTGTTTTTTTGGTGTGTGTGAGAGTGAGAGTGAGTGTGTGTCGGCCTGGCTCTGGTGCTCTGTGTGTGGTCCCTGGTTCCTGCCTCTGACTCACTCAGGCGGCCATGTTGCTGTGGGTTTCAAGGAGGCCTGGACACACACACACACACACACACACACACACACACACGGTTAACCCAGTTTTACTCTCAGAACCACCAGGAGAGAAACAAAGCATCTGCAGCCATGCAAATACCACAAGTGCACTGTCCAATTAATGCGATAACAATCGCACTGAGGGTGAAATACGTGTTGTTTTTTTTGTACTATCCTGCTATATTCAAGCACACTCAATGAATTGTTTACCTAGCTATGTTAGTTATTAGTCACACACATTTTTGCTTTTGTCATTTACTTATTTTGACATATTTTTCTACTTATTCTACTTGATTACTGATGTTTATTATATTTTTTATAAAGGCTCTTATTGCAGTTTTGCACCTATTAATTTCCTGCTGCACCGATGCAAATTTCTCCCTGTGGGATGATCTTATCTTAATGAGAGCAGCATAAAATAACGTGACTGTTTTCATATACATTCAACATTTCTGTTCTGCACTTTTCTGTAGCTATGAGAGGAAGCCCAGTCCATTAAGAGTCCCAGAGGAAACTGACTAAATGCAGTTTTCAGTTATTAACCGCGTCCCTCCCTCCACACACACCACCATCACATTAACATGTGACTATTATACAACTACAACATCCACAACTAACTCTACCGACGTCTTATTCTGTTTAATACATGACTATTAATTTATTTCACTCTACTATTTCTTTATCTGCATAATTACATCTTAATTTTATTAGTCCTTTTTCAGTGCTCATTTTATATCTTCTATACATGTTACTGTATCCTGATTATTGATTTGTATTGTATTGATTTTATAGGAAGTTGTTCTCAGATGGTCTGAGGATCACCTGGGATCCTTTAAGGGGTTTCATTTTAAAAAAAAATCAGAAACATTGCAGGTGTGTGATGCAGCAGAAAATATTGGAAGCCTCTGATTTGAGCCGTCAGCTGAGGCTCTGTGTTGTTTTGGGGGTCCTTGAGATGAGGAGTCCTGCCATAAGGCACATTCTTCCACTTGCAGAGGGGGATGGGAGGGGAGGTTTGGTTGCTGGGACTCTCCCCCATCATGTGCATACCAGAGACAAAAAAAAAACACAACAACCAGACACAAGTGAGGAGCACAGAACAGCCTCTGAAACCCCATCAGACACTCCAACCTGAGGGAAAAGACTCATTTTTCATCTTATTTATGTGCCAGCATGCAAACAGGGGGCTGTGCAGGAGAAAGGGGTGGTGCATCTGAGCTGCAGATCCTGTTACAGACATCCAGACTTTTTCTGGCAAGTTTTTTTTTTTTTTTTTGGAAGTGGGGGGAGGGCGAATCTGCAACTTTCTCGGCCTGATGTCTTTTTCTTCATACTCTAAATGCTCCACATTAAAAGCCGACGTCTTTTGTACTCGATGGTGCTTTTTCTCTACAGTCGAGGACCGTTTTATTTTGCTGTCTGCTCTGCTCTGTGATAATGAAAGAAGTGGGGATTATCCAGAAAGGATCGGAGCAGAAGTGCAGAGTGAAAAAGTTTGGGAGGACTCAGAGGAAAGAGTGAAGGCTCACCATGCCGCGTTCACAAACCCAGTCTAAAGAGGAAAAAGTCACTTTCTGCTCTCTGTGGGAGATTTTGAACTGAAAGCGCTCGAGTTAAAAGTGATCCCGGCTCTTTTCTGCTCTTGTCTCACACTTGAATCTCCTCACAAGATGTCTTCCCAGGCTCGGGGCCCCATTGTTGGATTGTACGGGATGCTTTGCGTCTGGGCTGCCTGGCTTTCAGGCTCCGCGGCGGTTTTGTCTCCAAACGGGACTATATTTGAGGATAACTGCAAGAAAACCACCACTTGTGAGGCACTTAAATACAACACATGCCTGGGCTCTCCTTTACCGTACACACACACATCTCTGGTGCTGGCAGAGGACTCCAGCACCCAGGAGGAGGCTTTTGAGAAGCTGACCATGTGGTCTGGTGAGATCTGTAGCATCAAATACAGCTTTAAAGCAGCTCATTTTATACTGAAAGGAAGAGTGATGATCATCCTGCTGCTGTTATAACTATAGAGGAAGGATACACCCCAGTTACACTGTATTATAGAAGATTAAGCGTCAACAATATATACTGTTATTATTCTGGTAGTGTTAAATAACAACTATAATTTATTCTTATAATAGAGAGAATTTTAGGCTTTTAATTTGTAGTAATTAAATGATAAATACGGGCCTGTTTTTTATAGTTTTAGTACATAGCGTTCAGCTTTGTTTGGCTTGTTTATATGTGATAATAATGTTAATTGTTGTGGCAGTGAGCTGTGATGAGGAGGAGTGTAGGGAGACAGGAAGTGAAGGGTTAAAAGCCTTTAAAGACAACAAAAGGAGTCACTTGTAGGTGTTAGAGAGCCAACAATAGGAGAGAGTGACTAATAAAAGGCTTTTAGATATTCTGCTTGACATTCATAAGCACTCACTAATGGGCAGAGAGGCCCTGATCACTGCCTCACAGGTTCAAGGATGCACTTATCTGATTAGAGCCTTATCTGTGTTGTTGAATATGGGATGAAATGTGTCTGTCTGGACATCATAACAACATTGTTACTCGAGCACACACTCAAAAGAGATTTTTTTAGATTTTAGTCATCATATTTCATCAAAAGCACCTCTACAGGGACTGTATTGCTCATTTTGTAGCACCCTCATATCTGTGCAGCTGGAATTACAAAAAAAGTTTGTAATTTTTGTTCCTTGGTTTTAAATTTTATTTTATTTCATCTAAAAAAATGCTCTTGGATTACTGATTACGTGATGTGACTGAAGATGATCACAGTCTGTCAGCCAGTTTTTTCACCCCTGTCATAACTTCACCGCCATCAGTCTGATAAATGTGTCTTGTTGTACATCTTTTATCATTTCAGGATGATTTTAAGTTTGTTTTTTGTGTCCCAGGTCTGCGAAACGCTCCTCGCTGTTGGTCTGTCATCCAGCCATTGCTCTGTGCCGTCTACATGCCCAAATGTGAGAACGGTCGAGTGGAGCTGCCCAGCCAGAGCCTGTGTTTGGCCACGCGTCGACCGTGTAGCATCGTGGACCAGGAGAGAGGCTGGCCCAGCTTCCTCAAATGTGACAAATTCCCTGTGGGCTGTTCGGTACGCTGTGATACGTTTCTTTACTCTCTTTTCAGTGCAGGGCAGAGGTCAGGGTACGCAGACATGACAGCTCTCCTTTCTCTTTGCAGAATGAGGTGCAGAAGCTGAAGTTCAACATGTCTGGTCAGTGTGAAGCTCCGCTGGTGAAGACAGACATTCAGTCCAGTTGGTACAAGGACGTGGAGGGCTGCGGCATCCAGTGTGACAACCCGCTGTTCACTGAGGAAGAGCACAACGACATGCACGCCTACATCGCGTACTTTGGCACCATCACCCTCCTGTGCACCTTCTTCACCCTGGTGAGCCGTAGCGACAGTAGTCTTAATGCTAAGGAAAATATTCCACCTCCTGATTTTCAAATCGTCCTCCGTCTCAGGCCACGTTTCTGGCCGACTGGAAGAACTCCAACCGCTATCCGGCTGTCATTCTCTTCTACATCAACGCCTGCTTCTTCGTGGGCAGTATCGGCTGGCTGGCTCAGTTCCTGGACGGGGCTCGCAACGAGATCGTGTGCAAGAGCGACAACACCATGCGTCTCGGGGAGCCCTCGTAAGTGAACGTCTGCAGCCCATCGGTCATGAGATTAGAGAAGTAGAACATCTCATTCATGTACGGCTGCTCTCTGCAGGTCTTCAGAGACGCTGTCCTGCGTTACCATCTTCATCATCGTCTACTACTCCCTGATGTCTGGAGTGATTTGGTTCGTCATGCTCACCTACGCCTGGCACACGTCCTTCAAAGCCCTGGGCACCACCCACCAGCCGCTGTCTGGTCGAACCTCCTACTTCCACATGGTCACCTGGTCCGTCCCCTTCGTCCTCACTGTGGCCATCCTGGCTATTGCTGAGGTGAGTATGGAGCTGTTCACCTCATGCCATCTGACCATGGTTACCAGTCTGTCTCATCTGTGTGCTGTGTCTCTGTGCTCCACAGGTGGATGGAGACTCAGTGAGTGGGATCTGTTTTGTAGGCTACAAAAACTACAGATACCGCGCCGGGTTTGTTCTGGCTCCCATTGGAGTGGTGCTTGTCGTCGGCGGCTACTTCCTCATTCGGGGTGAGCCATGTCTCACGTTCATGCAAAATAGCTCAGCGGCCAAGCTTGGAGAAGCACTTAAATCCAAATATTTCAAGCTTGGTGACCCTCCAGAAGTGCCTCTCAAATTCATCCCCACGCTGACTCACTCAGTTTGTTTCTCATTTTAGGCGTCATGACTTTGTTTTCCATTAAGAGCAACCACCCAGGACTACTGAGTGAGAAAGCTGCCAGCAAAATCAACGAGACGATGCTGAGACTTGGTACGTTCTCTCATCTGGTGCTAGTTTATAATGAGAGAAATAGTATGAGGGGAAAAAAAAACATGCAATGAAACGTTTTCTAAGTCTGAAGCAGCATGTTAGTGGACACAATAATCACTGTTTTGTTAATGAGATTGGCCCAAAAAATAAGACTTTCTGTCTGTTTTACAATGATTTCACACATTATTCTACTAACATCGTCACCATAATATTCCACAGTTCTGTTCTGTATGAATACTATTAGGAGTGTCCGGTGTTTCTTATCTGGTTTGTTCCTCTTTGTTAGGCATATTTGGATTCCTGGCTTTCGGCTTTGTTTTCATCACCTTCGGCTGCCACTTCTATGACTTTTTCAACCAGGCTGAATGGGAGAGGAGCTTCAGAGAATATGTCCTGTAAGTTTCTTTTTTGCTGTCTTTCTTTCTTTAAGTCACAGACTCCCTGTCATTTGGTGCCCGCTTGATGCTGCGCACCTGCAAACCCTCCACGCAGAAATCCACAAAGTGACGCTGCTGAGACCAAACCGCTGAGTAACCGCTCAGCTTACAGCGGTGAAAGCGGCTCTATTTCCTACCAGTGTTGACACTGGCTGGATTGGAATTAATTTCGCCTCAAAAATGCAAACCACTCCCTCCTGCCCCTGGCATGTAAAAGACCTTCTTATTTACCAGATCCAGCATTTGAATGCATCAGTCACATGGCTAAGAAGGCGTGGGGGGCATGGGCTGATCATCTCTGATGTTTTGAACAGGTGTGAAGCCAACGTCACGATCGCCTCTCAGACCAACAAGCCCATCCCAGAATGCACCATTAAGAACCGACCCAGTCTGATGGTGGAGAAAATCAACCTGTTCTCCATGTTTGGGACGGGAATCGCTATGAGCACCTGGGTCTGGACCAAGGCCACCATCCTCATCTGGAAGAGGACCTGGTGCAAGTAAGCGAACGTCAAAGTCTTCTCATTGTCTCCACATCATAGTGACATGCCTGTCCTCATGCATATATGGTTTTAAAGTGTGCAAGTCTAATCTTTATGCACCCAAACGTGTTTTAACCAAGCACACTTTCCCTGGGGATTATTTCAAAGTATGGAAGCATAACTTCAGCGTTGTCCCCAGTGTGTGCGTTTGCAGAGTTAATCCTTGGTTTTGTAACAGCGCTCACAAGGGATCACTGTGACTTGGATTTTACTCACACAGGAATTAGATCCCTTCCAGCTCTGAGTGAAAAAAAAACAGTAATTCTTGGAATCGTTGTTTTCAGTGATGGGCTTCAGAGCGCCTCATGCAGAGTGACGTAGAACATGAACTTGTAGGAAGCGTCTCTCTTTGTGAACCTGCTCTCTGTTTCTGCGTCAGGATTATTGGTCGCAGTGACAACGAACCCAAGAGGATCAAGAAGAGCAAGATGATTGCCAAAGCGTTTGCTCTGAGGAAGGAGCTTCACAAGGACCCAGAAAAGGAGCTGTCCTTCAGCATGCACACCGTGTCCCATGATGGACCAGTAGGTGAGTGTTTCATAAAGGAGAACAGGAAACTCTGTTGAAATGTTAAGGTTTGATATATTGTCCACTTTGGCCTAAGAATGGAACCATGTGTGATCGTGTTTGCGTGCTTCCATCTTGTGGTAAATAACTGAAACTGCAAGGCATCAATTTGGGATTATTTTTACTGGACATTGTTTCTCTGATTTCACCTCCCGTCATCCAAATCTGTGGTTAGATATCAGATATATTTGGAGTTTCTGCTCTTTCTTTGATATGATGCAGTTCTAACCAGAAAGACATGTTTTTAATCAATTTTCTTACTTTCAATGTATTCATGCTTATTATATTAGGATTACATGGCTGATAGGACATCTCAAAATGTGGGCACATAAAACCAAAAATGAATGTAATAGATAGCACTAGAGGTCAGTAATGATAGTAATTTTGGGGGTACCACCTCTCTGAGCTTTGTGGTGTAATATAATGTCAAAAATGGCACCATGTGTGCTGACGTGAAGAGCCACTGTGTGTGTTTTCTCTCAACTCTGGCTTGAAAGGATTTTCCATTTGCTTTTTTTGTGTGGCTACACAGTCAGGGACAACTGTTATGTCTCTAGCTAAGAACTGAATGGCACATTTTTCTGCTCATGTAAGCTGTGAGGCTGCTGTGGGCGCCATGCTTGTTTTGCTTGGAGCAGTTCAGAGCTATAGAGGCACAGCAGGGGAGCCATTTAAAGCACTGTTGAGTTTGAAGTCGTCCTCAGCTGCCCCTGAATGGAGAGTTTGTGGTTTGTCTTTTGTAGCTGGAATCAATTTTGAACTGAATGAGCCATCGAATGACATGTCGTCAGCCTGGGCGCAGCATGTGACCAAGATGGTGGCCAGGCGAGGTGCCATCCTGCCTCAGGACATCTCTGTCACTCCTACTGGTACACCAGGTGAGAGGTGGAGGCCGTTACTCTGACATGCCGCTCATCGAGCCCTTCCTGTCCATCACCAGCTTATTCTGTGTTATTCCGTCACAGTACCGCCTCCAGAGGAGAGGAACAGACTGTGGATGGTCGAGGCTGAGATTTCACCAGAGATGATAAAGAGGAAAAAGAAGAAGAAGAAGAGGAAGAAGGAGGTGCGTCCAGTGGAGGAGGCGGTGGACCACCAGGTGTATCACCAGCGCGAGTTTGGCCGTAGCTCGGTGCCTCGTCTGCCCAAACTGCCGTGCCACCCCAGTCTGGTCGCTAATCTGCGGGAACAGCAGAAGTTGGAGGAGGAGGTCCTGCCAGGGTCCTACCCAGACTTCCAGCGCCCCCAACAGCCGTCCTGTGAGGAGCGGTGTCCCTACCAGCCCTACAGCGGTTACAGCTATGGTCGCAGCCTGCGCTCTGACCCTCTGACCTTCAACGACCGCCCAGAAGATCTGGGTCTCGGCCCACGCTGCCTCCCCTCAACCTCCACCTGGCAGCCCAGTGGACTGTCCTGTTACCCCGGAGACGTGGATCTCACCGACGGGCTGTCAGAGAGGTTGGCCCACGTGGCTCGAGTACCAGCAGGCCGACGGGCCGGCTACGGACCCATTCACTCCCGGACCAATTTAATGGAGGCGGACCTCATGGACGCGGACTCTGACTTCTAAGAGTATCGCTCCAATAATTTTCTTTGTGGTACACAGACAGTAAGCTACAAAAAGTGCTGGATACTTTCAAAATCCTTACTAAAGTGCACCTCATTTCCACTGCCCAGAGGTCAAGATGGATTTAAGCTGGTCAGTTTTTTTTATTTTAGTTTTCTGAAAAAAAAACAAAGGGATACAGTGAAAAAATGTTGTGAATAAGTTAATGAAAAAATATTTTTTTATACTTTATTTGTGTCCAATAAAATTTCAAAGGCAACTCCATGATGAGAAGACAAAAGAGGCAGCTAAACTTGATGTGGCTTGAAACAGATTTCTTTATCCTGAACTCCCTGTGAGCATTCATCAGCTTGAATCAGCCCAGCATGTTTTTGGAAATACTAGTGAGTACATGTAAAGATGAAGGCAGTAGATAAAAGTTTTGAAAATTGATATACTTAATCTTTGATTTTACCTGCTTGTGTTATAACATTTTTTTTTCTTCCCGGAGCTGCAAAACTCCTCCTAACAGAAGACCACACAGCTTAAAAAACATGCAGAAAAAACAGTTTAACCTCTTTTTTGTGTTATATTTTAATGTTTTTAAGACTCCATTTCTTTCTTCTCACCTCTATGTAGTCATTACTTACTTCTGTTGTTGTACAGTTAACTTGAGGCACTAACAATTCTCTTCCTTTTTTCCATTTGTATTAATAACATCACAGAACTATTGTGGAAGCAGCAGAACTTTCAGAGGTCTATCTAAGAATTTGTAATTCACCCTGGGCCTTAAGCCAAGAAGACATAAAAGAAAAATATATACACATCAGGTCAGCATCACAAAGAATAACAGAATAACACTTATTATTGTATGTCCTTGCTTTTATTCATTTTATCTGCAAATTAAATAGTGACATGACTTTGTTAAAGGTACACCTGTACATCACTGCAGCAAAGGTGAAACATTAAACTACTCAAGGTCAGCAAAGACAACAATTCAGTGGGTGTTTTAAGTTTCCCTTTAATCAGTTATTATACAGATAGTGACTGAGCTACATACTAACGTGTTTTCATCTGTTGCCTGGTGCAGTGAAACAACAATTTACATTTTTTGCCTGGAGAAAAAGACTGAAATGAAATGAATGACGCCTTTTTCTCAAATGGTTCTGGTATAATTCAGCAACAGCTTTTTCCTTGAAAGTGTTATTTTTTTTTACCGCTGTATTTCTCCTTTCCGTTGTACATAGTCACTCTAAACTGAGCTTCATGTGTTTCTTCTTTTCAGTCTAGTTTAAATCTTTGTATGATGTATTTTAGACTACAGTGGGCTTAAAAGTCACTTATTTTTCAGTCTCTTTTTCTAAATGTGTGTTCTGTATATAAGTTGTTCATAGATTTCTCAATAAGGGTATTATTTGTACAGATTTATATATCAAATCACTTGATTACTCTGCTGATATGATAAATAATAAGGGAAGAGTCAACTATGCTATAAAAAAGTTGTCACTGTACTTGTGCTGTAACCAAAATTTCATCTAATTTTGCGATTTTACACTCAGTATGGATAAATGATGCTGACGTAGATGGACCGCTTCTTAGCCAATGCTGTTTAGTCTGTCTAATGTGTAGTCATTCATGTGATATGTGTTTGATAGAGAATTATTTCTGTTATTAGTAGTTATCACACTGCTATGGATTCAACGATTGAGGGAGTTCGGTAACAAAAGCAAAGTATAGCTGATATCCACCCCCCAAAAATATGTTCAGAGATTATTAAGAAGTTAAATGAAGATCACTTTGATGTTTTCTGTAAGCTGTCAAACAGATTTAGGCCTTGTGTTGCTCTTTGTGTTTAGTCTCCCAACTGTGTAAAAAAAAGTTTACTGACATTTTGTGCAGCTGTTTTTGTTTTTATATGTAAATAAAAGTAACCCTACACTCTTCTGTGTGGTTGTTTTGCCATAATGCCACTCACACAGTATTACTGTTGTTACTTTTATTACATCAGAGAAGGGAAAAATAAATATCTGCTTGTTCTGAAGGTATTTTCATCTGAATGGAAAAACACATTACATATTTTTGTCCTTCTCTCAAAGTCTTTTTCTTTATCCTAACAAAGCTGGCATCTTTTTACTCAATTTGCATGAAATAAACCAAGGTGTTTACATTTTATTCCGATGTATTTTCATATATTTTGCTGCTTTTCTTCGTTCTTACATCTTATGCTCTCTGCAGTGTCATTAATGGTTCTACCACTAGGGGGCGCTAATGTTGCTATCATTTCTAAATTCCAAAGAAGTTAAAAAATAAACATCTGAATTGATCAAAAAACACATGTAGACATGATATAACATGTTATGAAGGGACAAATACCAAATACCAAACGGTAGGGTTTTAAACTGCTTCTGTGTTCCCTGGTAACGCCACAGGCCAAGCAGAAGACAGGTTGCTAGCCTGTTGCTAGCCTGCTGCTAGCCTGTTGCTAGCCTGCTGCTAGCCTGTTGCTAGCCTGCTGCTAGCCTGTTGCTAGCGCTGCTCCCACACCACCCCGCCCCTTCCCTGGGTGTCACATCGCCGTGGTGAACAACCACTGACGGCTCGGCAGACTTCATAAAGAGGGTAGAGCCCTCTAAGTACTGAGGTGACAGAGAAGCAACACTCGGGGAGGAAACACTCAGAAATGTCGTACAAAAAGTCCTCGGTGGTGCCTGCTGAGGTGGAGAACCTGCGGAGAAGATCCGCCGCTGATGCCTCAGGTGAGAAAACACTTCTCTTGTAGCTTTCTCCGCGGTCCAGCATCCAGTTAGCAACAGAAAACTCTTTTAATTTCACAACTGTTTTGTAAAAAAAAGTCATATATGTCTTTATATGTCATATATGTATTTTATGTCTTTGTTTTTTTCCATTTCAATTAGTCGCAAACGAGTTCATCAAATCCACCTGTGCATCCAAACTCCCCTCAGTCTGAGCTGAACTGTTGTGAGAGTTATACACACTTCCTGAAAACTTTTTGTTTCACTTTATTCCTGGAATAAATGTTAGAAAGTGGTCTAAAAGTGCCTGAGGTCACTATTGGTGTGTCTTTATATGCTTGAACAGGTGGAGCTGATGATTACTTTCTATGACTGTTAGCTTGTGATGATCACAACATTTCTATGATAATGTTATTTGTCTATTTTGCCTATGTCATGTTTATTTGTTGGCTTGTCTTTGACAGCTGCCTTTGATTTTTATCAATTATTCCTCAGTTTTCTGTGGAGACACAAACCATCAGCTGCTAGCTGCTGCCAAAACCCTTTAAAGCTTTTCCTTGACATGGGGAGTAGATCATTGTACCCAGAAGGGATATTTACAGTACAGCCAGCATGCTTCTATTTTTCCATTTCAAAGCATAGCTCTCTGTCAACAGGGTTTTCATGACTTGCAATGCATTTATAATGTGACAGCAGTTGACAGAGCGGGGGGGGACACTCTGCATGACTCTCAGGAGGTTTTTGTTAGTCATGCTCATTTCCATGGCTGGAGGGCGTTGGTCCTAGATACTAATCTACCTCCACACCTCGAATCAGGTGACTTTGTTTGGGTTTTCAAATACTATGGATCATCTCCTGTCTGCTGATCTCTGATATTTCCTCACTCAGAGAACTCTGTAGATCCTGAACAGCATCACAGATTTCCACCGCGACAGTCCCAAACAGATTTGCTCTGTGTTGGACCCCAGCATCCAGAGCTGGGCACAGCACAGACGCCCTCCCCGGATGCTTCTGCTCACCACTTCTGCCACTACACCCCGAAGTGTTTCCTCGCCGTCCACCGAGGTGAACGAGACATAACCGAATGATTAAAGTGCTTATGCAGTGGAAACCTCACCAGCAGATTGACGTTTTAAACCCAGACATTTCTTAAGTTTGATAAGACATTTGTAAGGATCTGTGGCCATAGACATTAGAGTTTGTTTTTTTGGGTGGGGGATTATTATGCGAGCCCCATAACATTAATGACGTGTGATCTGCACAGGAGGACACGGCACCTCCCGATCTACACCGTCTCGCTATGGAGAAGAGGGCTGGCATGAAGGCACCACAAAGACCACAATCAGAGCTGAGAATGAGGTGGAGGCACATAGGGAAGCCAACAACTACAAGGTGGGCCATGAGACTGAGTAAAGGTGACACCTGCACATGATCAACATCCACTTTTTTCAGTTTAATACAATAAATCGTTCTTTACATTAAACTCAGGGGCATGCAGGGTTCCCATGAAAAACCTAGAAAATGATTGACCAATTTGCCAGTCATGGAAAACATTAAGAAAACTGTTAAGTTAAGCAGGAAACCTATTTATACAAATGGGTTAAAAGTGACTTTTAACCCATTTGTGTTCGCTCACAAGGCATGAGGAGGATAAATGACTTTCTAGGATAACTTAACTGGATATTTGGTCTTTTTTCTCATTTCCCTTATGTTTTCCGTGACTGGGAAATCCATGACGTGTGGGAACACTGAGAGTGGTACTTTGTCAGTGTGGAAAGACTTTGAATTTGACACACATTGGGACAATACAAGATTCTTTTCACATTCATTGTGTTGTTTGACATGCTTTTCAATCCACAATCTTGTTTTTTTTCCCCAGTTTGGCTTCAGAAAGTGGAAGGGCAATGTAACAGAGAAGCCCATTGAAGACTGTTCAGACATCATCAAAGAGCTCTACTCTGATCTGAGCATTGTTAAGCCTCAAGAAGGTATTTTTTCCGTTTTTTTTTTCATTCTTAGTACTTTGATTCAGTTTAACAGGGCTCATACAGATAGATATTATGGGATAGCAAGAAGCTGCATTTCTAATTTCTCCTCTATTTTCAGGCTCACTGGTCACTGTTGGGAACATAGTTTATGTTTTTTTATTTGGATGGTGGATATCTTTAATCTACTTCCTCATTTGTCCTGTAATGTTTCTAAGCATCTTCGGTGCCTCCTATGGTATGTATCCTAGAAACCAGCTGCATCACTCAGTATTTCAGGGGCCCCTGAAATGTGGAACATCATGCTTTTTTTTTGCTTTTTTTTAAAGGAAAACTCTGTTTAAAGTTGGCGTGGTACTTTCTTTGGCCATTTGGGAAGTCAATAGAGAAGGTAATTTGATATTTATAGTATGATATGTGTGTGACTCTGGCTTCCTCCCACCATCCAAAAACATGCATGGGGATTAGGTTAATTGGCTAATTTAAATTGACCGTAGGCGTGAATGTGAGTGTGAGTGGTTGTCTGTCTCTATGTGTCCTGTGATGAACTGGAGACTTGTCCAGGGGGTTTACTGCCTTTCACCCTAAGACAGCTGGGATAGGCTCCAGCCCCCCATGACCCTATGAGGACAAGCAGTAGAAAATGGATGGATATATGTGTGCTGTTGCAAACGTTATTCATTCTAAACTGTGTCAACTCTCCCCACTTCAGGCCGGTGATGTAGTCAAGAGAACTGTTGCAAAGCCTCCAAAGTGTGAGGTCATCCCTGAAGAGAGGGACAGTGAAGACAGTAGGGACGCTGCGCCCCTGCTTATATCTTCCCCATTACCTATTGAGATCCCTGTCCCACCAGCAGTGACGAGAAAAACTTCAAAGCACTGGGTAACAAGAGTCAGAGATATGGTGCAGTGAACATTTACTCACATTTCTGAATGATTGAACTGATTCTGTGTCCCTCTCTGCAGTGTCGCATCAGCACTTATGTTTGGTTGTTGCTGGCTTATCCTGTCTTGGCTGTGGTCCACTCCCTGGCCTGTGTGCTCTCCTGGCTGCTGGTCTTCACTATACCTGTAGCCAAGATGCACGCTCGCACGCTGAGCATCGTCCTCCTCATGGCACCAGAGGATGTTCAGTTTCGCCGGCAGGAGAAGGTACACGTTCGTTTTCTATTTGTGGTTAGCAGAAAAAAATGAATGTCATGCTTATTAAAACACTAACTGCAAGATCTTTTTATAGCCTCCTTATTTGTTATGGTCACAAGCTATTGCAGTATGGAAATACATTTGTCAAATATAGATACCACTAGAGGGAAGCAGAGAGAGTTTTCTGTTTCTGGATTTGTGTGAACAGGCCCTTTCAAACTTTATCTGTTAACTGACTGCATTTGTACCTTTTTTATCTTTTGCAGGCATTTGTGTGTGAGACCAGAGTCGTCTTATGTTGTTATCAAGCTTTCAATGTGTATTACTACAAATACACTGTCCAAGGAATCAACATTTTTGCTCTTAGTATCCTTTTTTTGTGGCTCAGTTATCATTTCTGGCATTTAAAAAAACTAGTACAAGCTAAGATTTGAAGACATCGTCCAGGTGTCATAGTATTGGTCCATTCATATTTGTTCTCCTTAAGTCCATGTTCCCTGCAGACCTGCTTCCCCTGGTCTTCATCACTCTCATTATTGGTTACATGGACCATGAACACCGTTTCTGCAGTGCTGAGACAAAGTTTGCCACAGCCATCTGCTCCATCATTCCTCTGTCTTATTATATTGGCATGGGTATAGCCAGGTAAGGTTTTTTTTTTTTTGTCTGACCAGTAGTTGAACGTGAGTGACCGGAGGAAGTACTCATGAATTTTGATACACAATATATTGAATTGTTGACAATATTTGTTCATTGCCACAGCATTTCTGCACAGAGTAACTTTGCAGTGGGGGCGGTGGTGAACGCCACGTTCGGCTCCATCACAGAGATGACGTTCTACATCACAGCACTGCTGCGGGGATACAACGCTGGCACCAAATGTTATGAGGAGATTGTTAAAGCCGCGCTCACCGGGACTTTGCTCGGGTGTATATTGTTCGTACCTGTGAGTGCCTCAGAAAGATAAATAAACACTTAAATAAGTCAGCTGACGTGCAGCATTATGATCTCCTTCATGTTTGTCACCTGCACAGGGCATCTGTATGATCATCGGAGGCATTAAACACAGAGAGCAGCGATTTAACAGTCGGTCAGCTGGAGTGAGCTCAGCTTTGCTCTTCATATCCATAGGAGGTATGTGTGGCAGCTGCACGTGGTTTTATCAGTACATCCTCCACTAACCAGTTCATAAAACTTGCCCCTAATGCTGTAATGTGGTCCCCAGGAGTGTTTGCTCCCACCCTCTTCTCAAAGGCATTCAGTAATCTGATGTGTGAAAGCTGCACCAATGTTCCAGGAAACACCAGCGTACCCTTCATCTGCAGAGATTGCCACCACGACATGGTGGGCAGCTTCACTTATCATTCATATGATTTCATGCAAAACACGTTTTACTTCCAGTTTACCTGTACTTGGTGATTCATGCTTGCATCACATCACTTTGATGAAGATTCATTCTTTATCTACAGCTTTAAAGATTGTTATTTTTGATTTTCTGTGTTTAGCAGAATCAAGCTGATCCACAGATGCTGTCCCATATTGAGTAAGTCCAGGTGCTGCATGCACTTTTTTAAGTAATCCAGCTAGATAGTGTTAAAAATAAATAATCAATTAGCTGATGAGTAGTTGAATTCTGTATTATCATAAGAACGGTGTATATCATCATTTTAATCTACCTATGTCAGAGTTCAATAGCAGAAGCAAAAAAGATTTGTAATATTAGTTGCTTCTCCTCAGAGGTTCTTGTTAACAGCACCTGAAGGCATCACAGCGAACTAACGGGACGGAGCATGCTGGGGTTGGCTCATAATGTTTTTTGCGTTCTTCTCCTCCTGATGCTCTTAATGCTTCGCAGGCCCCTGGTGTACACGATCGCTGTGCTGCTGCCTGCTGCATACCTGATCGGCCTCATCTTCACTCTGAAAACCCACTCCCACATCTATGATATCCATATCAGCGATGGCCAAGGGGGCCATGCTCACGGTGGTCAGTATGCACAAGAGGGTACCAGCAACTATCACCCCACCGGTGGGGCCGCCACTGGCCCTCTACTTTCAACCAACACATGTATCAATGCCAGCGTTGTTTCCACCTGCAACGTTGCAACAGGTGTGTGTGTGTGTGTCTTTTATCTTTTGGGTGGAGGAGCATGCGAATGACTGCCAGCTGTTGTGCACGAAAGGAATGCATGTCCTGTGCATGACAAGACCCTGAAGCATGTGAGGGTGAAGACCCTAAATACAGAAGAAAGTTTAGACTTTGGTCTTGGTTTGGAAAGACGTGAAAGGGAACAGGATCATCCTGCAACAGTGAGTTAAATCCTAAATGTTCAACTTGGGTAAACTGATAGTATATATGTCTCCATCAGGTCACCATGTAGTCCACTGGTCCCGCTGGAGGGCTCTTGGAGTGCTGATTGTTGCTACAGTATTGATGGCATGCTGTGCTGACCTCACAACAGAGAACATTGAGCCCATGCTGACCCATTCTTCCATCTCCCAGGTATTCAAAATGCTCTATTTTTTAAAGAGGAAAGGAAAAGGTTTCATTTCTCCTTGGTTGAGAAGACTATTATATATACCATGTACTGTAGGAGATGTTCCAGTTCACATTCACTAAGGTATAGTTGGTAATCTTGTACTGCTTTCACACTGAAATTAGTGGATTGACGCAGGATTTTTGACCCGGCTGCAGATCTTGCCAGTGAACTGCTATGATCAATAAAAAAAGGTGTGCCTGATTGCTACAAGTTGTGTATAAACGCAGTTGCACATGCACAGGATCAGGATTCCCCGATCGTTGGGTTTCATGAGAATGATGTAGAGCTACTTTACGCATGCGCTCCCGTCAAAGATAGTGGTGCTACACATTTCATTTGTTTGGGTAAAAAAAAAAAATCTCTGCCCTTCAGAGATCAGTCTCTGGGAGATCAACAAGAAGACTGATCTTATGGGAGTGGACCAAAGCTTTGCTCTGTTTAGAGATCAGAGTGAGCAGCTCTGCAGCCCTGAAGCTTCCACAATGACAACCTGACAGGCTGCCCAGTGAAAAATCATCGGCTAATTTAGCGGGTCGACGTGGGATGCCTTTCACACTGCAGGCAAGCTGAGCCAAAAAATTCCTGGGTTGTTTGGAAGGTCATTTGACTCAGGTCAAAATGCAGTGAGAGACCCTTTCACACTGCATGAAAAAGCTGCATTGACCTGGGTTTTCGCACAGTGTGAAAGAGGCTTTGGAGAGCAACAAGATTTGAAAGTGGTGCTTCCTCTAAGCTCCACCCCCTCTTCCTCACTTGTCTTCACCGCTCAAAGGATGCACCGATGTTCACTCTGGTTTGTCCTCTTAGCTTTATCCAGAGTTTTGTCGCAGCCTTTTCTGCCTCCCTCTTTCTTCTCTTTGTCTGTTTAGCAGGGTGAGTCGTCAGAACTAACGGTGGAAGTGGTATTTTTGCCGTTGTTCCCTACATAACGGATTCTCCTGCTAACTCTCTATTTCTGCAGAGGAGTGTGCTGGATATTCCAGAAACAGAGAGGACGTGAGCAGGATGAGACATGATGGCATCTGATTGGATTGGTCAGAGTTTTTACAGTCCTGTAGCTGCCCCAGAGCTCTGAATCCTTCCTTTTTCTGAACACATAATGTATTGACTGCTCTTAGGATGGAAGGAACATTTCACCCAGTAGAGCAAAGTGTTTCTGAACAGGATTACCAACTATAGCTTTAGGAAGAAATTTGTTTTTGAGGGAGCCTGTGCTGCCTGATGTGTTCAGATATAAAGACAATGAATTGTTTTCCAGTACTTCATCGGTGTTACAGTGTTGGCCATGGTGCCAGAGCTTCCTGAGATTGTCAACGGGATCCAGTTTGCACTGCAGAACAACATCAGCCTGAGGTACGAGTACACTGCACTGCTGCCGTATACTATTTAGTCATCAGCTGAAATCTTCCATCTTATAATAATAAGTCATATTTTATAAGCGATGATAGATCTGGTAAGCTGGCACAACATTTAAAATATGGAAAGAAATTTATAAGTTGATTAATTTGACAGTATATTTTCTCTCTGTTTAGACTTTACATTTTTTTTCCCAATAAGTTGATACCTAGGTCAGTTGACCCATTTGTAAAATGTTGTCTTGGAAACATTTTCTCTACTTGTTGTCTACAGTCTTGAAGTTGGCAGTTGCATTGCTGTGCAGGTCTGCATGATTCAGATTCCACTGCTCATACTCTTCAATGCCTTCTATGTAAGTATCCAGTTTTTCTAATTAATACCTAAAGATTTTTATTTTAATTCCAGAATATAAAGTAGTCAAATGGACGATGTTGTTATTCACTGTTTCTATGTATAGTCAACATTTTTCAAACTGCATAGTTTAAAGACACTATGATACACTGAAGTATTGTACAGGCTGTATATACAATATGGCTTACTATAGTTCAAATTAGAATTAGGCTGCAGCCTAAAACAGTATTGTGCTGTTTAGAAGTACAGTAGCTTTAATAGTGCTCGGCAGTAGTTTCAGTGCATTTCGGAATATTTAACAGGCCTGAAAATAAAGATTATTCTATACATAACAATTATTTCAGTCATTTTCTGATGCAGCAAAACTTTTCTTCCCCAGGATGTTGGCTTTGTGCTTGTGTTCAGTGATATTCATCTGTGGGCCAGCATCTTCAGTGTCATTCTGGTCAACTACATCTTCATGGATGGAAAATGTGACTACTTTCAGGGTAAGTCAAGATGCAGTTCTAGCAACAGAATATTAGATGTGTTTGCAGATTAGCAATTATTCACATCTATTTGCTAAACCACATAGAGTGGTGAGGTGTCAGGTAAGAGGATGTGTGTCTGTGGCCTGGTTTTTAGTAAAGGTTAATCTTGAATTAGCGTGTAGATTATAATCAAGTCTGTTTTGTTCGCAGGCACTGCGCTGGTGGTGGTCTACCTCATCCTTTTGGCACTTTACTTCTTTGCTCCTTCTCCACGCTCTTGTTGATCAGTTTGCCAAGAAAAATCCCAAAACTTTTTTAAGCCACTATTAAAGCAAAAAAAAAACAAAGAACATTATTCCTTCATCTTGTAAGTAGCGTGGGTTCAGTGGCACAAAAGAAAAATGGAAAAATGTGGGTTGTCTTTTGACAGCGGCGCTGTAATTGAATAGCTGTCTGCTATTTTTCAGTATATGAAACCAAATGGTTTAAAGATGAGATTTGAATATTAATTTTCAGTTATGATATTTTGTAATATGTGGTTTATAATTGCTCTAATAAATGCATCAATTTGTAAAACTGGTGTGAAATAAGATAACTTTTTCCACCTACATGATTTTATATTCTATTAGGGAAAAATATTGGGATTTATGACTCATAGTTCATCACAGGACAAATGGGGGGGATGGAGAGCTGTTTACAGAAGACTTTTATTGACAGAACTCCAACACAACATTCACACAAGCCTACTGTACAACTTTTAGTGGTAACCTTTTTAAAACTATGTCCCAAAGTTACAGTTTGCTAATGTTCATATAAAAAGCAGGTGATGACATTGTGCACAAAGCCGTTTGTTATGCAGAACAGAAATAAAGGGGCAAGGTAAAGAAGTGCAGGTCAATCAAACCACAGGGCAACATCGCATCCACCTCCTCTCATTCTTCTTCATAATCATTTTATTCAAGTTGCAAGTTCAACATCATTTGGCATCTATTAAATTCATTAATTAAACAAAGGAACTGTATTGAACACATTAACTTAATATTCAAATGGACCAAAACACTGCATCCTTCTATTCTGTCTGTCTGAAGATAACACAAAGCCTCAGCATCCTTGAAACAGGATACTAAATTGCAATTTTTCCCCTTTTAATGTTTCAAGCAATGACTTGTTGAAAAATGGTTTAAATGTTCATTCACTTAAAAAAAACAAATGTTCTTGTCTAAACATGCACAGAGCTCATACTGCCTATTTGTGAAATTTCTGCCTCATTGAAAGTTGGAAGAAGGCACTGCAGTGCAAAGAAATGTTTGTCTAAGCGTGCTACTAAAGCAGCTCCCCGTGCAAAATACTTTGTCATCAACAAAGGGAGTAAAAGTCCGAACAGAATTAAGTCTTTATTTGAATAAAAGCATTTTGAATTAATTTTTAAAGAGCACCAGATTCACAGTGATGTGTTGCATGGTTTGGTTTACAAATGAAAGCTGCAAAGCAAACAGGATGGAAAAATAATTTTGATTTTCTGCATATTTTCCTGACGAGGCTGTAAAATAATGTGTCATGGCAAATATAGGAAGGGCTCAGATTAGACAAACCCAGCATTTCCTCAAACACTAATGAAGTGCATACAGTGTTTCTGCATGTTTTAGCGAACTTACCACAAACATAACTCATGACCATTTTCAAGGCATACCATTACTTTAAAAGTGTTTTTCCTTCACCCCAGGCAGACACTGGTGTCCATTCATCAAGTATAAAACCAACTCAAGGAAAAACTTGAAATTCAAAATTGGTAATCCCTCACTGTCACCACCATGTCTGCTTTTATTTATGTCAAAGTGATGCAAGGATGACATGACTGCAACTATAAAAACACAGAAATCAGTGTGACTGACTACCTAAAGCAAGTCTCAAGTTTCTGGAAGTGGATTTTCATACCACAGGCAGATAACTGATTTTAAAAAGGCTGCCTGGAATGTCACAAAACATAAAAAAAATGTCTAGAACACGGCAGCATGTCAGCAAAAAAGAAAATTATACATGAGATGTCAATTAAATTGGCTAAAATGTGCAAAAACACTGCCACATGCATTCCTCCTTTGTACAGAATTTTTAAAAGTACTAGAGAATCTGATTCTTTAAAAAAAAAAATAAAAAAAAAAATGGGAGAGTGCAGTCTTTGAAAAGATAACATGGCAAAATTAAAGTATTTCCAACTGTCACAGTTTGGAGGAAAAAGCTTGACACAAAGGCATCATGTAAGGAACTGTGGTGGCGATGGTCGGGGGTCGAGTAAAATCCTTAAAACATTCCACAATTATTTTATTTATCATCAATGAAACTGCAAAAAAAAAAAAAACAGAAAAGAAAAAGGCATCCCATTGTTTTTGGTTTTAAGGCGGGGCTACTTTAGGCCGGGAAGGGAGAGGGCAGTTCCCGAGAATTTTTCTTCCTGGTCTGCTCCATCCATTCATTTGTCCGTCCGCCGCTGTGCCGTCCTATTTCAAGCGTTCGATGAGTTCCTGTGTGAGGCCCAGGTTGAGCAGCTGCATGGTGGGGAGTGAAGTCAGGTGGGGAAAAGCTTTAAGAAGCTTCTCCCAGCATAGCTCCAGCAGACTGGGCCCAGCCAGCCAGATCTTAAATAGAGAGCCAGTCCTCTTGTTCTCATGGATGTTCACCACGCCACCGTGGATGTACATACAGCCAGCCTGGGAACAGAGTGAAGGAGAGAGAAAACATTCAGTATGATCTTTACTAGAGAAATGACCTTGAGGTTGAGGATCATTAATGATTTATGGGAAACTAATTGACAAATTCTAACTGAAACCACCAAACCTAAAAACTGCTGCTAGATCATTTAGTGCATCTACACACAGAGTGACTAGAAAGAGCAGTATTGTACTAACTGGGGTGACAGCAGCACAGTGAAAGTAGGCCGGCTCAGGCATCACTGCTGGTAGTTTACTCCACTGGAAAGTCTGCAGGTTGAGCTTCCACAGATCAGCTAATATCAATTCCCCGTTGTAACCTCCACAGATAAATACATCTACAACAGACACAAATAAATGGTCAGTTACTTTAATCTGTTTAACATATGAGGAAATATCAGGAGGAAGTGTTTATCATTAACATAACATTAAAAAAAGAAATCAAAAAAATCAGGTGATATTGGTTGAAGTGCTCACCATTTCTTATTTGTACACAGCTATGGCATCTCCTAGGAGCAGGATACCCTGTCAAAGACACAGATGTTTTAGGATGGTGTGAAAAAGGACAAAGCAGGCTGAGCTAACAGTGAGGTGTAGCGTACACACCTATTTTGTCATGAGGTTTAGTTGTAATCTCCTCCCAGGAATTGGTTTCCAGATTGTACGCATGTATCTATTAAAAAGACACAATATTTACTGTGAGAATAAATGAGTGTTTGGTGCAGTGATTTGGCTTGTGTATGAAACAAAACCAAAAACAGTCTGAAATTCAGGCTGTCACACAGTTAAATGTTTGGTGTGGTACCTTGTCCAGAGGGTAAGTTGTCCAGGAAGTTCCTCCTCCCAGGATGTAGATCCTCTGGCCGTCATGTGCTATTTCATGCCTGTACCTGTGTCACACAGACAGTAGCTCACTGAGCTGACGCGATCCTCAGCTTGGTTTTGTTTTGTTTAGCCCTTTCAGGCCTCAGTAAGACGTACCTTTCCTCAGGCAGGTCGTCAGGGGGGTTGTTGGGTTTGAGGTGGATCCACTCCCTGGTGGTCAGGTCCAGCCTGTGCAGGTCTGTGCTGTAGATGTACCCAGTAGTCCCTCCAAACACGTACAGGAAGCCGTTTATAATAACCATTGCCTGAAGGATGAAAGCAGTAAAAGTCTAGTAATTACTTCAGAGTTCCCATGTTTAAAATACACTGGATTTAAAAAAAAGAAAAAGGTATAAATTATAATATTTCACCTGTCCATAGATTCTGTTGGGCTTCTTGCCCCGACAGTTGAGCAGTGACCATCGCTTGTACTTCACGTTACAAACATGTACGTCGTTGCCATTATTTTCACCGAAGGGGATCCCAGTGCCGCCAAACACCAGGAGGTTGTTGCCGTGCAAAACAGCTGAAGAAACACAGCAACACCAAACTCAATACACATTTTTTTTTACAGTTAAAACTTCTTTTAAAAGTTTTAAAAATGGATTCTGTTTTGCGTACAAACAAAATACAATTTATTTTACAAATAAAATAATGTCATACAATGTTTTACCTGACATAGATGCCAGCTCCGTGGGTATATAGCCCTCTGTTCGAATCTGCTGCCAGCAGCCGGTGGCAAAGTGGTACCTCCAGAGCTCCCTGAACAGTGGATAGTCTTCATTCTCTGAGCCTCCTGACTCGTCGTAGTCAGGGTTGTACCCTCCAAACACATACAAGTTAGTGTTGTCAGCAACACAGCGATGCCCACTGCGAGCAGGAGGTGTACGATGACCTGGAGGGGTAGGAACAAAGATTCATGGATGAGGAGACAGAGCTATTTCTTTGCACATTGTGTTCACCAGCACAAAAACCAAAGTTCAGTGTACTTGAGGCAATGGGCATGTCCTCCATTTCACTATGTATGCAACCTATGTAGTGCAGTCCAAATTAGAAAATAAGAAAGGCCAATATCAATATATAAAATGCAAACATGAACAGCATTATCTAAGACACTTACAGTTTTATCATATGTAAAATAAAACTATGCAAATAGAAAAAAGTACAACACCATCATGTGAGATAAAGAGACGTTTGGCCTGAGGGATTAGCAGGTTTCTATCAGCAGGCGCATGATGACAGAATTCAGAGCACATTAAGCCGAATCTGAAGATGTACTTTTGTTTAATGTACTAAGAATAGAACAGAGGCCTACATACAGCTGAGCACTGGTGTTTCAGCCAACCAATGCATTTTTAATAGTCTGGTTTGTAATGGACTGGGAACAGACAGAGTACAGCGGAGGCATCAGACATCCACACTGACACAAATCTAATGCCTGCAACAACACAAGTTTCATATTGTCTCAAACCTAATAAAACAGGAGATTTAAGATTTACTGGCACACTGAATCTCCAGGCGCATCCATTATTGCATATTGCATTTGATGTTTTTGTTCAAAGGACACAAGAAAAATAAATACATGTTAGCAAAACTCATGCTGCGTGTGATTTTGAACAGAAGAATGAGCGCACGTTGTGAAAACAAAGGATACTTCTTTGGGCTACCTATTTCAGTGACGCCTGAGCTGTGATAAAAGATCACTAAAATCATTCAATAACATCTCACAGCAGGAGTTTTGGGTGTTTATGGGAAATAGTCTCACATTTCTTTTAGCATTTGTTTGCATATTAATAAAACATGAGACCAGTTATAGCTAATAGTAGTATCAAGTGCAGTAACCAGGTAGATCTGAGAGTGAATTATAACAGAAAAGCTAAATGACTTTGTTTTTGGTGTCTACCTACATAGGTAGGCTACCTGGGTCGGTATCAGTCAAAACCTGAGCTGACCTCAGTTGGACTGTGTACTATACATTGCTTGGCCCCAGTGTGACTGGCCTTATCAACTGTGTGACTGTATATGTGACACACAACAAAGAAAATAAAAAAAAATATATCTTATATATATATATATATATATATATATAAAACAACAACATATTAGAAATATAATAGGCAAGAGGCAGCCCCTCCTGTCTTTCTCGACACATAGTGGATCACCTCTACTTGACTGCTTGAGATGATGATTGTCAGTACTTGGTTTCCAGTACACAACACAGCCCTGAACTTCCTGTTATCTTTTAAAACTAGCATTTTCATATTTGCACACAGGTATTTGAAACCTAATCAGTGATCGTGTGTCAAGCCATATCATCACTAAATTGACTCCTCCTTGTTAAAATACAGGGTTTTAGTGAATATGAAATGCAATTTGTAACACGTATTTTGCTGGATTTTGTGCCTAACCAGCTATTAAATGGTAAACAGGCAGACTAGCTGAGTGCTGCTAGCTTAAACCTTATGTTTAGCAATGTCAAACGGCAGCGGATACGTTTACAGTCTTAACATGCAGAGGTAGTGTTAAATGTGGAGCAGCTGGCCTCTGTCACCCGGTTGACTGGTATAATGTCCCCACGGTTAAATTAAAACCTATGGTTAGCATGTCTTGCTAATGTTGTTGACCGACCTGCTAACGTCTCACCGTGCGGCGGCCTGTGTGTCAGTTTCTGGAATCTGTTCAGCTGCTCTGAAGCACGTTCAGCGTCCGACATCGTTTTCCTTTTACGATCCAGTCCTGAAGAACGTCACATCAAATAAAAACAACATGTGCTAAAGTGCAGATAAAACATAGTGAGGCATTTCACATCTCAGTCACCGTGAATCCATTCACAAATATTGTCCTCCCCCCCGCCCCCTGTTCGAGAGACACTTGACCAATCAGAGGGCTTCATATTAGGACGTGACGTCATTTGAGATGGGCGGGGCCACTCGTGACGGTCTCCAAAACAGCAACAGGTGTCTCTCTGGCTGTGGTCCGAGTCTGGCCAAACTCTAGTTCCAAGTCCCAAGTTCCAAGCCTGGTCTCAACTCTGGTCCCAGGTCTGGTCCGGGACCTGAGGGGGTTGGAAACGATCCAAGTGGTTTCATAGAAACTTCCACACGATGAACTACAAACATTATAGAGACATTATAAGACATTATAGACTCTATCCATCAACCAAACTCTATACAGTTCCTTTAAAAAAGTCACAGTTTGTCACCTTTTGAATGTATTCAATTCAAATATTCTATTTTCTATTGTAGATACAGGTAGACTATGTATCCTTATCCCTCACAGATATCCATTAAAGTAAACATGTGAGGTCTTTGGCATTTGGGACCTCTGACATTGGTGTCAGCTTCTATTTGAGTTGGGTTCAGTCTGTAGAAAATGACTAAATAGTGCCCTCCACGGGACATGCTTTGTGCAGCTGTGGGATGTGACAAATTCAACTATGACAAGTGGGTATCTGCATGGTTTGTCAGCCCTTAGACAGGGGTAAATAACGCATGTGCATTATTTTGTTTTGGGCTGTTATATCAGAAAAGAAGGTCTACCTTGGATTTCTCAGCTCTGAATTATACATGTTTTTATTTTTTCATATTATTGTGTTGATCTGTGCTTCCCTTTGTGGCTGGCGAGATTGAGAGGAGGAGGAATTACCCACCAAGTACTTTATGGTACTTTTCCAGTGTTACTTAAAGGGTCCAAATAGTTCCTCCATCGTAAATAAAAGTAGGTTATTTTTGGAAAAATGCTTGATAAATAAAATGTGTTATTGATATTATTATTATTAAAAGTTTCATCTCCCTGCAAAATGCCATTGAACACTACTAAATGGACATAGGGCATGGAAAGTTAGGTAGCTTGTCCCATAATGCAAATTTGTTGTTGCTATGTGATCAATATTTACAAATGACATGGATACATCAGAAAATATCCAAAACTGAACTGAGGCTGCCAGTGGAGCAGGTTCAGCGCGCTCTTCCTGTCTGCTCTGTTTGGGGTCTTTACAAAGCGGAACGTTTGGTCTCGGGTTTTATTTTCCGGGGGACCACAGAGCCGAACATGGCGACTCTCGGCGGTAGTCGTGGGGATCGTCTCGGCAACACTAATCAACAAAAGTCTTCTTTTGCATCTCCAGAGAAAGTCCGTGAACTTCTCAATGCGGGAGTGTCGTCCGCAGATGTCGGATCCAACAGGTGCATTTTTGAACAATCGCGCGCTATGTGTTTGATTTAAAGGGGCCGAAGAGCAAGTTGACATTAGCTAATGTGGTTAGCCACTTAGCCTGGAAGCGCTGCTACTTTAGCCGCCTTCGCTCAGCGTAATTTGAGGAGGGACAAGTCTCCACAAATTTTGAGGTTGTAGACTAGGGACGTTAATTTGTACACCGTCATTATTATTGCTTGTTGTTTAGTCCATCTATCGGACGTATTTGTTATGGTCGTCATTGTGCCATCGCTCTGGTGCGCTGTTACAGATAAGGGGGGTGGGGACTGAAAGTTTTACTGCAACATAGTGCTCCATTACGGTAGTTTGCTAATCATTTCTGGACTATTGTCCTACTGTGCAGTAATAAAACATATCTTAGTAAGCAGCTAGGAAGAATTGGGCTTTGTGTCCTTCAGGTGAAATGTATGACTGCCTGTCCATCTCCACCAAGTAACTAACTAACCCCTTATTACGTATTCAGTTAAATCTGGTAGGCATGCAGTAAGCATTCCTTTGTAGCTATAAAAACTTATTGAAAGAGAAATTAGGAATCTGTCGTGCAATTAAATTTGATCAATCGCAGTTTGTTGTTTTTATCACTCAAATAATTGTGTGGAAACTGAAGATGTGTTTTGTCTTTATGTTGATTTCAGTGGACAAGGAAATTTGAATGTTTTGGAAGTAAAAAGCAACACTCAAGCACCTTGTGAGGCCACGAACAAAGAAGCCTTTTTCTCAAGAGTGGAATCCTATTCAATATCCTTTTACTCATTTTGACCTTTTGACCCAATATGTGCATCCAGTTTTGTTTTGTTTTTACAAATATCTGATGTTTCACACTGGTTTGAAATTTCATCTGATAGAACTCTATAGATAATTGTTATAGAATAATAATGAATGTGACAATACATGTTTTGTGTCTTAGTGAAAATTTCCTTAGCGTGGCACTGTTTGAAATGGGCCGGCAAACCCCGCACACTGTCCCCTCTGATGTGCGCCAGATACGGCTGGATCAACGTTGGCTGCGATATGCTCAAGTGCTCCAGCTGCCACGCATTCCTTTGTGCATCACTACAACCAACTTTAGACTTTGAAAAATGTGAGCAAAACTTACCAGTAGTAAAAAGAAATGACAAGGGCACACTTTATTTTGCCATAGTTGGGCTGATGTCTGCAAAAAATTAAAGGTCAAGCAACTCTCTGTCTTGAATAGATGGATCCCGCATTGCGGAAATATCAAAGCAACTTCAGACGCAGCATGAGAAGTTTTGTCCCTGGCCTGACTTTCCATGCCCAGGTAGGAGCATGTATATGTGAACAGATATTGTGTGCCATATAATGTGACTATAATTTCTGCTGATTTATTATCCACGTGATGGTTAAGGTGAATGCTGATGTGATTTCAGAGCGCTTCTGGTTAGTTCCAGCCTGTGAACCATCAGCACTTCTTAATGCCTTCTTAGAGCGCTTCCAGAGCACCTGTCTCCTTGCACAGCAGCTGCCTGCCATGAAGCCAGAGCAGCTGAAGTCCATGGTGAGGCAGGAGAAGAGCATTCGGAAAGTCTCCAGGAGATTATTGACAATCAGATTCATTGTAGAAAAATGTGAACTTTCTGTGCAGCTGTATTCAACTAAATAAGAAAACATAGCATTTCCACCTCTTCAAATTTCACTAATGTCCATTGTTTCCTTGCAGTCTTTGACTGAGGATGTCATCAGTGTCATACTGCAGCTGATTGAGGATGAACAAAAAAGAAAGGGAGGTTCTTCATGTTCTGAGTCTTTGGCTGTCCAGGTGGCTGCATGCATTGTTTCCCTCTGTGGCTGGGCTGCAAGGTGAGATGGAGCTCTTGTTTTGCTGTGCTTGCCTCCTCAGTACACCAACACAATACATTTTCTAGTACACATACATTACTGATTTCATAATAGCTATTGTCAAATTAATTTTAATGGTGTACTAACTAGGTTTTGAGAAGCAGTCTTATTTAGCACTAATCCAGATGTCTGAACCATTAATTTCTCTATCTCAGCCCAACTCTGCACGCCATGAACCTGCCCATCCTCACCTGCTCATACTGTATGCGCAAAGTGGGCTTGTGGAACTTCCACCAGATGGAGGGAATGGGAGGCGATGTATATGCCTCAACAAACACTGTAGTCTCCTCTCCTCAAGCAGCAGGCCCTGCCGCAGCAGGCCCTGCCTCAGCAGCCACGCATGAGAGCCAGGGGGAGCAACCGGCCTCTGCCTCATCCACCCCAGCTACAACTCCATGTCGCATGAAGCTGAGGAGCCAAGACTCCACCCGCTCTGACCAGGCAAGTTTAATAAGATAGTCTTATATACACATCATTTTAGGCAGAGTTATGGCGCTTTTCCACTACACAGTAACGGCACTGCAAGGTACGACTCAGTTTTGGTGCTTTCCCATTACAACTGAGTACCTCATAATATTTCCTCGGTGTGGGCGGGGTTCTCATACGGCAGCGCGAAACTGCCATGACATCATTTCAGTGGAAGGCAGTTGGTTGACGTCACGTTTTAGTATTGCTTCGGCTCGCTTGGAACAAGGGCTGAGGAGGTACGAAAAAAGTACCTAGTGCCAGGTCCCAGGTACTAGTTGAAAAGCGCCACAACCGTGTAGAGCCGTGTTGCACCTGTGGAAAAGCGCCGTTATTGTACTATACCATGCTCTGGTGTGTGTTACAGGTTGAGGGAACCTCCTCCCCAGTGTCTTTACGTGCCCGAAGCAGAGACTCGCCAAGCCCCAGTGAAGAGCTGCAAAATCCTTTGCCCAGGGGCAAAAGGGCCGTGACACGCGGTAGAGGACAAGGAGACAACTCTGGAGCGGATGGTGCTGCCAGCCTGTGTCACCCTCCTAAACGCCTGTGCCTCTCACCTTTTGGTAGTCCAGTAAGAATGAACATTACTGCTGTATTTCACATTTGTAACTTATTTTAATACAGTACAGTGCTGCCTTGTCATGAAGGCAATGTGTGGAGAGTAATATCGATAACTGTACCACTTGTTTTCAGGACAGATTTACACAGTTCATCACATTGAATTCAATTCTTAGCTTGATGCATTCTCTTTGTTGCGTGACAGATTTTGCCACATTAACAATAGCAAGGAGAGCTATTACATCAAAGTTCGTCCATCCAGCCATCCGTCCATCCAGCCATTATCTACCGCTTATCCTCATAGGGTCGCGGGGGGCTGGAGCCTATCCCTGCTGCCTTAGGGTGGAAGGCAGGGTACACCCGAACACCTAGTTTGCAAGCAGTGCTTTGTCATGATCATAGCACAGGAGGTTAACACTGGTTCCCTAAGAATCATGAGAGAGGATTGAAAGCATAAAATTTTACTTTATTATTAAGATGTTTTATATGGTAGTATGACCTGTGTCCTAATCCTAGTTAAATTTGAAAGAAGTTTTATATACTTTTGGTTATTGCAAACTACTACCTACTTTTTCAGGATGAGCTCCTCCACAAGAACGCATTTGACCCCCTCGCTCAGCACAGAGACTGGTGCCCCTGGATCTCTGTGGGAAAGGAAAATGTGGATCCAGGAGCGATCCCCTTTATAGATGGAGGATCAGCGCTTCATCAGCAGGGCTGGAAGGCTGCCCTCGACCTCCTCATGCCCATGAAGAAGAACACCAGTGCAGCAGGAGGCAGTCCAGGACAGGCAAGTCAACTGAACAAAAATGACCACATCACATCCTCTGGAAAATTAAACATAGCAATACATGCATGTCTGTTTTTATAACACAGTTACCACATGGCCATAACGCTTTAATCCAAACAATCCCTGACATTTCTCTGTTCTCTCTTTCCTCCCAGGGCCCTCGTGACAAGTCCAAAAGGGTGTTTGCTATATTCCGTCAGTGGCAGGTATCCTCCTCTTCGTCTCAGTCAGCTGTTTCCATCCCAACAGCATCGCAACACTGAATTGAACTGACCTGCTCTATTTGTTTTGTGGTACAGAGTCTGTAAAACTAATGGCAGGAATGTCACATCATATCAGCGTGTGTCATCCCTCAAAGTTGTGTTTACAGTCAAAGTGTTACAGGAGGGAAAGGGATTTGATTGTGTCTTTAGGCGAATGAATGAGTGTCTTCTCTGTGATCAGAAAAATGTGTGAAGGATGCCTTTGTGGCTTTTAAAATCTTATGAGTTCATGAAAATTGGGATGTATAGATATTGGGGCCTCTATATATGCCTTGTATCATCATAGGTAGATAGTTATCAAGTAATACGACACATCTCAGTGTATAAATTGGCCACAAACAAGGCATTTGCTGTTAACCTCACATGAAGTCTGCTTCAGTAGTCCCTCATGACAACATGAGAGCCTAGATTTCTGTGGAATACAAGAGACAATAAATCCCTTAACCTGAAAAAGGGCCAGATGTCTCGACACTGGAAAGGCAACGTTTACCTGTATGTTGAGTCATTTGTGAGAGGAAGGCATTTTTTAACCTCAGATTGGCAAAAAAAAAAAAAAAGAAGCTGTGAGGAAGTAATTTTTTGTATCTTTGTGCTTGAAAAGTATTGTGGATATGAGTTCTCTTTTGAAAAGAACAATCCTTTTTCGAGTAGTGAAATGTTTTTCATTTTGTCAGTCCTGATCACTGCAGGCAGGTAGAACCACGTGCCATGAATTTCAAACCTTTGAGTTCGATTCAGGATTTCTGTTCTTCCATTTTGCCTTCCTGTGCATCTCATTGCTAATGCAGTCCTCTTTATCTTGCATGTGATTGTTTTTTCTTCGTGGAGTTTCTTAAAAGCGTTTAATAAAATGCTCTTATGGAAGTTTGTTTCACTTTGCACGTTCCTCTGACATTTCAACAAAAGACATTCTTATATTGATAATACAAGGACACATTTTAGTACCCATTGTTGCATCTTGCACAGTGACTGACTTGAGAAAAGTGTGCTGATGTGTTGCCTGTCAGCACTCACTGGCAGCCATTTTATTGCATGTAAACATCTTAATCTCTTTGGCAGAGGGATGGCAGTAATATGTTAGAATTTAGAGTTTTACACAAATGACCATGATATGTTTACATTATGTAGGACACGTGATATGAAAAGCAGATATGAGGCAATCCTTGGAGCCAAGGTATTTTGAAATATTGGTTGTGATTAAAATGCTGATTTAAATATTGTCCCACAAAATATCTATTAATATATTTGTATTTTTGGCTGAAGGTTTTTCTCCACAATTTGACAGCTGTGGCCAGAAACATTTTGAGTTACATGTCCTGGTATCAACACCTGGGTGTGGTGGATAACATGGAAAACACCAAGACAGAACCACAACAATGAGGGCAACCATAAAAACTGCAAAACCTTGTTTTGTCCTCATAGCAAGGTTTATTTTATATCACTGTATTTCTGTACCCCATCCCAACAATGCAAGTTGTGTGAAGCGGCACTTTAAAATTAAATATCAGACGCGAAACCAAATGTGTGCTACATAAAACTACAAAGGCAGCCATTTATGGTGACGTTGGGTCGCAGATATATGACGTAGTCCGCGGAGGGATCCTAGCTTGTCAGAATCATGGTCAGACCGCTGAGAGGCAGTGAACAGCACAGGTCTAACGTTAGCTCAGCCACCAGGACAGAGAGAGAGAGACACTGAACCGTGAAGACGTCTTGCTGTGAACATTTCTGAAAGCAAATGTTAACTTTCGGATAGTACCGTTTGCTAGACTGTCTAGCGTTTCGGGGGCTAGCTTTCGCTTTACTTGCTGGTGCTCTGCGGTGGAAATAGGAAAAATGTCGTCTCCAAGTCCGGGTAAAAGGCGAATGGATACCGATGTGGTGAAACTGTATCCTTTCTGAACATAAACAACAGTCGCTCTTTCGCTGTCTAGTCAGCTATGTCCCGATGTATGTGGAAATGTGATATGAGCAGACCCTTATTTTTTGATGCTGCTTTGTTTGTCTGGGTAAACCTAAAGCAGAAAGAGCTTTCATTGTGAATGACTGGTGATTTTGTGTAAACAACATTTTGCTAGCAAAGCCAAGTGTTGGCTATTTCTGTCCTGCGAACCTTCAATCGCTTATCGGGACAGCTGTGTTAGCTAATCAGAACGGTCCCTTGTCCTTTTAGCATTTTCTCCCCAACACTGTATATTTGTAATGTTATCGTTAGCTGTCCAGGTTGCTGTCTATATTTGAAAATGACTGCAACAGCCGAACAGACGCTAACGTTATTCTCCTTTTCCAGGAATGTCTGTCATCTTGTTGCACCACCGATAGACCTGGCAGCGGTAACATTAGACTGTATAAACGCCTCAGAGCAATTTGGTTTCTTTGTTCAGCCTGCTGTTTTTCTGGGAGTTAAGTCAAATTGCCCCTTTACACGTTGACACGGGAGCTTGTTTACATAACGTAAAGCTAACGTCAACTGAAAATGCTGCTGTCTTTTGTTCTACTCTCGTTAAAACGTTGGCGTTATAGCAGCATGTGTAGCATTCTGGGTCTCACTGGCTTTGCTGTTTAACCACGTTAAGTGGGGTTTCTAATTGTGTTATTGCATCTACCACTTGAACTGTTACCTTGAAATGCTGCTGAGCTGGTTGGCTAGTCTGCTGGTTAATTTCAACATCAAAATGGCCACCTGATCTGTGTGTCTCACTGTACTTCACTGTCTTCAGGCACATATATGTAGGGCTGACTTGTATCATTTTTGGAGTAGGTGTAAATTGTGTTTTATAAATGTTGGAACTGGGAGTGGACGTGGCAGCTGTTTGTTAAGTGCTACAGCAGGTGCCATGAGCCTACAGGTTTTTTTTTTTCACTATGCAGTGCTTGAACTTTTAACCAACATGTAGTGTGTTGTTTTGCAGTCCTTGTCACCATGTTTACATTCACACTACTGATTTATTTGTTCAGCTTACCTGACAGAGGGAGCTCTTAAGTGAACCGCAACAATTCATTTCCAGTCCATACAATGTTCTGCAAGAACACTATGAACAACTAGCTTTGTTTTTGTCCCAGCACAGTGGAAACCAGCATAATGATTGGGTAGCCTGTTACTAGCCGGAAACCACCAGAGGGAGGGACTAAGAACAGCTGATGGGATGGCTGTGCAGCTTAGTCAAATATGGGCCTTGAACTGAGCTGGTCGAAACTAACCAAAAACAAGGAGAAGTTGTCCCAACAGTGGCAACATGATTGTTAAAAGGAAAAAGTTTGAAAGTGTAGGTAGTTTGACAAAAGAGAATAACTCCACTGAATTACGTGTGCATTTACATACCTAACATATCTGACTTGGGTAATGCTGATTCTTCATTTCATAATACATCCTGTCACACACTGTCACGTCAGAGCTGGAATATCAGTGCCTTGTACATTTGAAACTGCATGTGGCTGCAATATGAGAATACACATCAACAAGAAGGCTGCAGCTAGTCCTTTTCGCGCTGCATTTCTCTTGTTATTTTGGCCTGTTGCCTAAGGTATTTTATAACATCTGCTTGCTAGCAACTATGCTTGTTTGAGCAAGTTTTTGCTCCCCCCATTTGACTCCACTAAGGTGTCAGCTATGGCAGCCATGACGAGACCGGTGAAACAGACAGACCAAAAGGTTTTATGGTTTGCGGCACAGAGGCAGTCTTGCAGCAGTACTAGTAGTACACCCCCTCTTCTTCTTGAGCTGTTGGACTGACATGCGAAAGCAGGTTTGCTGTATGCCACCTGCTCAATTCCATACAATGATGACTTGTTTGCTTTACAATGCTGCATGTGATCAGTGGTCAGCAAGTGTTGAAGGTGACTTCCATGTGTGTTTAAATGAGGAATTGATATATTCTGGCTTTAAATTCACTGCTGCCTGCTCTGTCTTGTTGTGTTAAAGTGGGGAAGGGCTCCAGCTTATGGGAAACAGTTCCTTCCTTCTGTCTGTGTCCCCAGAGCAAAACTAACAACCTCCTCTCTGTGCTCCCTAGCCATGCATCTCTCCCCTGGTGTAACCAAACCCCGAAACTCACACCGCCTTTTAGACCGGAGCAGCTTCTTTCTTATGGGTTGACACTGAGAGCCCTCACGCATTAATTTGCCGTGGCCTCCGGAGAGCTGAGAATCTAGAGCGTGAGCCATTGGGGAATTTGTTAAAATGAATGTCAGAATGACCTCAGCATGTCGTATAACTGGCTTTAAGCTGTGTCCTAAGCCAGGTCGATGGATGACAGCCTGCTTTCAGCGCCACATTTTGTGTTTGCATGCCTGTAGCCTCCTGAACTCATTATACCCTCCACTGAAATATGGTCACAGGGGAAAAGGCATTAAGTTGTGGTTTTCTTTACACTGTATTTTGTTCTGTGGTCCCCACTCTTTCACACCCCTCCTTTTCAGTAGTCCTAAGTGGCAAGAGGTAACTTGTTTAATATCTACTTCTTGCCAAACTGTACTCCTAAACCTTAAATTAGAGTCACTCTCCTGCTTAACCTTCAGCCACATCAGCTATTTAGTTTTGCTCCTGGACATGTTGCTTTAATTCTGGAACACGGTGTTCTTGAACCTGAATCCAAGAGTGTGTCATTTCAAAGAGCTTTACATTCAGCTTGTTGTGTGGGGTTGACTGCACATACTGTGTAGGTAGCTGTGCTATTATTTGCATGTATTCATCATTCTACTCGCTTTACAAATGCTTTCAAGCAGCAGGCTGCTGGAATTTGAGCACAGGTAGATTACAAAGGACTAAGCCTTTTTTTGAATGCTAATGCAAGCTGGCCTATGGGTTTTAATGCAGAGAAAAGGATTTATCCTAACAGCAGTTTATATTTAGTCAAAAATGACCCGGAGAAGAAGAAGTTTGTACAAATACATCAAATAGATGAACTGTAACACAAAGGTTACAAAATTTATAAAGTAAAAAATGCACAGGTACCGTGCTAAAAGATGTAGCCATAGCATAGTTTGAGACTTCACCTTTAGTCACTGCTGAGGTCAAACTGATGAAGTTTTTATCGTTATAATAGCATGAGCCTGAAGACTTGAGGTGTACATTTATTCATATATGGAATCTCACTCCATCAGAGCGGAAGTTAAGACATTTTTTTTATGAAAACAAAACTGCATCTCAGCAACTTTTCAACCTTTTCAATTGCTGCCAGAAGGTCTGAAAGTGATTGGATAGCAGTTCGGTGAAGCATGACCACCAATGAATTTTATTAGAGACTGTGGGGAGCTGCTGAGGGTGTTATATGTTTCATCAGTCCAAGTATCCTGGCATAAATACCAGTGTATATGGGTCCTAAATCATTTCACCCCAAATTAAATATATTATTAGTACAGGTATGCTGTGTTTCATGTTTGTGTTTCATGTTTCTTAATTTTTTCCCTCAAGTGACTGTTGAGGCAGTACTTGGTCTTTAGTAATCCTGATTTATTCTGTTGTCCATAATCGGGGGTGGGTGGGGGGCTCATCTCAGCCCAGTGTCCACCTCCTCCATCTTTTTTTTTTTTTTTTTTTTTTTAATTTGAATGTCCGCCCTCTACTCACTTCCCCACCACATCCCTCCATCCTCCCTGAGTTGAATACCAGTCCTGAGCGGCACTCCGCTTGGTGTTTCGGCCCCATTGTGCCCTTGTAACATGACATCCGGACAGCATCAGCAGTGGAGTCTTTTGTGTTTCCCGTTTACAGAAGCCTCTGTGACCTCCACCTCCTGCTGCTGTGTCAGACCATGTCACATGTGCAACCAGCGCTGTTATTGCAGGACTGAACCAACTAGATGTGGTTTACTGTAGTGAAGGAGCCAGCAGTTTTACTGCCTGTTTCTAAATGGGAGAGGAGCATGATGTCTCTTAACACAATACTTTGTTATTATGGTGTAATAGAAACGTCTAGCACTGAAAACTTGTAAGCCACAGTGCCATTTTGCATGAGACTAAAAATGATATACTTAGGTATAAAAGCACACAAGCAACTAAAACACAAAACAGATGTTGCAGTTTATTCACAGCCAAATTATATGTTGTTTGGACTGGAATCTAGTGATGGGAGTTCACCCACTTCAGCTCTGTTTTTTTTTTTTTCTCTACTTTGCTTCAGGAGGAATTGGCCATACGGTTCACACTAAATCCCAGTTATCACTGTGTAGTCCATGTTTATTGTGGCTCCAGGTTAATATTTAATCTGTAGTAAGAAGCTCAAACACTGACTAAGACTATGAAGGGAATGGCCCACCTGCTGTACATGCTGAACCACTGATGGTATGGAATTAGGAGGGCTGGCCTGAGATATGTCTGGTGTCCTGGGAAAGATGATAATGTAATAACTAGATTCAAATGGTTTGTCTTATATACAGTCGCATACAGAACAGTATATGTGGTGGCTCTCGGGCTGTGTTTGTATAATTTTTTCAGTCTCAAACTGTTTTCTGCTTCTCTGTATGCACACCTCCTTTTTTGTGATTTGCACCACACTCCTTTGTCCGTGTCCATTCAGGTTTTATTGTAAACGTGCTGCATCATCCAGCTCTTGCAATTTCCCCCCTCTCATTTTTTCATGGGTGAATGTAAGGTAACCTAGTAAATTGTGGATTATTGTCCAGGGGGCAGCGATAGTGACGACCCCCACCTTGATTGACAGTCCTGTTATGGTGGTCGCGAAGCAAGGCAACTCTCTGACAGTAGATTTGAGGCCCTCACTGTTAATCCCACGGTGAAAATGGCAAAGCTTCCTGCATGCATGGCTGAGTTCCCTTAAAAAAACAGATGGACTGAAGTTCCTCTCTTTGTTTCGCTTGATTTTTTTTTTTTTTGCATTTGGGAGCTCTGTCTGCCTTTGCTCATGTATACAAGCTTTTATATGGAAAATCTAAGGAGTGACCTATATGCTTGGTCATAAGTTGACATATGGGTCAGTGACATTGAGCCCATTAGTCGAAACACGTTGACACACTTCATTGTGTGAAGGAGCCTTATCAAATATGTGCAACCTCCTCGATCCACTCCCTTCACTTGACTCTATCTGGTAATCTGCCTCTGTTTGCCTCGTCTGTATCAAGTTGATAAAATAAGCTGTGTCTGACTCTGACTGCTCTGAAAGTGAGGTTTGTCAGTAGTTTCCTCAGTGTGTCAGTGTTAAAATTCATATTCTTTTTGTCTTAACAACAGATGGTGAATCTTGCCTCGTCAGTGCATAGATTTGCTCATTAGATGGTTGCCTCAGATTCGGGCCGTTGTCTCGGCTGCCCTTGCTCAGTTTTCTGATCATTACTGATAATTTTGTTTGTATGCACCTAACTCAGGCGCATGTACGCACACACACAGACTCTGTGCTATTGCTGTAAATAGACTGTTGATTTAGTGAAGGGCTGAGAGGAGGAGCAACTGAGGGATTCACATTTGATTGCAGTGGGTGGGCTTTCATCTCGCACCAGAGAAGACAAAGAACTTAGCCTGTGCGGTGCTGTGCCGCTCCAGCTTTCACACAGGGAGGTATCCATCAGCTAGCACAGTGTAGTCAGCCCTGTATTTAATTAATGGAACCAAATCTGCATACTCGACCATGGCGCTGTAATATTGTTGTTTCATTCTTCTCCGTGTTTGCACATTTTTAGGTGAGCTGAACTGTACTCATGTTCAGTATTTAGACTGCATCTTTCCAACCACTTCATGGGATAGTCAATTGTAAAATAGCGGTTGATTGATGATTATAGTTGTAGATTTGATCTTGTTCTGTATCATATTTTAAAGGTGTTGAAATTCTAGATCTTGTACATTTTCAAAGCAGAAATTATACTGAAGTATAAGTTCATTTACTGCCCATCCACCACTCCACTTAGCAGCCAGCATACATTTACATGTGTCCATTGATATGTAAAACATGGTGCAAGGTTTTCTTTCGCACAGACCGCACACCCCGCCGGCACAAAGTGCTTCATTAGAATACTTAGTCTGTCAGAAAAACTCTGTTCCATATTACTGACATAGAAGTTAGTAGTTTTATAAACATAACAAAACATTCTGTTACCAAAGCCTTTTCACTCGTGCTGCTTGGCCTTTATGAGCTGCTAGTTTTAGGGTAATTGTCACCAAGCTGCTGTGATGTGGTGCAGTTGTCATTATTATCCGAAGCCTTACCACTGAGACCGTAACAATTCATGAACTCGACCATATGTCTAAAATGTTTCAGTTTATTTAACTGCTGTCCAGTTAATTTCCCACAATGATTTGTGGGGCAGCTGTGGCCGGCAGAGGAAAGAATGAAGATGAGGATAGGAGGGCTCTTTGGTTCACATATGTTACCAATTTCCTGTCAGAGATCAATGAAGCTTATGTTGTGTTTTTAATGATTAGCCACTGTTAAAGTCAATAATGTGCCTCGTGTCATGTTTTAAGACTACTGACCTAAAGAAGGCTCCATGTGTGCACAACTCTGAGGACATCCATAGTTCTGCTTAAGTGTGAGTGTTGTCACAACTTTTTTAGCCTTGTCTTTGAAGGATGAGATCACTCCCTGTGGCTAATTAATTTGTTTTTGCTTCCACATTGTATAATCAGGTTGGCTTTTTCTGTTTACAGGTACGGTTTAGTACATGTTATTAAGTGCTTAGTTACCCCGATCTGCAAAGCTCGAAGAGGGGTATCTCTCATATCTCTTTTTGGATCTGGGCAGGAAAAAGGGGAAGTGAGAGCATCTGGCATGACCACAGGCATGCTAGTGTCACACCAGTATACCTGCTATATTCAGTTTTCAGAGCCAGCCAGGGCAGTCATGAATAGACCCCCTCGCCTCATTCTGGAGCCGAGAACAACCAAGCCATACATTGATAATGAAGGCACTAGTATGAGGTGTGCGGTTGTTGCAGAGCTTGGAAAAATCAGATCTGGGGCCATGAATTACTGGCGGTATGCACTGTATTAGCCTCTCTGTCCTGTACAGCTGAGGGCACCACAATTTTCAAATTAGTCAAGTAAATAGATTTAAACTCCTTTTGCACTGTCGCGCCTCTGCTCTGCCATTGGTGCCATTAGCTGCTTTTTAGCTTTACCTAAATGAAAACTTCCTCATTTATGAAACTGAGCATCTAAGCATCTGTTGCGGCAATGGAGGGTTTTTTTTCATCCTCACTACTCCTTTTCAACATTGACTGTTGTTGCTTTCACTTTAAAGGCCTTTCTGCAGATTAGACAACTTGTCAACTCGAGCAACGGGCAAGTTGCATATTGTTTGATTATTTACCGCCTAGTAAAGATCTGAAATCAGATTGGCACAATAAGATACTTGATTTCTTATTATCAGTATTGTAAATGAAGTAGTTCTATTGAACCATCTGTAGTCTGGAGGAATGAAACTTGGCTTCTGATTTCTTCTCATTTTCGTCCTGTTAAAGCTATGTATTCACAGGATTATCTGCTGATCAAAGAGCTGGGATATGACGGTTGAAACGGTTCACTAAAAAGGCTCCGAATCTGCATTGAAAGTAAGCAGAGCGAGCTGGTCTTAATGAGCAATAAAAGAAAGTAAACAGCTGGGAGAAGACGTTAGCCTCAGTGTGATGGAGTGGGTCATTGAGGTTGGCTGGTGACGGCTGCAGTGATGGTGTTTGTTTGGTGTTGGACTGATTAAGTCACACTCTCACAGTAACACAGTGCATATTGCTTCGCTCTGCCTGCTGTGGCAGGATGGTTGCTGTGCCACACTAGCTGCCTCTGTTTTCAGGCTGCTGAGTGTAGCAGAGGTCACACAGTAATCCTGCTTGGCTCGGTGCAGTGAGTGCACTAATACATAAAAAGCTGCGTAATGTATGCACATTTATACACAGACGAGGCTCGGACTTGAAGAAACAATGCACATGTATAGATAAAGGTTTGTGTTGCTAAAGACTGCAAAAAAGCTTGGAATCATAGTCATACTTACACATGATAACTTAATTTTCCTCTGGGTCACTTTAAACATCAGAGAGTGGGCATTGAGCCCATATTGTGTGGTAGAAGAAGGAACAGCTTTGCTGTTGGTCGAATGTCGCTGTTGTCTGTTTCATCATTGTTTTGCAAATACATAAGGCTGTAGTTCTGTTGTTGTCTCACTGTGCGATATAGTCCTCTCTGTCTTTTGCAGGTAAATACTATTTACTTGTTCTCTTGGTAGTCTATACATTATATCTATTTTAGTTGGTGGATGCCTCTTCATTGCTTGCACTCTGTGGACAGCTGCTGTTTCCTGCCTTTCATCTGCAAGGCCTTTGATTGTATATTGCCGCTAATTCTGCATGTAAGGGAAAGAAAGCGAAAGGGAGGTTGATGCCTCCTTATCTCTAAACAAGATGCGCTCTCACTCAGGTTTCTCTCTGTAGATGTTATATTGCTGGTTTCTACTGCTATGTAAAACTAATTTGACAAATTTTCATCATCTGATTCCTATGTTATATCTTAATGCAAGGCCACAATATTGTCCAGTGCAGAAAGACTGCAGCATGGACTTGACACAGCTGTATTCTCTGGTGATGGGAGATGATCTCTCATGTTGACAGGTAATCTAGTCACCTCTGCTCATTCTGACGCAAAGTATTTTTTTCAACATGAAAATCTGTCTTCTAGGTCACAGCTTATCAGTATAGGTGTTCCACAGGGCTCCTTTCTTGGCCCCAGTATCCTCTGTACTAACATTAACATTGACACCATGCTGCCTCTTATTCTGTTACTGCCCTGTCCATAAAATATTTCACTGTGTTCCAAACAAAAGCTCATTAGAGCAAAACTGCTTAGTAATGAAGACATTTTTACAATTTCCCACTGAAAAACCTCCCACTAATATATTGACGATTAGCATCCATTACAGTTGTGGTCAAAAGTTTAGATACACTTGTAAAGAACATAATTTCATGGCTCTCTTGAGTTTCCAGTTATTTCTACAACTCTGATTTTTCACTGATAGAGTGATTGTAACAGATACTTCTTTGTCACAAAAGCATTCATGAAGTTTGGTTCTTTTATGACTTCATTATGGGTCAACTGAAAATGTGACCACCCCGGCTCCATCATATCTGTTCCATCTCCTCGTCCATGAGCTCAAACGCTAAAGTCAAAGTCATGACAAATATTGCACAAAAGGGACACTTGATTTGTTTCTCTGTTATGCATATAGTTGAAGGACATAAAGTAATCCACTAAAGACATGATTTTAGATTTTAGACATTAGAGTACATTAGGGAGTAACACCCCCAATACTGCTATATAAACACAGGCAAAATCATCCTCACAGGCCTGCAGTGCACAGCAGTGATGTCATCCACATGCACAGATCTGGTTGCAAAGCCAGATCAGTAATCATCAGGCTGAACTGTTTTCTCTCATTATCTCACTGCCTCTCCTTTGGCGTCCCTCTTTCCAGCTTTCTTTTTGCGTTATTCTCCAGCAACTCTTTGTATCATCTTCTCATGCTCTTTCTCTCTCCTGTTTCAGCCCCCTGCTCTGCTGGCTGACCTTATTCTACCCACTCTTTTTATGTTCCTCTTCCCCCACTGGCTTTTTGGGGGGTTACAGACTATTAATGTCTTTCAGGCAGACTTCTTAGCTTTGCTTTGCTTCTTATGTTCGCTCTTTGACAGTCTTCTTCTCTGGTTAGTGCCATTAATAACTGGAAATTCTGCATGGTACCGTCTGTTACTCAGTAACCTAGCTCTCTCCCATTGCCTCTAGGATTATTTGATTTGCTACCTTTCCTGTTATTTCAGCCACACTAGGCCCAGAAGCTCCGTACCTTCCCTTTAAAAGGATTACTTGAAGTTGGAGGTTTCAGCAGGCAGTCAGAGTATTGTATGTTCACTTCAGGTGTAAATCTAAACTGGCCTGCTGAGACAGATTGCCCCTTTTTGAGTTTAATTATCCATGCCAAACACATAAAGATGCGTAATATTTGAAGAATTTAGTTTTAGTCCTGTGATGACATAAAAGCATGCTTACACTTTTTGCTGCTTTGTTTTTGTTTTTTGTTTTTTCAGAAATTGAAAATAAACTAAAGAAGTTGACATTAGATTTTTAAAATGAGACAAAGTGCAGCTTTGAAACTAGTCAGATCAACAACTTGACTGAATCCTAATGTTCACATGGTTGATGCCGCATTGTTTGGCAGAATGCTGTTCATGATTCCCCATCATGTTTGCTTTCCATACTTAGAGAGAGGTTGGTTAGGGATATTTTCATCCAGGGTCAGACAGGGATAGTGGCCTAAATGAACCAGAAGGAAAACAAGACATGTCTAGACCACAACTGTAAATGCTATTTATTGCATATTTTTACACACACGCCTTTAAATGTGCTCTATGAAGTTTAAAAATCCGGATAACATTGACCTTAGTGCTTGGATAAACTTTGAGATGGGGCTAGTTGGTAGCCTGAATGTACTTCTTTTTGACCCTTTTTCTTTCCACACATTGTGAGTGTTGTCAAGCCACTATGTCATTATATGAAGAAAGTCTTGAAATGGTCTTAATGTAGGACATTGTGTTGCTGTTACAGTTCAGAGTCTGAAATAAAATGAGCGTGTGTGTGTGTGTGTGTGTGTATATATTCCCTTGAATTGATTGGGTTCCCTATCAGATTATAAGTGTGTGTCAAAGGATATTGACCCGGTGCCGTCCACAGATTATGATTTATCTTTACTAATCCAAGGTGGGGGGATGGACAGATAGTCATTATGATGGGAATGGGGAACAAATGAATGCATAGCCTTGATCAAAACACATCCTGGTTAGGCGACAGTGTGTTTGAATATAAGTCATAACCTATTATGGATTGATCAATTACCACTTTCAGATATTTATACATCTTATTGATTGTGTTGTTAGCAACCAACGCTTTTCATTTTAAAGGCACAGGTTGATCCAGGTCATTACCACTGGTTTATGTAACTTTATGACCTCACTTGACTGGAATTTCAACACAGCAGCACTTCAACACAATAATTTCACACCTCACACGTAAATGTAATTTTAGTGTGCATGTAAACGTGCTGTACAACCCAATGACTGACTTGCATTCCTGTCTGCTATTTGCTCCGTCTTTGAAATACAGTGTCACTGCTTTACATTTGCCACAGATTGCTCTTAATTGTTTTCTATATACTGTTTGTCCAGTCTTTCTAGTTCTGTGAACGTCCACTTGTCTTCCTGTCTCTGTTCGACTGGCTGAGTGGCTGTTTGTCTGTCAACTGCACTCAATATATCCTTCAGTCCTTCAAACTGTTGAGGATTTACAAGCTCTTACCCGGAACTCTCTTCTGTTTTAACAGACCTGCCAAGCTCCTTCATGAGGAGCAGAGGGGAGCTGCTGCTGTTGACTGTGACATATAGTTATTTACTGGGTGGGAGGAATGAATGATGGATGCTTTTGGACTTATGGGATTAAACAAAAGGGCAGTAGATGGGACTGTGGAAGATGTTAAAGTGAATGTATAGTTTTGGGATGGGCCTTTCTTGAGGCACAGATGAGAGGAGAAGGTAAGGAGCTCAGTCCAGACACAGTCACTGCAAACTAAAAGTGTTTTTGTGTAACTTATGTTCACATCATTATTATTGAGGTGCAAAATGATGTGAGAAGTCAGTTGGTGTAATTTGAGCCTCTCTCTTTCCCTCCCTCCTCCTCCACCACTCACATAATCTCACATTTACAGAGCACAAAGACCCCGACCTTTGCATTTCTGTGTGCTTACTTTTGCTGTCTTCTAAGGTGAGCACAGTGTCCTGCAAACCTGTATTCCATGGAAGGTAACTTCCAGAAGGTACCTGTGAGAATATTGCACAAGTAGACCAGTTGTTCTTTTGCTTTTCAGTCTGTGTGGCTAATATCACTTAGCCTGCAGCGTAATCAGTGTTGATTCAACACCATTAATAGCTTATCCCCCCACCCTGCCTCACTGACTGCTGTCCTCTATAACGCACACAGCCCATACCATCCCCCTCCCTAGCATTGCTTCCCTCTGCTGTGGCCTTGAAGGACACTACTTGGTGAGCGACAGAATGTAAAGAAAATGCGGGTAATGATTTAGGTCAGCGTTGTCCTCCTAGTGTTGGTGGTTATTCATTCTTGGCTTGGACTTTGCATCAGTGAGCCTCCAAATGGATCTTTGACTCCAACACGAGTCAGCGCTGAGAGCTTCCTCATCTGACAATGACACATTTCCCTGCAGAAGCCAGAGATTCAGTCTGCTCTTCACAGACTCAACCAGAGCTTAAAATAACCTCCAGTTTGGTTTAACCCTTCGGGGGTCAGTGCTAGTACCGCTAATGGGATACCCGCTCAATCAGGATTGACGAGCCAGCTGCCACTACTGTGCCATGGAAAAGATGAGTTTTACCTCATCTCTTGTACCTTCTGTCTCTTTAACGTGTCCTGGCAGTCACTTTCATTTGTTTGGATAAATACAACCATGCATTACATTCAAGTATATGTCATGAATGAGTGTTGTTGTTGTTCTTCTTATTATTGTTATTATTATTAATAATAATAACATTATATATAATATATTGTTATTATTATTAATAATAATAACAATAATTAGGGCTGTTGAAATTATCACATTAACATGAAAGATGTTAATTTGCTTTAACTGCCTGAAATGAGACCTGCTGTCAGGTCATGAAGCAGAACTCCATTCAAAAAATCAAGGAAACTAACAACACAGTCGTAACTAACGATCAAACGAGCTGATAAAATTTGATCAATCAACATTTCTGAATCTGTCCCAACTTCTCCTGTAATTTGGCAAACAAATAATCCACCAAAGAGCATCATTAAAGTGTTAATTTGTAAAATTAAATATGAAATGGCTGAAAAGGAAGCACGAAAGCGACGTTCTTTTCATAATTAGAGCTAATGATCGCTCTGATTTCAGCACATCTCGGGCAGCACATCTCGGGCAGTTTGTCCAAGTAGAGTTTCTGTCGAGCAAATTAGCGACAGTGTAGCTGGCTCCAAGCATCTGTATACCTAGATATTTACTGAAACTTCATTATCTGCAGTTTTTTGCTTAGAGATGGTTATAGATGTAGATATGAATGAAATGAATAACCATTTTAAGGAGGTTTAGCTTTAAAATGCTAAATGATAAATGCTAGCGACCTTGTAGTTTACCACTTGACAAAAGCGCTTGTCAGTTGCATGTGCTGTGTCAGAGTGCTTGTCTCTGATTGGCTCGGGAATATTTGCTTATTTGGTTAAATGGAGCCACTGGGAAATGTCACGTCACAGAGGAGAAATGTGTGTTTTATGTGTGGAGCACAAGCTTCAGATGATAGTGGATGTGGACAATACTGTGTTTCTCAGTGGGAACCTGTGTGTGTTTTATGTCCTACTTCACATTCAGTCTGGGGATATTAATTCAACTTACAGAACGACACATTGATGCGAAGTTATTGATTGTCATTGAAAGTGAGGCTCCAGGACGAGAGGTCAGCGCAGAGTCCGAGTGTAATACTCCTGCATTGATTTGATTTCATCATCTGTCTAAAGCTATCATCTCTCTCGTTAGTTTCCATATCTCTGCATGATGTTGGCTAGGAGAGAGGAAAAAGGTCAGACTCCACTTGTGTCTTTGTCTTTCCTTATAACAAAGCATGTGACGTTGTGTTACACTGCCGCAACTGTATTTCTCAGAGACCTAATTGTTAGTCAGCCAGGATATTTTTCAAGAATTGTAGATGATAGTAGACCCTCAGGTTGTTTTTGTTTTATGTGTATGCTGTCATGTGAAGATGTTGTCCTTAACAGCCTTTCAGCATTGAGAGCAAGCATGAAGTCACCATCCTCAGTGGACTCAATGAATTTGTAGTGAAGTTTTTCGGACCACCAGGAAGTAAGTGTTTACTTTTCTGTCTTAGCAAAGATTTCATGAACAACTTTCCTAATTTGTTGATGAATCCTCATTTACTTAATGTGCTCTAGAACGTAGCTATAGGATATTGGCTGTGTTTTAATCCAAGAAGTATGAAACAAATCTGTGTGTCTGCCCTACGTGTGATACTTAATGCTCTGCCATTAATGCCTCCTCTCTGACTAAACATTTAACATTTAGATACTCTGAACAGAGCATGAACTGACAGTGATTGTTGGAACATGAGGAGAGTTTCATCACAGCAGGCCTGGACTGTAAAATGGATTGAAAGCAGGGTAAAGCCAGGCTTGAACTTGGACGTGGAGAGCAGCCTCATGAGCAGGAAATACTTCTTTCACGTGCTGTTCGCAACATCTGTCGCATTAAAACCATGGCCACTTAACGCACCAGTAAAGAGAGGAAATCAGTGTTTAACCCGGTTTATGATGCCTCATAACCATGCCAAATAAAATAGCCCTGTTGTCAGCCCACATGCGTGTAACATATTCTCATTCTCGTATACTTTTCGGTTATCTAAGTGCTGTCCGGTTTCAGCACGGCTCTAGAGCACCACATAGTTTCATTCTCTTCCTCTTTGATGTTGGTGTTTTATATGAAGTGATTTGGAAGTAAAGAATGCCCCAGGGCTGAAATGCATTACAGCAGATAAAAGAGAAAAAGTGGTATGTGTGGCTCATTTCTCATGTGGCCCTTTGTCTGTTGTGTTTGTGAGAGCAGAGAAAGGAGTGCAGAAAATTGCCTCAACCATTTGGAGTGCACAGAAGGATGAAATGGAATGAAAGTCTCTCCTCTGCCCTCTCATTACATTTTTTTTTTTTGTGTCCCATCTTCGTGTACAGCACCGTACGAAGGAGGCGTGTGGAAGGTGCGAGTAGATCTTCCTGACAAATATCCTTTCAAATCGCCATCAATAGGTAGGAGCGCTGCTGTCACATAAAGGATTATAAGACCAACATAACTTTCACTTTACTAACACGTTCCTCATCTCTATCTTGCTTTTTAGGATTCATGAACAAGATTTTTCATCCCAACATTGACGAAGCGTAAGTTGATTTCAATGCTTTGTTATGTTTATGTTATTATCTGGTCTGAAACATGAAAGAGCAACATAGAAAAGAATAATTAATGAATTCAACATGACATAAGAAAATATTATCTACATAGTGTGAACAAGTGTTCTATTTCTTGAGTTGTGTGCTACAGTTTTATTGTTTTTTTTTTAAACACAAACATTGAATGTGGCAAAGCTCTTTGTTCCTCTTGGCCCAGTAATCCACTGCTTAAGAGGCCAGATCCTCTGAAGGACACAGCCTGTGAAGGTTGGTCTGTGGGAGCACCTGATGGACACGCTGAACCTGTACCTCCTCCTACCCAGATAGGACAATCTAGTCACACAAAGACCAAAAATAATGGTACAGTCAGGCAGTTTACCTCAGAAATGTACATCCATCACCTGGAAACAACTGACAAAGTGTGAATACCAGTGGCTCGATCACAAGTCGATGTTAGAAGAAGAAGACTTACTTTATTGATCCCTCAATGGGGAAATTACATTTTTTCACTCTGTTAATATTTCTCAGTTGCACATCACACAGAAGTTATGAAACACACATGCATTAGAGGAGAGGTGTCAGAGTGACACCTCAGAGTGACTGGGGCAGAGTGACTGCCCCTTATCCAGGCGCCCTGAGCAGTTGGGGGTTCGGTGCCTTGCTCAAGGGCACCTCAGCAGTGCCCAGGAGGAGGAGCTGGCACCTCTCCAGCTACCAGTCCACTCTCCACATTTTGGTCCAACCTGGACTTGAACTGGCGACCCACCGATTCCCAGCCCAAGTCACTACAGACTGAGCTACTGCTGCCCCAAAGCTAGTTAACCGTGTTTACAGTTCAGGTGGTGACATTTTATAATGTAAACTGTAAATATGTGTTGTAGCTGGAAGTGGTTATATTGTTCAAAGGATCCGGCTCCTCAGATCCTCCCTCCCTTCAGCCTCTAACTCGGTTTTCTTCTCACTTTCCTAGGTCAGGGACAGTGTGCTTAGATGTCATCAACCAGACATGGACGGCCCTTTATGGTGAGTGGTGGCTCAGCTGCATGTGTGTTCATATTAAGTTTCCCCACTGGGGTCTGTGTGATTATGTGCAAGGAACTTGACACAGTGCCATCAGCACCAAAAAAAAAACAAAAACAGGTGACTGTGGGGGCCCCTGCTAGCGAGTGTGGCTACAGTAGGCAGTGGTGCACAATTGGCCCCTAATCTACTTACTGAGGGGAGAAGTGAGCACTAATGAGGTAACACCCTCACCCAGCAAGGTCAGAAAACATTCACCTTCGACAGGAATGATTAACTGTCTGTCAGCTGTGAGAGACAGGGACACGCTCACATGACTGTACTTACTGTTTGTCGGCCAGTTGCTCTTCTCACTGTCACAGCATCTCCCTGCTGCCCTTCTCCACATTTCCCTATTAATTTTCTCATCACACAGGGCTAAGATAGCTGGTGAGCAATCTCAGTGGCGTCACAGTAATATCCCTATCTTTTCCTGTTTATTTTCACTGGAGTTCTGGATGTGACTGTAAGGCAAATGTTAAAACCTTTCATTCTATATAGAATGAAGTGTTATCACATCATTTTGACATGAAGTGGAAAAGATTTGCTAATTAATGTCATTGTCAGATGAGGTAACTTGGCCTTGTCGGAATCATATCTGCGTTATTTTACCTTTGTGTTGGTTTAAGATGCTGCAGAGTTTTGTGTGCAATGTTTGAAAAAAAAAAAAAAGAAAATCAGGTGAGACAAATGTGGAAAGATTGGACCAATCAACCAAGCATTGTCTGTAATGATTAGATACAAAGGGAACAGAAGCAACTGATTAAATCACATAAACGTGATAACACTGTGTAATAGATGGCAGGCAGGAAGGTGTGTTTTCCCAGTCGAATGGACTCAACAGTGACACCTAGGAGACTTGAGAAGAAGTGCATGTTTTTCTGCGAGGCCTCGTCTCTGAGAGAAGCTGAGGCCTGCTAGCAGAGAGCTAGTGAAAGGGATTAGTGTGGTGCCTATGCTAGGCTGTCACTAGCATCAGTCTTACATATTTGGTTAACACTGACTGATATATGTGCGCATTGATTATGAGTTAACAGAGGCAGCTGTTTTTTTTGGCTGAGTATTTCTTCATCAGGTTCCTTCTGAAGTCTGACACAAACTGTCATGAAATCACCAGATTCAATCGTAGTCTGGTAATTTGTTTCTCTCACTTGGTGAAGTGGTAATGTGTTGCCTTCTTCTCCAGATCTGACCAACATCTTTGAGTCGTTCCTGCCCCAGCTGCTGGCTTACCCAAACCCCATCGACCCCCTGAATGGAGATGCAGCTGCCATGTACCTTCACCGGCCAGAGGAGTACAAGCAGAAAATCAAAGGTAAATCAAAATGTGTTGGGCGCACATCCCAGAACCTTTTAGGTTCTTATTAGTATCATTCCACAGTATTTACCACCTGACAAAACAGATCACTATTTATTTCCCTCTCTGTTATTTTTCCACAGAGTACATCCAGAAATATGCAACAGAAGAGGCTCTGAAGGAGCAGGAAGAGGGGGCAGGCGACTCTTCATCTGAAAGCTCCATGTCTGATTTCTCAGAAGACGAGGCCCAGGACATGGAGTTGTAGTGATAGGAGGGCTCCCCCATCCCGCCTCCTCCTTTAACCCCCCACAGAGACTATATTTGATTTCCTAACCATGAGAAAGCAGACTTATAATATTCATATTTAAACAAGTTGATTTTTTTATTATTATTATTATTACTACTAAACAAGGATTTTTATGGATATCTAGCCTTTGGTGTGTTTGACAGACACCCCTCCCATTCTATAGCTGTTTCTCCTTACATGGATGCTTTCACACACTCTCCCCATCATCTCTGTACTTTTAAGGTGTGTCATGTAGGCGTAGGCAGGAAATCTCCCCTGTGAACATCTCATTTCTTCACTCAAATGTCAGAAAAATATCAAAAAAGTCTATATGTTTGACCTGAATCCTAATTTCTTTCCACAACGCTAACTGATAGTTGCTTCACTATAGAGCTACTGAGGTCTTTCTTGCCTGGGTGTGCAGCTCTACAATAAACGCAGGACAGTGTTTATAAGGCAAACAATCGCACAAAAGGTGTTACAGCACATCTTATTCAACAATACAATACAAGCGTAGTGCCAATAGATACTCATAAATCAACCCTGAATACTTCCTGAGTATATCTTTTTCAGCATATTGACTGAGACACGTCTCTTCAGTTTCAGATGCTACCATGGCACGTTACTTTACTTTTTGTTACTATGCTGCAGCTGCCTGTCTACAAGTGCCACTGTGCAGCGCAAAATAAATGCTCAGCAAGGTCAGTTCCTGGAAAACTAATAAATTTAAACACGTCTCGTTACTGGTGACTAAAGCTGTGTCAGGTGTTTTCAGGTGTTGATTTGTTGAACGCTAGCTGTGTAAACTGTGTGGAAAACTGGTGCACAGAGGCAATGAAGACAGACGTGGTGTTTGTGGAGATTCTGATCAGACTGGCTTGGTATGATGGGAACTGGAAATAGACCAGAGCTACCCTATAACCATCCAAACATGATTTTAATTTTCCACGTAGTTTTTCTGTCAGGAGGCGCATCAATCACATAAGAACGTTATCGACGTGCAGGACGCCACTGGCTTACAATGACCTGTTCTGCTTTTAAAACGCGTTTCTATCAGGATTTTTGGTCAAGAACAACTTTTCAGGTAGAGAGTGAATGTAATCATCACCTATTCTGGTGAATTTAGAAAACCAGCACCAAAGTCAAGTTTTCATTTTAAGTGAAAAGCAACAAAATGGTCACAAGGTTAGTGGATCGGAGTGAAAATGAAGTGATTTATTGAAGGTTCCGGTTTGTGTAGTATCGGCCCTCACATTCCACTGTTACCTGAGTTTGCCCCAATGCATGCCCCTCATACTGGTCCATACCTGTGGTACGTTCCCCGACTGCATCACCTGGACTCCCACTTTTCGTCTGCATACCTCTATTCAGTTCACTAGTTTGAAGAAGATTAAAAAATAAGAGTCCACTTTCTGACATTTAGGCTTGTAGCAATTTTCTTTGAGGGGAATTCATTTCATGTGTACAGATTTGACTTCTTACCTAAAAAAAAAAAAAATGGTGTTATTCATTGTTGATGCAATGTGGCGGGTGTGTGCGTGAAAGAAATTGCATTTGCAGCTTTAACTTTTGGCTGTTATTTTTTTATTTACTCTATTATTATTATTTTTTTTTTTTTTTGCCCGATGGGGGGGTCAACATGTTTGGATTTTTTTTTATTTTGTGTATAGCATCTACCTTGTACAGTGATAAGAGAAATCTTCGTAGCCTCATGAAAACTCAGTGTTGAACCCCTAACACTGACCCGTGCGTCGCTCATCGAGGCCAACATGGCGGTCAAACTACCTAGAAAACCTTGAAATGTCTTCACTTCATAGATTGCAGTAAGAATCATTGGTCCTGAGTGGGGCACTCAAGACTCAATCACACTGGGAAAAGTCCCCTTATCACCTCTGATCTTGACTCGCTGTTCTGTGCCTCCTCACAGAAGTTAGGACGGACCCTTGACGAGGTCCCCAGAACCATGTTTCTAAAAAAAAAAAACAAAGCCATGAAGGTCAAAAGTAACTGAAAAAGCACATTGTTTTTACCCCTCCTGCTTTCATTCTCCTCTCTTTGCTGTGTTATCCTACATAAATTGTGATTGAACATCTACATTTTCACTCTTGATGAAGGGAGGCAACCAGAGCTCAGTGTGGTCGGCGTTATTTGAACGAATGGACTTTTGTGGCTCAGGTTTGAGATTCAGCTCGGTTGTATCTTACATTAATATTTCCACCTGGGACTCGTTGAAAGGATGGAAATCATGCTAATATTTGATGAACTGTGTTTTTGACAGGATAGTTAGTTTCACTGGGTGTCCACTTCCACTAAACAACGTATGCTACGTAATGGCTGTACTACAGATAGAGTTAGCTAAAAGCATTCATCACATTTTTAGTTAGTATCTGTTGTGTGGTTAAATGTAGGATACTCCATAGACATGCCTGCTTGTCCTCTTCTTGCAGATTCAGAGTTGTACAGATGAGTGTGAGTGATCTCAAACTAGGCTGACGTTTAACCGGTAGTGAGTCTGATAGATCGAGCTGTACAGAAATCAAAAGTGTGGATTCAGCCCCTTTTGAACACATTGAATTTTCCCCCAAAACACAATTCTTTGTGGACGATTCTCACCACTTTCAACACTTGTGTGATTTGTTTTTAATATCCGATATTTTCCCAAAGAGGCAGTTTAAAGCTATGGGATCATAATTTTCTCTCATCCAGGAGGTTGTGAATGTTAGCTCAGGGTTAGCTTCCAGCAGGATGCAGCCATTTTTAACTGTTCAGAGCTAACGGTGGTGATATTGTTAAGGCAGTAAACAGCTATGTGAATGTTTTCTTGTGTTTGTGGTATCAAACATGATCCACATCCACTCACAACAGAACAAACCTGCAATCTGTGTTCAGGTCCCCACTCACAATTAGCTTACATTTTCTCCCTGAGCTGCCTATAAATGTTTATTTATTCATGATAGAGACCTCGTTTTTTGTTTTTAATTTGGTCATCGAGCACCACTCTTGTAAGTTATGGTTGAGCTAAATTACCACACTGATGAGGACTTGATCTTGAGTTTTTTTTGTTTTTTTTTTAAAAGTAATTCAGATTGAAAACTTGTTTGACTTTACATTTGTGCAGTATTGTATGCGAGTGCTGAAAATACAGTATATTGGAGTTGAGAATTGTAATAAAATAGCACATTATGATGCAATGGTGCAACAGGGAACCAATGATATTTTTTTGTCCTTTTCAAAACGAGACCATTTGTGTTTGGGTATATTTGTAGGTTTTGTTTTCGGCAATAAATTGACGATAAACTCTACTGTGACCTGATGTTGCTCTGGTAAACACAACAACCATCTGATCTTTGCAGTGGCCTCCCTTGTTCTCTTATTTGCTCCCCATAATTACTTATTAAAGGTCAAGAGAAATAATTACTGCCTTTGTGTTTCAGGTTGTTTTCAACTGGAGTCAAGAACTAAACGAAATATCCGCAAACCAGATTACAACTTGAATTCTAGAAATTCTATTTTATGTATTTTTTGCTTTTATTTAATTTGCTTTTGGCTTCCTCCCCTCCTCCTCGTCTGCTCTGGCTCTACAGATAGGAATGTCTTAACAACCCTGTAGTTTTAAACTCCAGACAACCACATTAACGTGATCAATGGGGCCTCGAAATTTTAACTGCAAACCTGCAGAGGAGGTCCAGTCCAGAGTCATAGCCCTACACACACACACACACCCTGCTGGATACAGTAAGGATGGAGGGCCTCCGCTACATGGACTGGTCTATCATTAATCCATAGACAGGACGTCCTCTGTTCTGTCAGCACAGCTGCAGAGAGCCAGCACCCTGGTCCTGTAATATCACCTCCTCCTCCTCCTCCCAGTGTGTTGACTGTGTCTCCTGGTGCACTTGCATGCGTCTGGTGTGGAGTCGAGGCTCGCTTGGTGCACACCTCCCGTTCTGTCTTGTGCTTGTGTGGATTTGTGCTGGCCTACTGCTCGCCAGCAGGCACACACAGCATGGAAGATGGTCGTTTTGTTGTTTTTGTTTTTTTTTTGTAGAAACTATGTATTTGTTACCTAGTGTGTGATACTCGAGGGTTAAAAAGTCAAAAGGTTTATATTTTTGTTTTTGTTTTGAAAAAGTCCATCTTCGGTCTTATTTTTATCACCCTCTTTGACCTCTTGTTTTTTTTTTTTCTTTGCATTGTGAACTGGGCATGCTTGTCAAAAAGACAAATGCTCTCTATTAATAGGCTTATAACCTCATAAATAGTTGTGTATAAAATAAACTGTTATAACTTCTTTTTTAATAAAACATTCAATGTGTATAAAAGGTCTTTGTCTGAGGCTCATGATTCTCATGTGTTGCTATAAGTTATAATCTGATCGGTTATGTTCTCAGCATGTTCCTGCAGAATACTTGAATGTGTTGCATATTTATCTACAATATCTAAATACATCTGATGTACGTTTTTAATCTAAACTTCGATTAGTCTGAGTTTTTTCATACTGTGACATCTGGGAAATGTTTTCTCACCTTGATTTTGTTTCATGTAAGTTTGAACCTGTGGATATTCTTCATCTGATAAGTGTACGTCTAAATCTCCTGCAGATGAAATAACCTAACCTCTCTCTGTTTTTATGTTATGTTATGCAGATTGATTTTGTATTCCACAGAGAACTGGCCTGTGTTAGCAGCTTTTCCACAAGGTGTCAGTGTGGCTCTATGTCTCAGTCTCTGTCTGGCATGATCCCTGTGAAACTTGAGAACCAGGTTAGTACCCCAGTAGCTCCAGTCTGAAATGAGGGTGATGAGTGACTGCAGCTTTTCACACTCACTGAACTGGTTTGAGTTTTCCTTCAACACATGAAAGCGATATCTTTGGTCGTATCAACATTGAGTGCTCGTTGGTTTATTATAGCATTGCATAAGTCTTGTACACTGCAGTGATCTGCTCCAAATCTGCTAAGCATCTGAGCTTCTGACTGGGGGGTTTTATTTTGAAAGGGGACGTTGGACTGTGTGAGATTAACCTTGCTTGTGAGGGCGACCTTCACATGCAGTGATGGAGGCAGTTTCACATATGAGCCATATGAGGGCGCCGTCTCCTACATCCTCCTCAATCCCCTGCTGAAACTCCCCTCTGTGTAATCACAGCTGGGGAAAATAAATGCTGTGACATAAGGCTGTTTAATCCCCTCTCCTCTGAAAAATGTATTCTGTCACGCAGCAATCTGCTCTCTCTTCCAGTTTGTCTTCATCTATGCACTGCTGAGATGTGAAATTATGTCTCTGATGTTGCCTTCTTTTTGTCGGACATTAAAGTCTGCCTAGTCCATGTTACATCCTTTTCTTGTTGTAAAGTGCAGTATTCTCTCACACACCTAAGATTACACTTCCACAAAGTTAGGAGATCTAGAGGAAGCACAAAATAAGACAGAAGCTGGTGTATCCTGACTTTTAATTAATCTAGTAAAGAGTCAATCTTCAAAGACTATGGTTCCTACAATTCCCACAATGCACCCCTGCAACAGTTTTAAACCCTCATCTTTCCACAATCCTAGTTTTTAATGCAGGATTAGGAAGTCTCTAATCCAGATTCAGTTCCCTTTAAACTGGGTGTACGAGGGGTGCAAATACCTCCTGCAACACCTGACAATATGCAGCAGCAGTTTGCATTGCTTCTGGGGAGTTTTTTTGTTTTAATAGCATCAGAGGAGGCATAAGACAACACAGCATGTTGGAAGCATGTGAAAACAGTAACTGGGATAACCGTACTGTCAGTGTGCTTCATTTCAACCCCCTGGTTGAGGCCTGTTGTTCGCAGCATCTTTTAAAAACCCAACCCTCTGTTGTCACCCTTCTCCTGCATCAAAAAGAGGAGGAGGAGGAGGATGGAGGGATGGATGGAGGGAGGAGGGGACAGGGTTATCTGTCTCTTCACAGTCCTGACCTCCAGGAGTCCAGCAACCTGAGATCCTCAATGAAATATTTAAAGCTTCTGTTTTATCCGCAGTGCGTTGGTCAAGACAAAACCGTGAGCCTCCATGACGTAATGCCCTCTGCCTGATTGGTCCTCTCTGAGCAGGGTGGTCATGTGACCTGTGCCGTTGTGGCCTTTTAAGGCATTATGATGCCCTGAGGCTCCACATTAGGCCTGTCTGCTGCCAGTTATGATCAATCACTGCGGCATTTTCCATAGCAAAGCTTTTAGCTGAAAATCTGCTGTACGTGTATATTCTTTAATGAAGGTACTGGTAGCTCAAGTTATACCCATCTATGTTTAGAGAAGAGTCAGTTATTTTGTGACATGAGGCCTCCACAGATCCACAGCACATGGTGCAAAGATGGAGCTGTTTGGGGTGTCATGTGACTAATTAAAAAGCTGCTTCTCTTATGAATTTTGTTACTAATTCCTCTGTTTTCTCTCCCCGCAGCATGCCCCGCTGCTGTCGAGCTGACAGCCCATCAACCAATCCGGTTGGAGCATCACCAACGTGCAGGCTGTGTTGGGTTTCTCAAGCCGAGGCCGGGTGGCAGGCAGTGGGATCTCTCAGGTTACAAGCTCTGTTTCACTGGCACAGTGGGGGGTGGGTGTGGTGGTGGTGGTGATGCAGCAGCAGCAGCAAGCATTACAATGATCCCTGGGTCTTTACTAATAGATGGCCCACTGATTAACATGCCCCCACCACCACCACCCACTACAGCAGGAGCAGACTACAGAGGTGGTGGTTGCAGAAGAGAGTTAGTATGGACACAATCACTGGGAGGGTGTGTGTGAGAGATAATGAGCTGGTTTCAATATAAAAAAAAAAAGAAAAATAGTAATAAAACATTTTTGATCAGTGTTACTTTTTATCACCAATATTTCCAGTATTTAACATGCATACAAAAAGACAGCCAGTCTTCAGATGTGCATTACTGTTGGCCTTATTCCATGACCTTATTTTCAGTGTCATCTCTACATGTTTTATTTTCCTGAGTAATGATGCTGCACGTGCTGAGTGCAGGAAATAATCCCCTTGCAGTAATCCTCTGCAGAAGTAACGCCAGTTGGAGCTAAATTGTAATTTCATATCAGGAGAGAATTAACATTCCCCCTCATCCACAAAAAATGTGTAATCACCTCTTTTATCCTGTTTTCATTTAGTATTAATTTTACATATTTTCCTCCATGTCCAACATGTAGACTACATTATAAATAACTGAAATATTTAAATATATCAGATTATTTTCCAACTATTTTTAAGAATTAATGATGATGCGTCGTTGCTGGAGCCTTGTCTCCTGAATAACGTCTCTATTGTTACCATGAAGTTTTTTTTTTCTTTCTTTTTGGAGCAGCAGACTAAAGCTTGCCGCATTATTATTTCATCCCGGCGTCCCATCATGTGGCCTGGATCCCTTCACTGGAGAGCCGGCTCCACCTGATCCCCTCCGCTGGCACCTGTTTTCATCTGGCTGCGGCACGACAGCAGAAAGAACCAAATGAGTGTTTTAAATATTCATGCAGAGCCACTCATCTCCTATACACAGGCGGCCTCTCGCACAGATGATCCGCAGCTCCGGTTTCAGCCTTTCCAGGTGGAAACCACGTCAAGGTTTGGAGAGGCTGCGCGCACCGGCTCCTCAATGCTGCGCGCCAGCGGCGAGTCACCGCGGATTGATTTCACTGTCGCTATCCACCCTGAAAGGAGTGTAACCCTACCTAACCCATCACCTCTAAATATTAGACGAGTTTTGTCCACCTAGTTATCTGCCTAATTATCAACAGCAGGTAAATGGACTCTGACTGGCCATCGGAGGGGAGCTGGCCCTCATATATGAGGACATACCTCTGGCTCACAGTTCAGCAGGGGCCCTTCTGATGGTCCGCAGCTCTGCGTAAAAACCTGGTGGATGAGGAGCAGCAGTGTGGCCCTGAAGGCTCAGCGGACCAGCCAGGACACCAGGCCAACATCATGACACCAGGCCTCCATCAGGCCAGCATCAGGTTGTATGATTTTCACTGGAAGGGACAGAAATCGATCTAATATAAACAATTAGGAAATAATAATATCAAGGGTATTTCCTGCTTTCCTCGGCAGGAAACGTTATTCAGTCTGCACTGAGTAGCACCTATAGTGCGGGTTTTAAATGCAGTATTTGATAGTTATTAACCATCTGGACGTGGACATTTGATCCTACAGCATCTCGACCCAAGAACTGCAGCCTCAATAGCATCAGCTCACTAAAACTAATCCCGGGATGGGGGGCTGGGAAGCTGCGCCAGATAGTCTATCTGATGCTCGGTTTAGTATCAGAACATACAAGGACAGCAGGCAGTTTAATTTTCTATTCTACATTTTCCAGCAGAGGCCCCTAAGGGATAAACCTCTGATATGAATATGTGAGTGTAATTTAGGTAACAGTCTTACTGTCTTTCCCTCCATAGAGCCAGTGTGGTCTGCAGGTGCTGTTATGGTAAACTAATGACACACATAAACCTCCTCAGGCCTGCAGGCCTCCTCTCTGCTGCCTGGAGAGGCCTTTAGGATAAATTATTAACAAGAAGGCGTCAGATCTGTGTTAGATGTTGTATGTTGAATTGCTGCTGCTAATTTATGAAGGAAAATTACAATTGTTAAATTTAAATTAAAATGTAAACAAATATCTATAAAATCCACAAAACGCTGTATCAGTATTATTGGAATGTGATAGCATGCCACAGAAAAGCTCTGAAATTGTTAGACATGAGACATTATTTTGTTTTTTTTTTACTATTTAATTGGTCAATATAACAATACAAAAATAGACATATCTAGAAATGCCCCTCTTTTCTCGGGTTGGGACATACTAAACAGGGGGCTGGCCTAAATTATTCGTCAGGAAATCGTTTAATCCGGAGAGACAAAACCAAGCCTCATGCGCTCAGACCGCAGCAGTCCCTGGGTTCAAACCAAACAGAGACACCATGGTGCCTCCTGCTTGAGGCCCTGAACGCAGCAGAGCAGGAGAGACACGGGCAGTGTGGATTATTGCTTCTGGTGCTTGAAAATGTGTTTTTTTTTCTCTACTTGTTAAATCCCTGGACTCGGCGCGTAAATTGAAGGGAGCCTGGATGGAAACTGTTTGGGTTCCGTGTCTAGAAACACGACCACTGGTTTGTAACCTTAGAGGCTGTGCAGCTTTAAAGAAAATATATTTATTATACAAAAGTTAAAAGTACTGCTTCTCATTTAAGAATATGGAGGAGGCTTAATTTAAACACACACATGGAATTAGAAGTAAATTTATGATGGATTCAAGTGTATTTTAATGGTTTAGCTGCTGCTGTTTTGCGTGTCTGCGCCTTTAAGAAGGTGCGTGGGGCACCTTTCTTTCTGCGGGCGTGCAGTCTGTATGCAGGTAAAAGGGAGGAGGCTGAGTTTGGAGAGAGGAGAGGGAAGAGGAGAGGAGGAGAGGAGCGCAGGGCTCAAATTGACATTTGATACTCAGGAAGTTCAGGACACCGCTTGGATTTCTTTTGTTTCATTGTAAATGTGCAGTCCTGCTGCAGGCAACACGGACCAGAGGCTGGTGTTGCCTCAACACGACTTCAGTAGTGGAGCTGCTCAAATCCTAATAATAACAATAGAGCGAGGACTAAAATGTCTCATGGCTTCGACTTGAGCGCAGTTTTTGTAGCTTCAGGTGTGACGCACAACGGAGGACTCAAAGGACGGTATGAACCACATTTTATATTTCATGGTTTTACTCCAGTTAGGTATTAATGAGAGGTCCTTTTGGAGTTTAGAAACAGCAGGAAAAAGAGGAAAGCAGGTGAAATTAAATTTAAAAAGTGGTCTTTTGTTTTTAGAAATAAGGAGATGTTGCTGTGATTAACGCTCGATGCCAAAGTTATTCATCCTATGAAAAGATTCGCATATTTTTTTGTATTTCTGGGGGATTTAGTCAATTTCTAATCAGAATTAATTGCAGCAATAATCTAATCTTATCTCATTTTTATAACATATTCTAGTTTGATCACAAACTGTCCGAAGAAGTTTGAAAAAGAAAATGAAAAAGAAAAAATAAACAAAATGAAATTATCCGTAATTATTTTTTTTTAAACTGACCTACCATGTAAATGTAAATGTGTGTTATTTCCGATGATATCGGATTTTAATTAGACTGCACCTGTTTTTTCTCCAACTGCAGTATATACCTGAGGTACCAATGTTTACGCAGATAAATCCTATGGATTAATACTGAGTTGTAAATGTTACAGGTAGGATTTGTGCAGAATTTATATTTATTATATAATTATTATTACAAAAAAAACATTTGATTACTCAGTAATGACGTTTTATATCAGTAGGGTGTAACTGCAATAAATCTGTATAGGCTCTTATAATAAGCCTAGAAATAAACTTTAAAGAAGCAGAATAAAATCTGTTGTTTTTTTAAAATTTGTCCTATAGGCCTGTTTCTTCTTAAAACCGGGCACAGAGTCAAATAACTCAGGTTGCATGACTGATAGTGAATTTGAATGCTGCTGCGGGATTTAGAGGAGCGATAAATCCTCCTGAAATAACCGTGAAGTTGAGGACTTTACTCCCGATTCAGACAAATGCGATTAAGTGAAGGGGCTTTGGAGCTGCTCTGAGGTTAAACTAACGTTGGCAGAGACAAAAGGCGGTCCGGTGCCATACAATGTCAACATTTCAGTCCAATAAAGCCTGTTAGTAAATTCACAAGGTGCTTAATAAAGAGGGAGAAATTATTTCTCAGCAACAATAACATCTGTACTTTTAATTATTCACCACAATATTCTGACTGGACTGGCATTTTTATGAGTATATTTGTATAAAAATCCCTCTTAAATCCATTAGTATTATTATTTTCCTTAGAGGAGTATAGGAAATTAATGAGTCTGGACAGAAGAAAGTACAAATTTAAAATGTGCAAACCTTAAAAATCTATCAATTGACACATAAATGACAAAAATGTTTCTAAATGATCCTCACAGTGAAACAGTGTGGCTCCTGTTTGTCAGCTAATGCCGAGGGGCTGTGTGTATTTTAACAGTAGGCCTTGATGACACATCAAAGCTAGATGACTCTGTTAATCCTCTGTTGACCAGATACAAAATTAATATTTACAGTCAGATTTTAAAAAAAGAATGTGAAAGATCTAAAGCATACTTTGAACTAATATTAGTATCATCTGATAAATAACTAAAATCAATGAAGTAATATTTTCCTGGCATGCAACAAATGTTGTTTCTCATCTGCTACCAGGGTTCATAGTGACTCTTATATAATGATATATTTAAAAAAGATCTCCATTATCAAAGATGAAAAACAAGACAGGGGCAAACCTTTAAAGAACACAGGTTCTGTTCGACTTGGCTTTTTAGTGATATTGATTTCTGCAGGAAATGGCAATGGGAGTCTTGCTCAGGGAGCCATTTGGGCGTCTGAGGAATCACTTAGTACACGGTTTGATCGCTGGGATCAATGGGAGCTCCGTGCACTGCAGGGCCCAGGGTGAGGAAGCTAATGGCTGAAGCAAGGGTGGGGCGTCTCAGGGTGCTCGGATTATCTGCAGCGCTGCCATGCTTTTGACGACACGTCCAAGGTCAGGAGATGCACTGAAGGTTATCACTCAGCTGCAGGGTTGCACATCATAATTTGTGTGCACTTAATATTCATACTGAGCTGTTTACGTTGAGCTGCATTGAGGGAGAAAGTGTCATTGGTTGGTTCACTGCAGTGTCCACATCTGACTCTGATGGCAGCCATTTTCTGGGAATTGAGCCTTACATCAATGAGAGAGAAAAAATACAAATGGCTCGCTGTAAGTTCCTAATTCACAACTCAGCTCAACAAACAACTGTCAGCTTAATTTCACTTTTACAGGGAGATATGTATTTCCAAAACCTGCTTTAGATTAAGCAGAGATTGATTTTAACCATAACAGAGAAGATTCACTTTGTTTTAGCAATAAGACTTTAACTGACATCAAAAGTTCAAATTAGGATGTAATAAAATGTAATAGTCTCACAAATAAACACAAATTTAAGTCTTTTTGTACACTTAATAATTTCATCACTGACTTGCTGTGCAGAGGAGGCAGACAGGCAGCGTTATTGATGGGACAGTGTTACAACGCTAATCTAATTCGGAGGTCAAGTTTAGGGTGTCGTCCTTTGGACAAGTTGGGGGTTGTAAAGCGGAAGACGTAAAGAGCTTACCTATAAACCATGAGGGACCTCTTTATCCAAACCTTACGTTGTCTTGCAACGGCCTCCTCATCATGTCCTAACAATACAATATCAGATAATGCAGATTCATTTACACAGTAACCTTCATTTAGGAAACCGTTCTGTTGTTTACGTCTCAAAAATCTAAAAGATGTCAAACATATGGCAGTTTGATGACAGATGTATGGGCGAGACCTCTGCATTTATGGTTTGCGTCCTGCAATAAGCTCGTAAAATTCCCTCTTGCTGTGTGCTAGTAGTATTACTTTGACATGCGGTAGCAGAATCACCTGCTGTTAACTCTCCTTTCCTAGAAATGTGAAGGTGGCTGTGCAGGTGATTAGCAGTGAGCATTTAGATGAGGACGTTTCCTCCCTCCTAGGATTGACTGCACTTATATTTAGTTTCTCATACTGAGACACAGTGGCCTTTGACCTGTTACTCAATGCGTGGATCAATCCACCGCAGTGCAGCGTATCTTGAGTCAAACGGCGTCACTGCAACAAACAGTACGAAGGCTGTGGATGCTCCTCTTCCTGTTTCACGTCACTTGCTCTCCAGCTTTGTCCCTCCTTCTCTCACTTTCTCTCTCCAGGCTGTTGTTTCTGCTCTCCTCAGGAGGGCGGCTGGTCTAGTTTGCATAGCTTTGCTTCGCTCGGCTGACTGTCCTCGCAGGCTGGCCTAGGCGTTGGGGTGATAATGACTCCTGTTCTGTGTATGGCACTGGTAGAATTCACTGTGAGAGCTCACTATCAGTGAATTACCATAGGGCCATAAACAGAGCAGAGAAAGAACCACTTGCTGATGCCCGTCTGTAGCGGCTTACCGCCTGCCTCTCCTGTGCTTGTGGGTGGGGTGATTGTGATGTAATGGCTCTGGTGCGGTTGCGCTCGTCTCGTCGTTTACTTGGACATCTTTCTGCCCTGATGTGCCTCTGTAACAACAGCTGGATGCATCCACTCCTCTTCTTTGCCCATTTTGGCACTAGCACATTTTTGCTTCTGTATATATACTTTGAGCAATTATGTGTAGTGCCAATATAGGACAAGACAGACTTCCATCGCTTTTGCATAATCGTGGATTGTAATCTTTTCTGTGATGGTGTTGCAGTTAAAAATTTCTCATGATTGGCCTCTCAATTCTCCTCCCTGATCCCTGTAAAGCATCTTCTCCTTCCAGTTGTCCCTTCATGCACTTCTTTGGTCTTAATTGACTGACTATGCAAACACAGTGAAGATGGACCCAGACTTTGAAGAGCCAAAGATTTCATAACGATCAGTTGAGTTACTCATGTTCCTGTCCCACTGTTCATTAACGATAACTCTTGCCAAGCAATTCAGATCTAAGCCGTCTCACCATAGCGACTTCCTCGTATCAATCTTAATCACTCTACATCCGTGTCGCAGGACTCTGAAGAGGCCCAGCAGCTCTCTGGTGGTGTTTGGCAATGGTAGAACTCACACTGGTGAGGTAGATGGAGCCGGTGGTTCTAGACTTGCCAACTACTACTTGAGAGCGTCCACCAGCAGAAACAAAAACCAGCCTTCCAGTCCCAAGTGGAAAAACATCTTAAGGACAGTTTAGTCAGTGAGTGAGTGGCTGCCGGTGCTGAAGGGTGGGGTGAGACTCTGTTCCTCCCCTGCGCACCCTGGCCTCAAAGCTCCAGTGACTTTTTGAAGGACAGTCTGCATAGCGGTCAGGGCGCAGAATGTACCAGAACTGGAACTGGGTCAAACACTCATGAGGTGAATCCAGGTAAAAACAATTTGCTGTTTGCCTTCTTGAATTTCCAAAAAGGAGAGGTAGGAGGAAATATATGGAGACGTGCGGAAGCACCTTTAAGCTTTGAGACAATTTAAAGTGGGATTTTGCAAAGGACGACACATCAAAAACAACATTGAGATATATGTGTAGATGTGAAATAAATGGTTGTCTGTCACAACAAAGGCTGTGGAATATGGGTGATGTCCCTAAAGCCAAGAAAAAAAATGAGACCTAGAGTCTAAAATCAGTTGAGGTGTTTCTTGAAACACAATGCAATACATCAGCACCTCCCAAAATCACTTCCTCATACAATGCAGCTTGTTAACCATCTTTTAATGTCAGAGTTAAAGCATGCTGTTTGCATCTGTTCCATTTCAATATCTTTAGGTTTTTGAAACAACAAATCTTACTCATCACTTTGGACCTCATCCCTCTTGCAGAATCCCTACATGTATTGAATGCATTTACTGAAAGAAACTGATGGCTTATACTTTCTTCCATGCTGATAATGTTACGATGATAATGGCTTCCTCTGTTCAACAGTCAGTTTCGTCTTCAGGTTTGACGAGCTGAGTTGGATCAAGCGAGTGCAGCCCTGCAGCACAAGGGACTCGCTGGTGGACTTCGCGTACAGAGGTTCAGCTATTCTGCTTTCAGCCAGACATCAGGGGGTTCCTCTCTTAGCTCCGTGGCATAATTGGCAAACCATGCGGTGTCACCTTACCCTTCTCTTTCAATGCAGCCTTTTTCCCTCCTCCCTTCCCAAACGAAAAGGGCGGAGAGCGAGAGGCAGTCTTTCCCAGATGGTTTAGTTTGCTGTAAAAGTCCATTGATGGTATGGCTCAAAAAGCTGCTACATACTGAGCTCCATATATCTGGGTCAGGGTCTGCTAATGTAGGTGACAGGGGGATCTGGGGATTAAAACCTCTTTATCTGCCTTTGCATAAATCCTGCTTTATAGACTACACTTCAGCTTTAGCTAATATGATTTGTATTGTTACCAGTTTGTTCACAGGCCAGCTATATTTGATCTACGTGGATGTCATCATGGGACCTGTTCAGAGGCTCTCTCCTGCTTTTGTGTGGCTCAGCCTGTTAGAACAGAAAGAGAGCGGGTAAGTGCTGAGATTGTGACAACACACAAGACTAGATGACAGAAAAGAGCTCAGCAGCATTTGACAACTTTTTCAGGTTAGCTGTGGCTGTGTCTCCTGTTACGCTTATATCATATAGTAAAAATGACTATAGAAGATGTGATATTCTTTGATAATGATGCATGAATATAACTCAGTTTGTTCTGTGTGCGTGCACCCGCTTTATTTTATCATACAAATTTGCTTATCTGTGACGCAAATAAATGTTTTAAAAAGACTGATGCCGTGTGTCAGACTCCCTCTAACGATCTTCTCTGCAGCAAAGTGCATTGTGGGATAACCCTGGTCAATGCAGGCCTTCTCCAGATGGGCCGCGCAGCTCAGGTTACACCGCATTTTTCAGTGCCCCCTCTATCCAACAACCCCCCTGGCCCCTTTCTCCATCTCTGTCTTTCTCACACACACACACACACACACACACACACACACACACACACACACACACACACACAGAGTTTCCTGGGTGGGTAGAGTCGGGCTGAGACAGTGCTTCGCCTGTGTTCTAATGCAGGCTGCAGAGCATTAGTGAAATGAGATTATCATCGTTCTTACGCAGTGTCTGGGCTGGAGCTGGACAGAGGTGTGAGTTGGGAAGGTGAGGATGTCATTATTAGACTATCAGAGTACATTAAGGAGGATGACGCTTCATCGGCACGTCTGCTGATGCTCAGGCTTCAGGAGAAACTCTGCATGAGGCCCAAATGTGTGCTTAAATAAGACGGCTTTTATGTTACAGCACATTTTCACTGATTTTCTCAGGCTACTGGGTCACAGCAGTTTATTTCTGTGGCATATTTATAGTTAGAAAAGTGAGTATTTAAGAAGCATCATTTCAGTCAGCAGGTTGCAGGGACAATTAGCTTTTTTCAACCCTGTACTCAGGACGGCGGGTAGGAGACTTGTTGGAGCAAGTGCGGTTTTGGACAGCGAGCAGTTTGTACATGTGTGCCTGTGTGTGTGTGTGTGTGTGTGTGTGTGTGTGTGTGTGTGTGTGTGTGTGTGGGAGGGGGGGTGTAGAGCCTGGGATGCACGTATTAAGAAACGATTAGTGGAGATTAAAGCTCTGCCCTCGAGTCTGCCTGCACGACTCCAGGCAACAAGAATGACCAAACCCTCCCCTCCCGCCCTGCAGTGCCCCCTGTGGAGCCAGGCCACTGAAGCCCAGGCTGTGGAGAATCAATAGTGCTGCCTTCCCCCTGCCCAGTGATCTTCCACCACTAAACCTATTGCCCCCAGTACAGGAGTGCAAGCACTCACGCTGCGGCCTGACTGCCTAGATTGGATGGTTTTAATGACATCCAATCAGGTTCAAAGTCAGTCTGATGGATGCAATGATTGGAAGAGTGCACTGTGGTGTGGTGCACAGTGATGTAACAGCGACACACGCAATGCAGCACAAAGTCTTGGCTTGTAAAACATCACTCTGAGGCCTCAATAAGAGCCAGAGCAGGTGAAGTCATGAAATATGTTTTCAACAACCACAACATTTCAACCATGATAAAGAATCTGTTTATCATATTTACATATTTGACAGTGAATTATGACATCATCCAAACAGAGGATGAATTGATGTTAGAGCAATATTATTTGTGGGTTTGGTTGAAAACATCTTTTATTTACTTTTATTTGAAGATAATTTTTCTCAATGGCCAAGAATCGGGGCTATGAAAATCAAGTTTTGGATCTTAGGAAATAAATTCTACTCCAGATGGATCCTAATACTGCAGCTCAAGATAGGGACAAATATAATATATAGTCAGTATATCATCAACTCGTTGTCAACTGTGAACCTCTCTTTTAAAATAATACAAATAATAATAAAAAAACAAAATAATCCAAAATAATTTTCCTCATTTAGTCCATCATTTTGCTAATATAATCTGGATGCCATACTGGTTACACATCTTGGAATTAAACTTATTTATTTTATTTTTTCACTTAAATGGCAATGTCATTAAAATACACGTATTTTAAAATAAAAATGTATTCAAATACACCAGAAACTACACATTTATAATAACTCAGCTGAAGTCTGGGGTTGGCTTGAGTTGACAGCATCACTTTGAGGCGAGCGCCGTCCTTTTTGAACCTGTGCCATTTCATAACTCAGTTATGTTCAGCTTTCATGATCCAGTTGAAAGGTTTCAATGCACTTTGTGTGAGTGAAGCTGAGTGGATGGTGCAGAGAGAAAGAGAGAGAGAGAGATGGAGGAGGAGAGGCTTAGGTAGAATGAGATGTAGGCCTTTTTCCAAGAAAGCACGCTAATAAGGCCTTCTTAATCTGTAGTGACAGTTTGATGCGCATGTGTGCCACGCTCCTCTAGTGAAACAAACATTATCAAAGGTTTCTCTTGCCGACAAAGACACACAACATACCCTCTAGTGTTTTCCAGGAGAGACAATGAAGCATGAAACGAGAATGAAAATGGAGTCGTTTCATCTGTGTGAATGCAACCTGTTTCAGCTTTAATCTGGAGGAAGAGCGGGATGTAGCCTACACTGACGCCTGATAGATTAAGGCCTTCTCTCTCTCTCTGTTCTGCTCTGCAACAGAAGGGCTCGGCTAGCAAATCCCAGGCTTTAAAGCAGAGGAGGTTCAGGCAGCTTATGATGTAATCATAGCCCTGTCTGTCACGGCAGGGATGGGGGGTGTTGTAGAGGAGCGTGTGGAAGTTATCAGGTTTTGTGGCAAATATGTCATTAGGGTTGTAAAGTTGTGAATGTCAAAATGTCTAACATGAGGCTTCGGTGTGTCTCCATTGGGACAAGGTCATCGTTTTAAATGTAGTTTCAATTCAGGATGGACAAGTCCAAGTTAATAAAGTTTATGATATTATAGCTCATGTATTGACAAACAGTTGCTTACTTGCTCATTGGGCAGATATGGAGCTATTAGACATGTTTCTGTCCATCTGGTAAATGTCAGCTCTATATTCACTGTTGTAAAAATAAATGGGTCAACCTTGATATATACTGGACGGTGTTTGTCACCAGTTGTTGTTTGATAGGTTTCTCACTGTGGGTCAGTAGCTTATTTGTTGAATGCAGCTGGCTACAGAGGTTTGTAAGACTTAGAGTTAACTGTGAAGCTGAACTGTGAGCTAAAAGGCTTTAGGATGGGAAAAATAATCTTTCGGTTAATTGTGAAGCCACTAGGTGGCGCTGATTTAGTTTTGTGTACTACAGGCCCTTATTGCTTGTCCTTTGAACCCTATAGGAGGCCATTTTGTTTCCTTGCCCTCCTGGGTAGAAAGCACTTACAGTTGAACTGTGTGGCCAAAGCATCTACGTCCATCTTCTTTTGGGATCACTTCGGGAAGCATCGTCTGTAAGTACAGTTTCTGTAAGTGCAGTACAGTTTTATAAAGGAATATCTTATCTTTTATTAGATACCTATATTTGCGCCAACTTTTGTATCTCATGTGGATGGCCATGTGTTTTGTGTCATGCATTCTTGTTCACCAATGTAACCTGGGGCCAATCTACTGTCAGAATATTTATAATATTTATAATAAAATATAATTGCCGCTTGCATTATGTGATTGTGGCTGAAAGGTAAAGTGGGTTGTCTTCCAGTTGGAAAGTTGGTGCTTCAATCCCTGGCTCTTCCAGTCCATGTCAAAGTATCCATGGGCAAGACACTGAACCCCATATTGTTCCCAAAGGCTATACCACTGGTGTGTGAATGAGTTTTTAGATTTGGTCCCGATGGATAGGCTGGCACCTTGCATGGCAGCTTCTGAAATGGGTTTGTGAACGGGTGAATGCTGAAGACCAGAGAGGCCCTATGTAAATGTTGACCATCAGTTGACTGAAAGTAGGCTACAGCGGTGATGGTGGATGGTGATGCATGACAAGAATCATGCAGCGCTTTGCTTTGCTTTTGCTTTGGTTGAGAGAAATGGAGGTGCATTGGTGTGATCTTGACATCTTCAAGCTCTTCCACTGTATATCTCTCCTGGGAGATGGGTACCCCAGTCACAGGCCTCTGAGCTCCCTGAGTGTAGACCTTCTCTGAATGCTCGTGGGGGAAAAAAAAGACCCCATTGCCTCATTGACCTCATTGCTTGTTCCTTGAGAGGCACATCATGGTGTTGGGTGCTGAGTTGGATACCACTTTTGTTTCTCCCACTTTTTGACGATGATAAACCCCGAAGTGTGGTATGTACCAGTTCATCTGGTTCTAAGGATGTTTTAAAAGACTAGTCCTTTCTCTCTTGGTGTTCCTGAATGTGAGACTCAGCGCAGACAATTCCTTGCTTTATTTGCGTTATTAGGCTATGGAAAAGGGAGTGGAGCAAGATCCTTTATAGAAAGAGTTGTTTTGTCATCGTCTTGTAATTTTGATTGGCACACTCCACAGTTCCTGGTTTGAGGCAAAATAATTTGGAGGTTTGCTGGTGTGGCTGAAGCTGTCCTTGCCATTAATTTAGTTGGGACAAGGACTCCTAAGGTTCTGACGAAGGGTGATTGCACCGTCAAAGCAGACCTCTCCTACTGTCACCTGGTCAAGGGCTAATGGTACAAATGGAGCGCATTACATTGCTGTAAGACCTTGCGTGCCTGGATGAAGTATTTTCTCAAGAGAAGCAAAATCAAGCTGGTTGGAACATCAACTGAGAACGCACCCACAGCTGCTGGCAAGGGGATCTCTGGCCTATTTTCAGACTTGAAGACTTTTGCATGTCTTTGTAAATGTACTGCTCTTCACTGTCACCTGTTTGGTATTTTGAAAGGCATCATAGTCCTTCACACTTGGTATACCTTATGTGAGGAGGCTCTGGGTGTTTGGAGGTTGGACCTTGACTCCAACAGTTTGAACCAAGGGTTAGACACAACCCTTCCAAGGTAGTGTGATTACAAGATTCTGTATGACGTGGGTCAAACTGCCTACAGCTGGGTGAATAACATTGCTTAGGCGGCATGTATTACTGTATATAAGGCATATAATACATGATAAAATTGTATATTAATGTGAATCATTGTTTCTTTTATTTCTCCTCTTCCTCTCAGTTTTACTTCATCTTCATACTAACAATACTAAATGGAAGTGTGAATTGAACCCATATTCTTAAACTGCAGTGTGTTGGAGTCACCTGTCTGTCTAGTTAAAGGTTCTCTATTCATCATCCAGCATTAACATGGCAGCAAACTGTTTATTATGTAAAGATAGTGTCTAGATGAGCAGAGAATGAAATGGCTTTCTCCTTCTGTGTGTAATTTCCTTAATTCTTTGTCATACCTATTAGTCTGTTAGTACGTTTGACAGTTTTCCAGTGTGTACCTAGTCCATCTGAGTGTTTGGTTGAACCCTGTAAATCCTATTCTCATTCTTCCCTTGGGCTCCTGCTCCGTATTACACCATGTTTTGAAGACTGTACAGATGTCTCTTAGTGTCACCTACATCTTAGTATACTTAATAGATATTTTGTGTATAGTCCTTGATGATAGTTTTGGATAGCACAGTTACCTGTGAGTCACTGTCCCAGCTGTCGCCATGTTGAGAGCCGTGGAGAGGTGATAGATATGCTCTGAATTTTCCCTTTGGCATCTACTCTGATGAGGACATGGCACAGTGTACTAATAATCAAGAAAGAAAGTGAATGAATAGTGAACAGCAGCCATTTTATTGGACTTTATTGTTTAAATAGTGGTGAGAGATGACTCAACTGTTACAGCTGCATCAAACTAAGTTGATTCTGGAGAGGCGAAATTTAAAGAAGCGCCTGTTAATATTTGTATCACACATACTGCAGCTCCATGTACATGAACGTCCTGTGATATACAAAGTGATGCGCACCACCAAGTCACAGGTGACATGCAAATTCTTTATATATATATATTTTTTTTTTTTTAAAAACACACCAATTGGGTGACCCGATGCATGCATTGATAGACAAATTGGCTGCTTCATGAAGTCAGCTCAGCAGTCCAGCATTAAAAAACACTTCAATGTATATCCTGAGTCTTCGCAAATCTTGGCATGTGCACGGACTACAGTAAAACAGCACAGGGAAAAGCACACGACAAGATGGTATTTAAACATAATGTTCCATTTTTTAATGTGAGAAATGTCTGGGAGCTCGGATGCTTGAGTTTTAGGTCCAGGTGAAAACAGTGAATAGTGATCAAGGATTTAGGAAACAAAGGGAATGATCTGTGACTATGGCACGAAATTGTAAATGCATCCTAAAAACAATACAGTCAACACATGGACAATTATGAAAATCCAGGACAGTGATAGTGACACACTCTGGGTGAAGCAATGGTGGCTTTCCTCCCGGGCTTTTTGGTTCATCTTTGTTTTGAGTAAAGGTTAATTGTAAAGAAATAAATACTAAATACTCAACATCACAGAGCTAAAAAAACATGAAGGAAAAAAATGACACCAACGAAAGCAATATCTTTACATAGTAAACACGTCAATAGCTCACTTTTTACTTCCCCTGCAGATGTACATTTAAAAATATATTTAACATTGTACACAGCATGATGTGCTGGAAAACAGTAGGATAAACAAATCTCCAAGGCGGCCATTCAGTGCCTCCTACTCCTTCCAGGATCAGAATCGTCACTGTTCCAGGGTCACGACCTCCACTGCCTGGCCGTCCAGCGTGACGGTGTTGTCTATGCGTGTGGCGACAGGTGCCATGGCAACCTGGACAGGCCTGTTGCCATGGGCGAGGCTGGTCACTACAGTCTGGTACATGCTGACTGGGATTTGGACCAGACCTGAGGAGAAGAAGCAGAGATGCTTTGGATTTAGACACACAGCAGTCGTCGTATCTCCTTTTTTAATTTGATTTTAAATAGAGCCTCGAAAACGAGCACCTGAAGCCACTGATTTGTGTTCACAGAACTCGTGAGCTGCATTTATTCAGTCATTTATTTGTTTGAAATACATGACATTTGCTGGTTTGGTAACAGTAAATCATTCTTGGTTTGTGTGAACGAAACAAGCAATGTGAAGACACTGTCTTTGGACATTTTCTGTCATTTTATAGACTGAACTATTGATTGTTGAATGATGCTAACGAATACCGCTCGTTCGGTCTTTGCCAGAGGTAATCTTGTCACTAGTTTTGTGTCTGACAGCGCTTTGGGATGCAGTCAAGACCAGGTAGCTGTCTGTGACAGGAGGCAGCCATGTTACAGAGACGGCATTTCTGAACAATGGTCCGATTGACCGTTCTCAGCTCACTTCCACCATGCCCAGCTGTGTGTGTGTGTGTGTGTGTGTGTGGGGATTACTGCTGCAGTCACGTGGGTCTCTGCCCCACCCTGCAAGCTGTCACAGTGTCACAGGCAGGCTAGAAGGTCAGTGTAGGGGGTGGCAGTGGTTCATACCCGCTGCCTGGACCGTGAGCTAAGACACACCAATGAATCCTACAGTATGTATTCATGTCCATGTTCAGACTTATTCATCTTTCAGGTCTCCTGGTATAAAATCAGGCCCTTTTTGTTTGCCTCGTTTGTAATAGTCCTCTAATGTGGGCCCTTGCTAAGCCCACTTGCCAGTGATTTGTGACAGGGTCAAATTTTGCTGATGCAGGTAATTGTGCTGGTGATTATGAAGGGGGGCTTAGCGAAGAGGGCACTGGGCCTGGCACGGTGATGTATGGACACAGTTACTGAGTGAAGGGCCTCCTCAAACATTGCTACTTAGACATTAAGGGTTTCATGTGTGTGTGTGCATGCCTGTGTAAGCGAAGGGGCGCTACAAAAGCCAATCAGTAGTGTCTGGGCCGTGCACTTCAAACGGAGCTCTCCACTCCTGTGCAGCACTTCAGTGATTAGCTAAGGTCAATAGTCAGGAGAAGGACTGCCTTTGGCAGCTCCATTAGTTGTTTGAGTGAGTGATTGCAGCCAAATGACTCCTTATAGTTTAGGAAGCAAAATGTCAAAGAACAATGGCTCAGATGTTGGATGTGAATAACTGGGATTTACATCAGTGTACAAATATACATGATAATATACATTATAGATATGTTTGCATTTTGAGCAATCACCCTTTAAGACCCCACTTAAATTTCACTCTGACTGACCTAAAAAAATGTAAGCCAATGGAAACATCAACAACAATTTTGAAATAAAATAAAACTCCTGCCATTTTAAATGTGTCTGTATGATGCTCTGCTAATGTACAATGAGAGGGGTGGTTATTATCTATGGTAAAGGAATCTAACGCCTATTTTTTAGTATGTTTTCCTGTCAGCGTGTTTAAAACCTTAGGGACAAACAGGTTTGCAGTTATACTAGTCTCAATTTACCTGTGGTTTTGGTCTGGGTAGGACTTCCTGTTTTACTTGTCAGAGTGAACTGGGTGTAATAAGTATTGTTATCCTTTCATAAAGGACAGCAACAGTTATTATAACAAACAAACATAAAATACACAATAATGTGTCAAATAATGGTTTCAGAAACTGAAACAAAAAAGAAAAACACCATTATTTGTTTTCAAGTCACATTGCCAATAAAGCAGTAATTGACACACCTAATTACAACGCCATTAAGTCTTATTTGACAATGGGAAAGCCAAGAGTCATGGTTTTACCTGAAGACAGGGAAGAAAAATTAATCCATATATTATATATTTCATGCTTAGTTTCACTGGTATATCTGTGTTAATGTGCAGTAGACCACTGACATTTCCACTACATTTAGTAGTCAGTGACATGTTGTAGTGTTACGTTTCCACCCTCAGGATAATGAAGACACATATGCTAAAAAAAAAAAAAAAAAAAGAAAATTTCCTCAATGATATACAATAAGGATGCGAGACACATTGCCACAGCAGTGCATGCAGTTTGCATGTAAGGAGGCTGACGGTGGCGGTCATGCAGCTAATGTATCATTAAAAGAAAGGAGTACTGCTACAAAAAAGAGCTCACACCATTTGTCACATCAGCACCGAGCAGATTAGAGTGAACAGAGGAGCTCAGAGGCTGCAGTGCTGCTGCAGAGAGACTTACACATAGTGAGACTAATTAGACATGCCATTGGCTGGGGAACACACACAAGTACCAATTAGTGAAGAAGTGATGTCAAAAAATCCTTGACCAAATAATTCTGTTTTATATTTCAATTTGTCTCAATAGACAGAAAAATAGGTAACAAAATCACTCTAAATAGGTTGCAAATATCAATATAGGTGTCATAGTTGGCAGCTGTGAACATTTTTTTTCAAACTTTCCACTCCCACTTCCATTCTTCCACTGACAGGTGGTTTAATCGAGGCAGAAGCTCAATGTGTATTACAAAAGACAGAAACAAGTCCAAATGATCAAGTATACTATTTTATGTTAAAAGTCCAACAATAAAATGTGGCACATTTTTGGTGCAAAAATTACAGTCTTCACCCATCAGTGATGATGATTTATAACACTCTGAAATCATAATTTATTGCTCACTAAAAAGTAAACAATTGAGTGTCTGATATACAGCATATAACAATTAAAATATTACAGTGATTACTTTTGTTTTATATATCTGAAATAGTTGTTGGAACACTGAGAAGAGGCACAAAGATGAGTTTTATTTTGTTTCTGTCAAGTTTGAATGTTTTTTGTTTTACGATGATCAGTGGGTTTTGAGGAGAACATAGTCATTTTATGTTTTGAATGTTTACAATTTTACTTATTAATTAACTACTATTTATTACCTATTGCAGAGTTATTTGTAACTCGGGAATTAATGCCGACTATAACCTTTCCTACTGGTTACCAACAAAAGCCAGATGTCAGTGGGTTTTAGTGGAATTTTGTCCTGTGGTAGAGATAAGATTTTCTTTATTCGTCCCACAGACAGGGAAATTTGCATTGTTTGGGACTTGACATTGGGGGCTGCGAATGTAGACATATTGTTTTTTTGTAGCTGAACTTGCCATTTAATGAAAGACAGTAGTGACAGTTTGAAGCTAAAAACCAGTTATCACCTGGTGACAATACACAGTAACTAGTGACCTTATACTCTATATGTCTCTCTGTAAAGTCTGTCATTTGAGGTGTATGTTGATGATGGACATCATGGAGGAATATGTACCTGTGGCGTCTTGAACCCCTGCTAGTGCCCCAACAGCAGCGGCTGTCTCTGCCAGGACGATCTGCCCTCCGCCTTGTAGAGTGGCCTCTGCCAGCGTCGCCACAGCATGAGCTGCTGCCTCACTGCAACACACACATCAGATATAGTGTACAACATTTAAAAACACAGTCAACTAAATCTTCTGTGTGTTATATTTAGAATATAACACACACAAGATATTAAGCTCACACACTCACAAAGAGCAGGGTCATTATACCGTAGAGATGTGGGGTGAAGAGGTAGGAGTGTATGAGCTGTAAGAGGCTTTTCTAGTCTGGACTTATGGAGAATCTGTCACATCTCCCCAAAGGCCAGGTGCTACGGCAGTTTTATTAACCAGATCTATCCAGTGGATTTACCAGGAGCCTATTACCACACCAGCTTCGTTATGAACTAATAGAAGTGTTTACAGCTTGGTTGATAATCACATTTGAGATACAGAACTACAGACGGATGGATAAGGAGGAGGCGGAGTTGAGTGAGTGCAGAGACAGTAAGCAGTAATGATGCACTCACGCAAGTGAAGAGAAGCTGGCTGCGAACTTTGTAGTTTTTCTCTGTGTAGTCAAACTACAGCTTGCTGTGCAAAATGATTACACCTGATTAAATAGTCACAAGGAGAGGGCTTTATTACTAGATCAGTTGACCATGGCTGATCTGGAACACAAAATGGTGTCGTTTTTGGTCGTAATGTTGACACAGCGGACAAGTGAGAGAAAGAGGCTCTATTCTCCCTCTGGAGCTGGGAAACAGAGACAAAATGTTCCAGAGCCTGTGGAGCAGAGTAGCTAAGCAAAGGTAAACAGGGAAGGGGAGGGTAGAGGACGGAGGACACAGGTGGGTGCAGGTAACAAGCCCCAATGGGACATAGCCATACACATCTGAAATGATTGCCAAGACACTACTGCAGTTTAAAAACCAGCTAACCTGTTAGCATATCAGCAATCTGACTGATGTATCTGGCAAGTTAATACAGCATTGATGACAATGTGATGGATCATGGAAATCAGTGCTGTCGATCAGGGAGTGGCCACAGAAACAGGTCTACAGGTTGTAGCTGCAGCCAAATACTACCAGCTCATTGTATTTGTGTGCTTTCATCCTGCTTTATTCCTGCGGTGTAACCAGATCCTGCAGACACTTGGCCCTCCATGGGACAAGATCCTTTGTAGATCCCATCTGAATACAATTGTGTGTGGCTGATTTCCCTCCAGAAAAAAACATTACTCCAACAACAACCCCTGCACATCTTTTATTACTAGAGGAGCTGCAGTTAACAGGAATAGCTCCACATCCCAAGTACAACTTTAAAATGTTATTTTATGTTATTTATCTTGGCCTACACTACTAAGTAATCAAGCATTTAACACATGCACTAGGTCAGTAACAAAATCTTACTGAGCCATTACCACATGGAAATGAGGTTCAAAGGTTTTAAACGGTTGTGCTCCTATAAAAGCTACAGGCTAATTAATTAAATGCTCAACTAGGACGAGAGGCAGTAGAATCTCGAGGGATGCCAGGTGACCTGCCCCGACAGTTGTCCCATTCTCATTCAGTTGTTAGAGCTCCCTCAATAATTAAGGATTCTTCTTACAGCAGCGTTTGCTGGCTCTTCTGTTTCCCCCTATTACACATGTTGTCATCTAATCAAACCATCTAAATACCCCTTTGTAGTCTGTGTGTATAATTTAAAAATCCTTTCTCATGTTACTGTCAGCTACTACAAAGTTTAAGGTGCTAGGTGTGCAGCATTTCCATTGCCTCTGCACAGCTCTTAATGTGTAACCCTTTGTCAGACCCGATACATTTCCATTCAAGTCAATGTGACAATTGGACGATGGTTTGGACGATGGACGTCTGCGTCGTTCCACATCCAGTGGAAATTAGGGGTAACACTGAAAACAATTGTAACAGTGCTGACAGAGCTAATAGTGTTAACCTGAACCAGAGAATGTCTCACCTATTGAGAGCCATTGTGACGGTGGCACCGGGTTGCATTTCCTGACTGGCAGCGACGGCAGCTTCTGCCAGGGATGCTACTGCCTGCGTGGCCTCTGAGGCCTGAGTGGTTTGGATTGTCATCTCGCCGCCCTGGAGGGTGGCCCAGTTCTGCTCCACCTTAAAAGGAACCATATGTAATGTGACTCAGAGAGCAAATGAGGATCTGACGTGATTAATTAAGATTTAGGTGGTGCTGAGTGGACGGCCCCATTAAGTGTGCTTCACATACTTCACTGAATTTGCTGCATAGTCTTGATAGATCAATGAATTTATGTGTTAAATGAAGCCATTTAAAATATGTGTATTTCAGTTGCGTGCTTGCGGGTGTTACCTCTCCGTCAGTCACAGTGGCGTAGTTGACTTGCGCCACCGTCACACCGGGTAGCTCTGAAGCATCTGCCAGGGTAGCAACTGTGTGCCCTGTGCCAACCTGAGAGAAAAGGATGCAGCCACAGTAAATAACCGTGAATGAACAGCGTGTTAAACCCTTAATATGAAGTGCGACAAAAACGCACCTGGATGAGCGAGACTGTTCCGTCAGGGTTGTTGATGGTCTGTACCACAGTCTGCGATGGCACAAGGTGAGCGATACTCTGCGCAGTGGTCAGGTGATGCTGGGTGGTGGTCGTCGTGGTTATCTGCTCTTCAAATGCATACAACAGATCCTCACGCCCATGCTGCTTGTAGCAGTTCTTGACGATGGTCCGCAACGCCTGCGTCCAAGACACCTTGGGAAACAAGTTTATAGATTACAGTCACACAGTAAAAAAATCGTCATCAGATACCATTTATGACTGCACAGGCTCTACCAGAACAAATGGCATTGAAAGGAAGAGGCAAGGGAAACCAGTATTTTTCTCACCCTCTGTTTCTGCTCCTCTGTACGGACGTCACTGCGGACATTGGCCCAAGGGATGTCCTCTGGCCACCACACCGGCTTGCAGCTCTCCTTCCCCCAGCCAGGCTTCCCTCGGCCCGTTGAGTACTTCAACATCTCTGGGATGAACGCTCGCAGCTGGGCCTGAGTCAAAATGAGACGAGCAGAGAAAAGAGTTGACACAGACACAAAAACTCTAGAAGTGGACAGCCGCAGTGTCTCTGTCTGTTCTCAGGACACACATAAGCACAAGCGCCCTTGAGCAGGCAGCAGGCGGCTGGCATCGATCGGTACCTGCTGCTGAGGTGGTCAAGGTCTACAAATAGAAACAGGCTTTCTGAAAGGAGAACAATGCGATCGTGTTCATTAACAGACCAATCTATGGCCGTGGCTCCAGCCTGATGTGGGAACATCAGGGGTGATCCAACTCAGTTCAGCAGTCGACCTGTCCCAGCAAAGGCTCCAGTACACTCAGCGAAGACATTAACAAGGACAAGCTGGTCAATCACTCATGACTTGTGCTATTTCATGTACTTGTGTAGACACTGAAGTTATTGTTTCATTACTGTACATTGACTCAATAAGTGCTTGTATATATACATATATTTGTGTGTCATTCACAAACAGAGAAGTAAGGGAGCCAAGCGTCTTTAGTGCAGGTTATTAGAACTAAAAAAAAGCTACTGTAATTGTGTGCTGATTGCTTTGTCCTGGAGACAGCACTCACATGTCTGGTCTACAGGGGTCAAGTTTGTTATTTTTCACTACTGTAGATTGAAAGACAACATTATTGGATTTTTTTATGGTTGTTACAGATTTTTGAGAGCTTGGAAATGTCTATCACAAAAGGCTGGGCAATATTTTTAGCTTTTGAGTCACTCTTTTTTTCCCTGTAGTGATGTTAGAGAACAGAAATGAGTAGGGGTCTTGATCTAATCTGATCGCTCTTCCGCTAGCCTATGTGCTTCATGTGTAGCAGTGAGCGGCATGCCTACCCACTCACCATCACCGTCACCACTTTGGGAACAAGCATGCACTCACACTTGCTGACAGGTTGGGTAGGGTTTAGTGCCAGTGTCCTCAGTGTCCTGGAAATATGCACGCATCACTGGGGGATTATATTGCACAATGAGGCACAGCAGTGTCTGCCTGCCTTGACATCACGGGCTAAATTTGGTTCTGGGAGAAATAAATCCATCCCTCCTACACCCCTTAGACCCCCTTTTCTAGCTCACAATCACAAACTGCCTTTACCCAGTCGCTCAGTGCATCACGCAGAGATGTAACAAAATGGATCTTGTTCAAAAATGGATGGTTGATACTTTATCACCCCAGCTTTGCAAAGCAGTACCTCGCTTCAGTCGACACTTGGCGTACTGACAGGACCACTTGGATTAGCCCCAGAAAGACGGCTTTAGTAGCAAAAAGATGCTTGCATTTCCACCTGTGGCTCATCCGTGTGTAGATGCATGTGTTGGGCCAGATGGCCTAATTACAGTGGCGAGTAAGTTAAGTGGCATGTTGTGCTCGCACCCACTTCCCCACCCCCCAATCCTAATCCCCCAAGCAATGGTTCAATCAGTATTTAGGAAGATGGCCGTGTTGCTGGGTCCCTGGCCCTAACAAGGCTAGGGGGTAATTATGGGCTCAAGCTAGACCTGGGATCACCTGCTATAGGTGCTCCATATACTGGACTAGTCGGGGCCTCTGCCTGCATCACTCAACCTCACTTGGGATTTCTTCCGATGTGTAAATCCTGCTGCAGATGTAGCCATAGAAAATGTAAGACAATGAGGCCTGCTGATATGGATCAGGAGTAAAGTCTGGATTAGCTCCCTTTCTTCACAGAGTTCTCATTTTTACATACCATTTCCCGAAGGACTGGACATCCTGTGTGCAACTGCTGACACGTGTACCTCTACAAAACAACCATACCCACACCTTTCTACCTTTGGCTTGAACAAGCTGCATGAGGCAACGGGTTACTCATGTTAATCTCATCCTACAACCTTCAGAAAAACAAGCATCAACTAACACCTGCCCTCCGAGGACACATCAGGCCCTGTGATTGGCTCTCGTGCTCCCAGGGTTGAGGACCGTCTCCGAGGGCCTCTGTCATGCTGGCTACTCTGACGATGATCCAGAGAATGCGTCAGCAGCACTGGGATGGCAGAGTAAACAAGCTGGATTCCCTTGGGTGAAGAGAGTACTCAAGCTGCCAGTGGTGCTAATGCTGCGGTGAAAGGTCTACCAAGAGCAGTCTACTCTGCACATCCTCTCACTGCTCGCTGCTACCACAGCCTGTCTGGCAAAGGGAGGAGGCTTGGCTTGTTTTCAGATGCTGACACTGTCTCTGCATCAGGTATAACATCTGCCTGAATTACAATGTTTATGTCACACTTTATCATGAAGTTTTTAAAAAATAACTACTAGTTAAAGACGCATGAATCAAACTCAAAACATGCCGATGGACATGCCACAACAGCTAAAATGTGGTTGACCTTGAAACATGCACTAGCTGAGCTCACAACAGACATAAAATGCACTGCGATTCTGTTGTGCTGCCAGCTGGTGCCCTCTGCTGGGGCCGTCGACAATGTCTTTGTGTTTCAGACAACAAAATGGGACTGCTGGACCATAACAGACGAGCAGAGAGAGTACCGAGCCTGACCTGGGTCATCTTGTCCACAGAGACGGGGATGCCGTCAATGGTGAGGGGGGGCAGCTCTGAGGCCAGCTCTCCACCAGGGGGGGCGTGTTCAGCCAGGGCGTTCTCCAGATCCTCCAACATCATCCCCTTATACTTCCTCACCTGGAGGAGGGAAAGGCAATGTTTCAGTGCTAATTACTATTCAAATAAACAGGAAATGAATTTGGATGATCATATGAGTCACTTATCATGGCAACATACCAAACATTTGCTAATCAACATCCTTACAAACATGAATACTTGCTTAATGTAACACTGACCACATTCTCCAGAGGAGCAGCACCAAACACTTTAAACACAGGGTTGGGTTTAGAGGGAGAGATACACAGCACTATGGCCTGTTGGCCCACTCTGGTGGTGTACTCATCAAGGGTGGCTCGCAGTTTCCTGTAAACACACACAGCATCTGTAAAGGTCCCAAAGTACAACTCACTCTGTAACGTACTGTGCTGTAATTCTTGATGGAGGTATTGGAGAATGTTGGCCAATTAGGGGTTTAAGCTCACCTGAGCAGACGAGTCTGCTGCCTCTTGCGGATGGAGGGATTGGATTCAAAAATGTGAGGCCTCTTTCGTTTCTTACCCGTTGCCACAGCAGCAGCAGCTGCCATGCCTACTGGCCCTGAGAGACAAAGAGCAAGTTTGATTGTTAGTGACAGTGGAGGATAGTAATCAGTTCTGATCTGCTGATCATCTTTGAATGTGTTTTTTCTTAATTTGATTATTCAATGGTTATCTTGAATACATGAATTAGTGTGATTTTTTTTAATTTTTTTTTTTTTTTTTTTTTTTTTAAAAAAGGATGACAGTGAAATTTAGATGAAATAGAGCTGACTTGGAATTGTGGCTCACTGAGACTGTTTGGTCCCTTCACCAAAGGGAAAATGAGAAGCAATAGAGTAGATTGATACAAAACAGTCCACTGGCCCCACCTGTTGTTCAGTTAAAAGCATTACACTGAACTCAGGTGGCACTGGATGTTTTATTGAATTAGCAGAATTCATCAGAGATGCAAGACAAACACATCTGCTTGTCTATCAGACACTGGTTGGAAAAATTCCTGAAACATTCTTGGATGCTTCTTCTAAAATCAATCAAATACTCTGCTTCTACCTGCGGCAGCCAGGTGAGCGGTGATCTCGTCAGTGCCAGCCGAGTTGAGGATGTCTGTGTCGTCATATGGATCATCATCTGGTGAAGACGTTGAGTCCTCCTCGCCACTCATCATGGATGCTTCGGTAAAGGTGGCCACATGCACCTGTGGACAGTAATTGTCCAAGTAGAATGGGTTTAAAACACTGAGGTGTTACTGTTTAAATATCTTGAATGGATGGATGACTGCCTCTTCATCCTTCCTCGTTTCCACTGTTTGACTAATCTGTTTATAAGTGTACCTGCTGGACGGCGCTGGCCTCAATGGTGGTCATGTGTTCGGTTTGGTGAACGACGTGCTCATCCATTACTGGCCACCTGGACTACACACCTGGATCCACAGTAAAATGACTGAGGAGAGAAAGAGGAAATGCAGCATAAGTTAAAAAAAGGGAGCTGTTTTACCCCTGAATTGTAATTCCATCTATTATTATGATAACACAACTTGTGTGGGAGTCATTCCTGCTGTACTGATATACATAATATACATTTATATAGTGACTGCATGTACACAATGATGTAACTACCACCTGTCCTCAAAATCTTCTTTTATGAAATATAGATTATTTTTAAATGATGCCTGGTACTTTAATCTTACAATATGCATGTACTGTTTGTTTTTAACTGAATATACATTCATTGATTTTATACATTCAGACTTTTTTTGTTTGGGATTATCGGTGCACAATAGCTTTCATTGTCCTACTATAACCCAACAAGATATGCCTGTGGTTATTTCTGTGCTTCTTGTCCATGTGCATCGACTGTACCACTGCTGCTGCTCTGCCTCCTGAGGGCTTTATAATCAATATTTTCACTTGGAATACATCACTGTAATGCTTTATTTTCCCATTTATTATGTGTCAAATCATAGGTATTACAGGAAATGGATCTGCAAAATATGCATTCAATAAATACAACAGACACTAAGAGATATTGTTTAGCACTATTTAAATCCATAGTAATATAGTTTCAATAATAGTTAATTTTATTTATTTAAATTATTTTTAATAATTTAAAATTATTTAAATTTAAATTTATAGTTAATTTCAAATTAAAATGGGAATTTCTGATAGTGTAGGAGTAAATAAATAAAAATAATAAAATAAATATTCTAAATACAGTCAGTTTGAGACAGTAAAAGTGTGCGTATTCATTTATGACATTACAGACAGAGGAGAGTAACTCATTATTATAAGGGTCAAATAAAAACACAGTATGTTTCTGTTCACTTAGAAATCCATGGCTCATTCAAAAGATGACAAAAGCAGGTTGATGGCAATAATGTGTCCAACTGACACAAAATAGTCAGCTTATTATGGAATATGTACATCAAGAGATCTGTACAACACACGACTCTTTTCTCATTGAAATAGTCTTGGACATGAATATTGGTAATGTTACCCATAAATACAACACTTAAAAAGCATAAGAAGTCAAAAATGATATCATTGTAAGCAGCCAGAAAATGTTTATTGACATCCCCTGTACCAGCTAGCTGCATGGACTGGATCTACTGACTGGATCATGATGCACGAACAATAACATTGATGTTTAACCATAACCGTGGCCTACAAAAGGACAGATTGTCACCTAGTAAGCACGCCTAACTACCTGCATTAACACAGGTTAACTTATTGCTCAAGCGTAGTGCTGTAATATTAGCTCACTTGCCGGCTGGTCGACTGACATATACTACCAAACAGAGCTAAGCTAGCAATGTCCTACATTTGGCTAATAAGCTAGCTAGCTAACCATTTGGCGGCGCAGCTCCGGTCGTCTGAATGAACATTATCTGCGGTCGTGAACAGCAGCATTTTCCTGATGTTCGGACACTGAACACAAATGATTTCAGTGTGAATTGCACGCTATGAGATGAACCGTGGTAACGCAGCAGCTAGCATTAAACCCGCGCAATATGAAACAAAACAGAGCCCCACGACAGGCCCAGCGGCCTACGGCTCACTCGCAGCTATTCTACTCTTTCTGAGCTTGTTGTCGATACGCTCCTAGAACATGATTCTCAGAAAAAACCGTGAATATAGCACGACCCCGCTCCAGTCAACATCATAACAATCTGCATCTTTCACCCCAACGCTGCCGGGTTCGATGATGCGGCTGCGCCGGGGCTGAAATAGATGGAGATTGCGCGGTAGGGCACTAACCTCAGAGCGGCTGCGCTACTTCGGGCCTGCGCCGTACAGCGGGGATGGAACCGAGCTCTAATGGACGACAGCGAGGAGCCAGCAGCGAACACAGCATACACAGCGAGCACCAGTGGTGCCTTCAGGTGCCCTTCTCGAGCTTCTCTGTCTGAACTGTCACGAAGCACACACTAAGGTGCGTTTCAGACTAAATACAGGCGCAAAAAAACTCTTCTTGCTTTATTCCTTTTGTTTAATCAAAAGAGATCCTGGATAGACTACGTATGTAGACGTGCCAGAATGCCCAGAATACATGCATAAGTAATATTAACCACGTTTAAATTACCGCTTCTTTTTAAACCAATAGTTGCAAACAAACAAGATATGTAAAATATCTGCAGTTGTTGTAAAGCCAGTACCAGAAATAGCAACTTAATTCAAAAGCAACATCAAAAATAAACCACAAACCACAAAACATAAGCAAGTTTATATACATCAGTAGGATTTTTCACCTATAAGGAAAAAGTCTAACATAATGCTAAAATAAATGACATTGACATCACATTTTCCGTGTTTCTAATAGAGTTCACATTTCTGGAACTATGATATTAGACATTTTCCTTTTCCTATCACAGTAATTGTGCCTTTTTTTATTAACGCTACGTCGACCGTTCAGGTGGAAGTAATATTTCCGATAGTTCCTGAACGGCTCATCAGAGCTGAGAAACCACGCCTCTCTCCGGTGGCACTGAACTCACGCAGCAGCACGCTGTGGATAGCACTGTTTTACACAGGCTCTGCTGTAAAGCTGTCTGATGCTGGGCTGTAAGAGGAAGAAAAACTGTTGAGTTCAGCTGTGTGGCGTTAGTCTTAAAAAGACTGACGTCTTAATATGAGAAAAAGTCACTACCGACAAAGAGCAACTGACGCCAGACCAAAGCAAACATTGCAAGTTAAAGTTACACTAATTAGCAAGTCACGTGTCATTCAGGTGCGCTGGGCTACTGTTTACACGAAAATATTGAATCCCCCAAGAGGTTAGTAGAGTTTCTGTTTATAAATAGTACTCGAACAAACGTTGTATTAGACCAAGACATGCTTATTAAAGGGCGTATGTTCATACAAAATGTTTACAGTGTTTCTAATGGGACATTCCAGCCAATCATTTTGCATTTTCTAGATGCTTATATTTTAATGAAGCAGCCCTGAAATATATAACATCTTCAGAAAGCTTATGAAATATTTGTTGAAAATTGTTTTCTGAATAGAGATGTTTGTGTTCTTTAGCCGACAGTCACTTATATAAACTGGACTGACAAAATAAAAGAAACACTAATTCAGCAGAACTACAAACTGCAGCCTTCAAAATGACTATAGAGTTGAATCAGTACATCTCCACATCCAAAATGCAGTTTTATAACCCACTGGTTACATGACATAACATGAAAGTTGACCAGACTTTGTTTCAAGTAGCTTTCTCCTCTCCTACAGCGTTACATGCTTGAGATCCAAAAGGCTTCTACATGTGAAAGGGATGTCATGTGGAAGGTAAACGTCTCTCAAACTTGTTACTGATTACCTGCTCCTCTGCCCTGTATAATGGCATTTAAAGACAAACAGTTTCAATATTAATGAAGGACTATGTTATCACTGAGAGGGGTCATTTTGGTTGGACTGCTCTGATGCTGTCAACCTCTCTTACTTTGTACTCCAAATAGGGCAAAAGGGTAAAATGTAATTTCTTTGGTGCTACAAGGTGACGGGTCCATGGAAAAGTCGACTGAAGAGATCCTAATGTAAGTTTCTGACAATTTCATATCTGTCAGTTGTAGTACTTCACTATAAACTTCACAAGAAGTTCAAATGCACCGATCACATGTCACGAGCATCAATAACCTGAATGATAACATAATCTATTATTTGTCCCACAAATGGGGAGACAATAATAAATTAAATAATGGTCTATATAAAAATATATATATAAAAAAATAAGTACTGGTGACACGAGTACAATGGCATCAAGAACAATAAGAGAAAAAAACTGTCAAAATAAGTAGGTAATAAAGGTAATTAAGTAAACAAATGTTTTTTTTTTTTGAAAAATATGTGCATGACATAAATAATATTGACAAATATACAATGTATGCATGTCTCAATAAGCAAAAACTCAGTCAGTAAATATACAACTTAAATGAACAAAATGGACCCACTGGTCTAATAAGATAACAGCAGTATTGCACATTAATATATACAAGTATTATATGAAGAGTTGTAGCACTCTTTTAACTGAAGTGTTGTGGCACATGTTGTCCATTTGGTGACTGGATAGCTTTGCCTCCATTCTCCTGTCTTCCAACACATTCACTGAGTCCAGAGGATGTTCCAGGACGGAGCTGGCCTTCCTCACCAGTCTGTCTCATCTCTTCTTGTCTCTTGATGAGAGGCTGCTCGTCCAGCTGACTGCTCCATAAAAGATGGCAGAAGCCACCATGGAGTCATCAGGAGTGATAGATCTCAACCTCCTGAGTCTGCTCAGACCAGAGCGTCCGTGTTGTCACTCCAATCCAGTTTATTGTTCTGACGATCACACAGGTTGAGCTCCATGTCCACTTGAAACACGCCTCAAGGGGGCAGCGGTGCATTACAAATCGCACTTTGAGTGCGAGCCTCTCAGGTTTGTTGTAACAGGAGATGGCAGTGAGGCATCATTGATGCAGCTCTCTGCAGGTGCCCTGGCGTGCATTCAGGATGATGGATGTTTTACATTAGTGTGTGGTGACAGCAGCTTATGTTTGCATCTCACTAAATGTCAGCCGGTATCATGTTCAAAAATGTGGCAGGAGACAAGCAGGGTGTGACTTCACATTTACAGCTTCCATACTGTGTAACTGACCTTCACACTGCTCTGTCTCACTGTAATGCCTCTGTCTTTGCTTTCACCGTCTGCAGACAGGATGCTAAGTTATCAATAGAGTATTGGTGTTTGGTCAAGTTACACCATGATTGACAAATACCATCAGAAACAGATGGGATACTTTACCTGTTGAGAGTTTATGGTGAATTTAAAATCATCTAGCCTTTGGCTGTTGTGTTCGCTCTGTCATTATGTTTGTGACCATGTAAGGATTAAATGCTTTGCTGTTGATCATCTTAACACTGTAGCTACTTACAAGGTACTTGCACTTATTTCTTTCTCAAGGTCATTGCTGTGGGGAAACTGTTTCTGTTAGGCAGGTGATGGTGTGACACAGATGGAGTGAAAATCTGGAGAGTGTTAATGAACCAAGGTCCTATTATTTGGTGCTGTTCTGCTTTCTCCTCTGGGCTGTGGTTGGGTATAGATAAAGCTTACAGCCTGCGGGGACTGGAATCAATAATGGATGTAATTGGTGAGGTGGAAGTGAGGATAATTGAAGATAATTGTGTGGACTGTCACAAGCCTTGGAGAGAGGTCAAGATGAGTGGTAGTAGACGAAGAGAATGTCTATCTTGTCTTACTATATATGTCTCCATAGTACCAACCTCCGTCTTGTGGTCTAGCTGCAACTTGACAATATTTTAGGTAAAAACATTTATTAACCTAAATCACAAAATGTGGCTCGAGTCACATACATTAATGTATGTGTACTCCTTCACCTTCAGGGAGCAACAAGTTGAAAATATTCTTTTTGGTTTCTCTGTCCCATTAGTATAAAGCAGCATGGACCAGCTGGGTTGGTGAACATGAACATGCACACATTTTACAGTTTACACTTTCTGAATTTTAAAGTTCAGCTTTTAGTGTGAAGAGTTGCAGCCATTTGGAGCTGCAGCTGTTGTCTTCCACTACATTAATTTAAAAAAAAAAAAAAGGTCTTCAGATCTGTATTATGTCTTGTGGGTTCCCAGTTAATCTTCAGTCCAATTCAACTTCTTAATATTTTTCTTATCAACTTCACTGACTTTTTAAACAGTTTTTGAAAACTGGAAAATTGTGGCCCCTGCATTTTATACTTGCTGTCAGTGATATCGCAGCAGCTGTTCCATACCTGCCTTGCAAAAAGCTATTCCACTTTATCCAAATCATTTCAGCCAGAGAAGACTCAACCTGTTTAAATCTCCAGTCACTAAGGTGCAAAAGCTTAGAGTTGAAGTTGAGCTGTTAACAGTGTTTATTTGCTAATGTCAACCTGCCTTTGATCAATTCAGTGATCAAATATAAAGAATACTGATGGAGTAAATGTCCTAGATTATCAAGTATCTCTTTCCATATACTTGTTGGTCTTTCAGGGGCTCATGTTGGGCTTAACAGGTGAAATATTCCCTTTCATCAGCAGGGGGCACTGCAGTACCATGCATTGAATGCACACTAAATCCCTGGCGTAACTTCATTGCAGCTCTGCAGAGTCATGCCCACTGAATGATATGACACATTCATTCATATTTCATTTGCAGAACATTGAGAGATTACTTCCATCTAATATCTGAGAGCAAAATTAATCCGAGATCTACGCTTTGTTATCTTTCTATGGATTATATCGTTTTTTTGAGGTATAAGTTGCGGTCGAATTTTGCTTCCACTTGCAGAAAGTAAATTTGTTTGGTTTATGCAATGACTAACTGACAGGGTGTATCAAGTGTAATCTTGAAAGTAAAACATACTCTGGTATTGTACACTGTATGAGGGTAACAGCTTTGCTGCATTCACACAGCTTTCTTTGACTTCACAATAAGGCTGTTTTTCCATTGCTTCACTTAAAATCGGCTTACATGAAGTCAAATTTGACCCCGACTGAAGGGCTGAGCACACTTTGTAGAGTTTTATGTCACAGTATTAAAGACTTCCGGAGCCTGATACTGGGATTTTAGGGTTGAAACTAAAGTTTGAAAAAGCCTACCATCCCTCCAATTACGCTATTTGCTCAAATATGTACCTTACTTTACCAACTTACTTGCTGCAGAGTTGCATAAACATAATTTCATCAAGTACTTTCGTCAGCAAAGGTGTATTTTTTTATGTACATTTTATGTAGGTCGGTAAAATGTCAGTGATTAAGCAACTTAACATCAGTGTGAATGTTTATGTTGTTTGTTTTAGACTGTAGCCTTTTAGCCTGGAGAGCACACAGTCTCCATAGAATTGGAGCAGTGGGAAAGTGGGATTGACAGACTAAAGCATGAGGCATTTTAGGGATGCAGGCGTAATTGCATTGATCAATCACCCACTTTGGTGTTGCCGTCAAGGGTTTCCAGGTGATCACAGCTCTCCTGTCATTGGCTGGCTCAGGAGTTGCCGCTCCAGCGTTCCTCATAGATCCCTGTCCCTGGAGGATTTGGTGAGGAGATGAATGTGTTTTGCCAATTCTCTGTAGCTTACATTTCAGCTGGAAGGGAATGAGAACATTTAAGGGGTATCACAAACATTGCAAACAAGTGAGGCACATTATTGGGTCCATATTTTAGCTCTAGTTTTCTGTGTTTACCTGCTGCATGACACATGTTTCTTCATGTTTCAGTCTCCGTCCAACCATCTGCTGCCGTCCACTCTCCCTCTTCAAAACAGAGTGAATGCAAGAACTTATAACAGAGTGAGTTCACCACAGTATGGAGGGAGTGCAGTGTTTTCATTATAGATAATCAAGTCACGGCTTTGCTTTTATTCTCCAAGCTCAGCCTGTTGTCAATAGAAACAGGACTGGAGTGAGGATGATAATAAAGGGCAAGAAAGATGGGTTGAAGGGGAAAAAAAACAAGGAGGAATTGTAAAGCGAAGACAGAGTGAAACAACACATCGGTGAGCTGTCTCTCTATCAAGTGTTTGTCTCTTTCCTCCTTCACAATGTTGCTAACATGCCTAATTGGAAATGCAGTGTAGGTAATGAACCTGTTTATAGACTCATTATTACAATATTCAGCTTGAGCACGAGGTATTGTGGACACCCAGGACGAGGGCTGTCGAGAAGAGAATAGAAGAAAATGGAGAATTATGGAAGGGGAAATAGCATTATCATGAATCTGCCTACTTTGATGTGAAAAGATATGTCGCAGGTGTACTTTGATGTCTCTTCACACATGCTGATTGTTGGGACCTAGATAATTGGGCCTCTGTCGGCTCGTGTTGTGCCATGAATGCTCGTTTAACACCTGCCAAACAGGGGAATATTGCCTCATAAAGCCAGGCTGCTGCACATCTTGCAAGCTCAGTTTTTTTTTACTGCAGTATTGAACATCATGAGCGAAGCAGAAATTGTGAGCTGGTGTTGCTAGGCTAAGGTCAGCAAGACATCTTGTAAATTTATGCTCTCAAGTAAGATACATTTCCATTACAAAGACTGACAAAAGAGATGCGAGAAGATGTGAGTTCATGCTGGTGTGCAGAGTTTAGTGTATGTTTGTGCGGAGGGACATTGTCAGATGATTTCATTGGTTGAATCTTTACCTCTGCCAAGGAGGTTATGTTTTCACCGGAGTTTGTATGTTTGATGGTTTGCAGGGTTGGTCAGAAGTTGCCTAATTTAAAACTGATTAATTTTTGGTGGTGATTGGATTCAATGTCACCACCAAAAATTAATCAGTTTTAAATGAGGCCGCTTCCGGCCAATCCTGAAAATTTCGTCAAAAACGGTCCATAACTTTTTGACTTTACTTTGCAAACCGACAAACAAACAAACAAGCCCAGTTAAAATAAAACCTCCTTGGCGGTGGGGGGGTAACGCCGCCTTGGTGGAGGTCTGCACTCTCTGAGTGCTTTTCTAGTTCTGACTTTGAGACGAGAGACTCATAAATCCTAAAATGCTAAAATTCATTTCTGGGTTTTAGCACTCATTTCTGTCACACTCTATTGTATATAAATGGGCACTGCCACTTTCTTGCTGTTGCTCGATCAGTACTGCACATGCAGCTTCACCAAGACAAGAAGGACACGTGATGCTATGTAGCTACTTTCATCATCAGCTCTGGAAAAGGGGCAACAAATAATTGTTGAGGCCTGACTGCTTACTTATTGTCTCTACTGGCTCTACTTGTGTTGCCTGGCATCACATGTGCATAATCATAAGAGTCTCCTGAGATTCAGCAGTGTGTTTACAACCCATCCAGGGAGATTTTTGACTCACTGCAGGAGTCTGGTAAGCTTAGTTGAAATTCCATTTACACAATAAATTCCCAGCATGAAATTCTATTAGTTACAAACTGTGCACAAACACCATGACCTTAATTCTCGTCAAGCTTTAAAACAGAGTGATAGATTGACCTATTACAACACAGGATTTAATTTAAAGTGCACATTTTTATCTTGTGACTCACTCAGTGTATTTGATTTAATGAGCTTCATTACATTTTGACTCAGTACTGCTCTTAGTTTTGAGTGTTTTTTTCCAATGATAATCCAGAGCTGTGATTATAAAGTAGAACAGTGTCATATAGCATCATTAGCTTCTTCTGTTTGTGTGTGGTTCACAGCTAGCTGTCAATGTAATTCAGCAAACCACGCTTGCTTGACTGCACAATGTTTGCAGTCAAAGTAGTCTTTCTTGTGTTTACAGAGGATGTTTGTCCTTTAAGTCAAATCTGCTTCACACCACAACCAATGGCATTATCACAGCCAAGATTCCCCGATGCTGATCCATTCAAAGCTGGAGAAAAAGAGCTGATGGCAGGCGAAAAGTAACTCTGTTTTTAAAGGCCAGCTACTTTCACTGTGTGTCTGTGTGTGTGTGTGTGTGCGCGCGCTGTCCTTTCTCTAATTGACCAGCTGTGGCTACGTGTTCTGCCTCCTTAAAACCCCCATTGATCCCACTGCCGTTTCACAACAGGCCTTATTGCTTTGCTTGTACTCTCCGTTCTAGTCATCCGTAACGCCTCTGAAGGGGAGAGAAGGAAATGTTGGGGACTGTGATTGCAGTGTGTGAGGGAGAATAGAAGAATTTCAGCGAGCGAGGGAAGCAAGTGCAGGAGAGAGAGATGGATGGAGCCAAAAGTATTGACGGAAGCAGTAAGACAGCTTGGGAATAGCCGACCAGGGCGAGATGGGTGTTTTGTCACTTTATGAATCCCAGTCCCATATGAAAACAATTTATGTTGTAGATTAAATGTGATTATATAGACAAAATCCTGCTCCGGGAGCCATTTTGATACAGTCTGCAGGAATCAATAAATCAATACCAGCACAAATGAATTGCTAAAGATTTCCAATGATAATAGCAGCATGCAGAAAAATGTCCCACAGTTTACAGTTATTAAAATGTAATCCTACACACATTTCACAAGTGTCAAATTCAGTGACAGTAATATAGCCTAAGTGGAGTACATTATCTAAAATATGTAATTGCAGAGCAACCTGGCTGTCAAGTAGTCTGAAAGGTATGCCGCATAACCTCATGGTCACCCCTCCCACTCTCATCTTCTTTGTGTCCTTAGAAAAGCAAAAATCTTTCAAAACAAATAAAACTGTAATTGGCTTTAGCTGTAGGCTAAGGTCACAGAATGTGGTACTTTCAAACTTGGCTGGATCTGAGTGCAAGATTAAGCACATTTTTCAAGGGGAGAAACTTGGGAAAGTCTTGGGTTAACAGAATTTACAGTCGATCCAAAGATGGAACCCTGCCAAACATCCCACACCTCTGAGTTCCTCCTGCCCTCCAATATTATACAAACTTTGACCTTTCTTCCTCCAGGACTCTTCTTCGGGGTTGTGGGACAGGGTCAAGTCCATTAAACCTGGCTTAATAAGCTGCTGAGCTCCCGTCTGCCCACCCCCACAGGTCCATGGGAGGTCTGAAGGTCCAGAGTCAGCAAAGTCAGAGTCTGGTCCTGTCAGCAACCTTCTGAGAGTAACTGTGTGTCTCTGTAGCATCTTGATCTTCAGCATGATACTTCCTGATAGATGCTGTCCCCTCTTGATGTAAAGCCATCCACTTGAAACAGTCTTTTGGTGTTAAACCATTTGATTTCTTATTTAAAAACTAGCGTATTTTCTTTTAATTCTAGTTTCTGTAATGACGCAAGAGATATTTCTCATCTTAGTGGTTATATTAGTGGACATGGTCCTTGTCTGAGTCTCATCACTTTTAGGATATCCAAACACTTAAGTATAATTGATGTCTGACTGTATTACACCAATAATATTGGGTTCAGGTTGACTATATCAGTCATGACACTTTGTGTGTGTGCTAGTATTAGTATAGCCTGTAGTCTAATCAGATTATAAACCAACCATTGTCTTCCTGTATCATCATTATTGAGAAACGTTTCATTTCCCAGTTCTGCTTTTAAGACAGATGGGAGTGTAGAGGGTTGAAGATATTGGTGGGTCTGTTTGCTTTGGTGCAGACTTTGGTTTTCCATGGATGTTCATAATGTGTTTTTTGAATATTTGTGAGTGTGAGAACGTGTCTCATTTGCCACTATGGCCAAACTTCAACACCTTGAACATGTCGTTCTGTTGTGAAATAGATTCTGTGTTTTACTGTTTTGCAAAAATACACAAAATTTCTTTTTTCAGCCTTTTGTGTTTATATTTTATATGTGCTTGAGAACACAGTTATGTTTGCTATCTGCAGGCACTGTGTGCCATTTTTACAGCCCACTGCATTCATGGAGGACTTATAACTATGTTGTGTGGCTTCTCACTTGTTGTTTTCTTTTAGATTCATGCTTTCTATGTGACTAAAATTCATTAAGCACAGTAAATGTCATTGTCCCTGTGTTACAAAAGCACCTGATCAAAATTAGCAATGCCGATGATAAAAAACTGTACATGGTACATGTTTAGGGCTAGAGTTTGTTCTGCAGTGTCTTACTCTTGTGAGTCAATGCATTTTTAATGTGGACTTATTTTCAGTTGAATAATTTAGTGCATGGTCAGCAGCAAGGGTAATCCAGAATCTATCTGATGGGCAGAATCGGCACAGGACGCATTTCCAGCGCAGGAAGTTTGAATGGTCATGAAAATGCATAGTGTAGCACTATGTGTTCTATGAGTTGACTTCATAAATCTATCTATCTGTCTATCTGTCTGTCTATCTATCTATCTATCTATCTATCTGATAGATAGATCAGAGGATTGAAGGGAGAGCAACGCAAAAATCACCATATTATTCAGAAGATCCCTTCACAAGGATGGGATGGGTGGGACCACATATATTTACGTAAAGTAAATACTTTGGCTCATACTTTGGTTATTAGGTGACAATATACTGTACAAACACACCTTCAGCTTAATAATGTGTTGTTGAAAAATCTTACAAGATATATGGAAAGACATTAGAGAGTAGAGCTGTTCAAGAGCCCAACACAGTTATTGCAGCGTCACAGTGATTGATGCAGGTTTGGTGTGATGCTTCACGTAATACAAAACTAATGTCAGCATTATGTATTTTCATCATCGAATATGCAATTGCGATGTACAAACGGTATGGGATGGTTCATTTTCTCTGACCCAGCCCCCTCTCAGCACACAAAAAGAACTGTATTCATTTGTTTTATTGCATCTGAACATTATGTAAATATGTACATTGCTAATCTCTGGAGGGAGAGTGCGCCAATGGAGCTGAATAGAGCATCCAAAGAGGGCAATTTAACAGCCAGCGATGAATGCCCAGGAACATATGTCATCTTGTCACACACACACACACACACACACACACACACACACACACACACACACACACACACACAGGTGGACATCAACATCATCATGCAACAGAGTGAGCAGACCCATCTGCGCCAGGGCTAGACCCGGGCATCCGGGGGGCTCCGTCTCTTTCATTTACCATGGCCGGGTGCTGAGTAGAAACACAAGGTTTGTGAATGGCCTGCTATTAATGAGGCCTCACTCAGCGCAAACAGACACCCAGGGCTGCTGCTTAGCGGCGTGCCCTCAGCCAACGTGAATAACAAAAGGCAGAGCGGGATCATTAGGCCCCCGGACGCCCGAGGGGTCCGCCACTTTAATCACGTTTGCGTAATGAATGCAGCTGCTGTGAATCACTGCTTATTCATAATGTCTCCAAAACGCAGTTGTAATGTGGTATTAATGTTGCTTCTGCACTGCCAGAGGTGGTGTGTGTCTGTGTGTGTGTAATTGGATAAATTGAGATGGTGTCAGTTTTTATTACTCATGGACAGTGGCCTCTGCGTTGGTTGGATACTTTGACAATGTTATGACAAGGCCTTAGGTTGTATTAGATTGATTATCACTGTGGGATTTCCTCATTCTGCCCCCATGAGTGTGAGACACGAAAATTCACAAAAATTTGTGATGGTGAAATAGTCTAGGCTGTGGCATGTTGGCATGTGACTGTAGTCTCAGAATAAGATCTGATAGTTAAGTGACATCTAGATATGGCAAATGTCCAATGATATTCTGCAGGAATGAATAACAGTTTCCTGCTATCAGGCTTGGAAGTGATTTTCACCCTGCTTATTCTCAGTCATTTCTTCATTTCTGCTTGTGTTTGAATGGATCCTGTCACTTGAAAGTGGGGTGAATTGTACAGGACTCCAACAGTGTTTTGATTTTGCTGAGGTTTACTAAAAAAAATGTTTGTGCCTGAGAATACTATCCCATCATGCCACCCTCAGGAGGCTGCATACCTACCACCAAACGCCTCTAAGCTTTGTACCCTAATGCGAAGAGTTGATATGACATGTGTGATCAGCTGCCAAATGAGTGACCTTTTCCTATTTGTCTTCCTCAGAGGGGGCTTTGCTAGCTCCAAGTCTTTCCCCCCAGCTTACTAAAGCGCCACTGGAAAACAGCATGTCACTCTCTCATCTTTTTGATGTTTTGACTATGCCTTTGTATCAGTCGAAGTGACAGCGGGCATCTCCACATGCCAACAAGTCTCCAATAATATAAATTAAAATGGCTAATCTTGTTATTAGGCCAGCCCTGTTGGGCCACATGCACTTGAATGCATCTGTCTCTCAGCCTCTCCTTTTTTTCTTTCTCTTTATGGCTATCAGTGGAGCCAAATGGTGCCAAAGGGATTTGGAGGAATTGTGTGCTGCCCTTGAAAAATGTACATAAGTTGTTAGAGTTAGTGTTGATCACTGTCTCCTTTGAGGCTGTTATAAATCTGCTTTCTGTCCATGCCAAGGCATCTGCCTTCTTACTATTGCAAGTTAGAATTAATCCCCAGAAGGAGGCTCAGTCTTAAATACATTTAAATTCTGTTTGGTTTTTGTCCTCAAGTGCATCTGGACTGTCTAAAGGATAGAAAGCAAACGCCCCTGCCCCAAATCCCACCTTTTGTAAACCCTTGGTCTGTTTCATGCACACACAGCATGCAAGTGTGAAGACGCCCGCTGCATTTTTACTTAGATGACAGTCTATTTGCATATGCATGATGATAAATCATTGTTGTCAATTTAATGAAGGGGGAAAACTCCCTCACAGGCAAATGCCACAAAAAGAGACCATTTTGATGGCAGATATGCCTTCATGATCAGCTTTAATAGGCTGTTTTACTAGGAAGCTGCATTGAAGTGGAGCGCATTAAGAAACAGCTTAAAGTGGCTCATAAACTGCTCGGATCCTCAGATGCTCACTGTCATCATCATCATCCCAGACAGACAAAAAGCATCCCATTTTGAGTATTTTCTGCCCCCATCTTCTCCTCTCCCCCTCACCACCCCTCCCAGTCATTTTAGATGTCTGGGGCTGGTTGTGATGCTGATCTAGTTAGTGTGTTAACACATATAAATGTTTTTTGCTTCCGTTTTGCTTTAAAGAAAGGTGCCTTTGAGATATTGGCTGACTGTCACTGACATAGTAGATGTGGTCTGTCTTTGCTAGACTATCCAGCGAGACTCATTCACAGTGTTATCTCATCACCCTATCATTCTCACTGTAAATTCCTTGGTTGTTCAGTCTCAAGGACCCCTGTGGCTCACCAAGCTAGGATACTATAGAAAGCACATTTGCAAAATGACCCTTTTAAGTGTTTTACTCAAAAAATGAAACACAATTTTTGTATTTTTTTTATTGTCCTCAAAATGAATATAGCTTAAAGGGGCACTGTGTAAGTTTTTAAATATTTTATTACCTCAAGTCAGCGTCTTCAATGTCAGATCCTCATTGTTGTAACATAAGCTATGCCAACAATCTGACTTATCCTCCTGGGTGAAGAATCAGTTATCTGATTGTTGTCTTTAGTAGTAGTAGTAGTTGTCTTTACATAGAACGGGTTGCTCATACGGAGGATTCCATGTCTAAAAAACTATGAATTCACGTTTCATGGAGAAGCAGCGTGGAAACGATGGTCTTACTTACCCGTCTTACAAAACCTGCACTACACTTTTGGTCATAATGCAAGACCGTAGTAATGCTGCGCCGAAGGAAAAGGAATCCTCATCGCCAAAAAAGTGTAAAAGAGTCATAAAATGACCGGAGCTCTGGGCCAGGGATCTGTGGTGAGAGTGGCCGTCTGGGAGCGCCCCATGCCCGCTGGGGGTCCCCCGGACTGGTGGAGGGCTGTGGAGGTCTGGGGGAAAATGACTGGAGCTCCGGGCGGGGGGCTGGGGATCCACGGTGATAGTGGTCGCCTGGGAGTCGACCAATTCCGCCTACTGTAGTTCCAACCATGTTGCAATGCATGCAAAACCAAATTTAACCACTAGATGGGAAAAAAAATTACACAGTATACGTTTAACTTCTCAAACTTGAAAAATGGATGACATTTAACAGCCTGTGGCTAATTATTGGACAAAACATAGTTGCAACAACATGTCAGAGGTATGCATGCTAAAAATCCATCACTTTTTCATGCCAGCTCACTTTAGCACCCTCTGCTTTCCACTGAATGCGGATTCAACAAACGTCTTCTGGCCTGTCTCTGTGCATGAGACATTTCTGTTTGTGCTGTCCTCAACAATCTGTCCCGAGCTCATTTAGAAGCAATGTGAATAACAAATAATGAAGCATTACCATTTGTCAGGTCAGAGGTGGGAGAAAGCTGAGACATAGCTCCTTGGCTGCACTAGTGGAGCAGATTTATTTTTTAGAGTAAAAAGAATATGGGGGTGGAAAGGGAGCAATGAAGGTCTTCCACTGAGGCCAATTAAATATCTTGATACCATGGATAGTGACCGTGAGTAAAGCCTCCATCTATCTATCCTGGTGAAAATGACATTCATTAGAGAGTGAATGCAAAGAAGCCGATGGTTCATTTACAAAATAAATTACATTGGCAGAGATTTTCGTAAAATATTCTTTTCCTTGGTGCATATAGTCCACTCTTCCTTATCCCCACACTTTTACTGTTGCTGTTACAGGGTAGCACTTTTGCACACACGTAACCTGTGAATCACTGCCCACATCACAGCTTTTTGTGATTCAAATAGATAACATTTTTTAAATAAATGATGGCGTGAAATGAAGAAGTGTAACGAACATAAAGCCTATTCCAGTGATGAGACAGCTCTCAGGACAAAGAAGCCCGTTGTTATTACTGTTACTGTTTATTGCTGATTTAATGAGTTGTACGATCAATGCTTTGCTTACTGGTGAGTGATGGCAGCTGTCTGTGTGCCAGTTAGTGTGATTGAGGTCTGGTAGAGGTGGCGGCCTGATTTTGAATAATTTTATAAAAAAAAAAAAAAAAATTATCAGAGAAGGTCACGAACACATGGGTGGCAAGCAATTCACTGGAGTACATAGCTCATGTTGCGCTATCCTTTGATGCTCTGCAACCCGTTTAATTTGACAGATAATAGGCGCTGCTTACATGTGTAGTTTTGCACCATCGTCTGATACAACTTTTTGTTTTGTAAAGGCAAACTGCATAGATTTCATATATGCTACCAGTATTAAAGGTTAATGGGGTGTCTCTCCACTGTGTGTTGGCAAACTCTGCTCTCAGTCTGTGGTTGAAGGCAGCCTCACCTCTTATAGAAAAAGACAGTGCCGAGATGACTGGAGACACCAGCAAGAGTAATCCAAAACTATCCCTGCCCTTCCATTCTGACTTCTCTCCAAAGCATTTGATTTGTCATTCAAGTCATATTTGTTAGAATAAAGTAGAATGTCCTTTATCGCCGTTATACAATTGTACAACAAAATTGTTCTTTTTCAGTGCACAATATTAAAAATAAGTCTAAATAATATGCAATAAGTGTGAAAAATAAGGATAAATAATGAGAATATGAATAGGAAATATACAAAATAATTTAAAGAAAAATACTTCTAAAACAAACTGTCTACCTTAGCTTGAACAACTTACATTATATGCTGTGTGTTTCAGTGGTAGACTATATATATATTAAGGTTTGTGGGCATGCTATTGTTTTGTATTTTTGTAAATAATAATTAGGGAAAGCTGTATGATTTCCTTCAGGAGATTCATTATTTTTATTTTGGGCCTTACAGTCCCTAGTTTATACTGTAGCGTTAGAGGATCTAAGGAAAGACAATAAGGGAAACAGTAAGCCGTGGGAAATATAATTAATTTTGTGCTTCAGGAATAGGGAGCAGAGTGTGCACAACTAAGTGTTCACAAAGCTGAACAAATGGGACACTTAAGTTAAGGCAATTTTACATATTCTGCTATCAAACATTTGGGATGTTATGTAGGTGTAAATGTAGATCTGGGTTTTTGTTTCTGTATGGAGTTAACATACAGTTAACTAATTTACCATTAAATGATGGTCAGATGATAAAATTATATAAAGTCACAATACATTTGACATTTCAGCCAGACACACTTTTTATCAATTGTTGTATGTCTGCTTTTATCAAAGATGTGACCTGTAGAGTTTAAAATGTCAATCTCATAATGTCCCTCGACTCATTTGGATGTTTATTTGCATTTTAAAGGTGCCACATTCATTTAAGGCCAATTTATAGTACTCTGTAAATTGCTGTACGTAGAGATGGAGAGCCTGACAGAGAGCTTCTCTGTCCTCTCCGGACACAGGAAATTTTTTTTAACTGTCCGTCACTCCGTCAAGGGAAGACGGAGACGACAAGGGCTGTGATTGGTCCTCTAGTTGCACCCTGCTGTGAAATGCCCAGGAACAGACAGACAGGTTGCCTCCGCAGCAGCATGGACAGGACAGGAACTAAAGTATCGATTAGCCTTGTGAAACGCAAGTAAAATACATTCAACTTGCTAAAAAAAAATCCATTTAATTATTAGTAATTATGGCTGGGGTATGTTTCCATAGAACATACCGAAAGTTGTTGGTTTGTGTCTGCTATTATCCGAGAAGAACATCTGTTATTTTCTCTCTTTAGAGGAGCTTTAAAGACTGAAAGCAACTGATGTTCTTCTCTTCTGTCTCCCTCACAAATAATTAAATCATAAAATAGTATTTTCCCCTGCTCTTGTCTGCGATATTAAGGCGAAATGCGAGCAGGTGCATTTCACGGCAGGGGTGCACGACACGCATCACGATGGAGAACTGCGAGGGCAAGAGGGGTCTCTGTAGCGAGGGAGTTGGATAAAAAAATTACGCAGTCGGAGAAGTATATTCCAGCCTTTACACTCTGTACTTTGTCTCCACAGAGCTGTGTGCAAGATAGAGACATCAGGCTTGCTTCAAAGATGCTAGTGTGGCCACCTGAAGTGTGATAAATGTTCACAAAACTCCAGGTTAAACAAATACATGACATCATCCAAGTCTTAATTTGGTTAGCAACAGTCACAATCACCTTTGTGAACTGGGTAAAATGTTAATATCCTTAGGTACAGCATGATACACAGCATGTGCAAAGGAAATGATGAGCAGACAGAGGCAATTATACATTATTCAATATTTCCCTCTAAAAATAGACCTTACCATCTGCTGGGCCCTTGGAATGAATCCTCGTGTACAGTGTTTTGTAGAAAAAATATCATCAGCCAGGAGAAGGTGCTTTGTTAATTTTGTAATCCAACTGTTGTTAATTGGTAACTAAATGAGATACCTGACCTTTGTTTAAACCCATGTGTCAGTACAGTACCTGCATGCATGCCGGTGTACATGACAATGAGTGAGAGTGAGCAAGAGAGGGAACGAGACGTGAGGAAATGAATGGTGCCAAGGTATAGAAGAGGCTGGGATGAGGAGGAATGGAGGGAGAGGGCAACTTTTCACTTGGCCCCCATCCAGCTCGCATATCAACTGTCTGTTGAGCTTTTTCAAAGGCAATTTATTTTTAGATATTTCAAAAACTCATTTGAAGGCGATTTTCGCTCTATGGCTGCAGCCCTCGCCTTCAGCCTCCTCCCTCTGCGCCATCCTTACCCCCTCTCATGTGGCACCCGATGTGTCGCAGAGCCCATTCCTTGGCAGTCAGCACAGTTTTGATTTAATTCTGAGGGCCATCTGTAATCCCCTGCAGGACACAGAGGCCCGTAGCCCCACACGCAGCACCTCTCTATCTCACCTTCTATCTGCCTTTCTTTCCTCCGCTCTGTCTGGACCCTACCTTTTCTTTCTTTTTCACTTTCAGCAGCCGCCATTCCACCAAGCTACAACACATTTCATACATGCAAGGATGATGTGATTGCAGATAAGATTTTCTTCAGATATTCATAGACAAAAGGAAGTTAGACTGAGAACTGTAACAATAGCTAGAATATGCTTATCAACATCGTTCTTTGTATTTAACCGACGGATGGAAGGTGTGGATGATTTGGTGACATCCAGTGTTGTGGCTGCAGATTGCACCAACTAAAAACCCCTCTGCTCACTCCAAGACTGCAGTAAAGGGAGTATAACTTCACCTCTTTTTGGACCCCAAGGGAAGTACTGAGCTATGCTAAATGCTAACAAAGTAGCGCCGCGCACCAGAGCGATTCGTCTAAGTTCAGGGAAGATTATATTCAAGTATTCCTTTAACACAGTTTCCCAACTATGAACAACTAGGGTGGCCTTCAGGAAACAAAAAAAACACACATTTGTAGTTTGTCTGACAAACAACAAATGTGTCTTGAGTGCAACATGATGGTCATGATTCTTAGCAAATGAAACAAAGTTCCATTTTTTGTTTGTATGGAGAAAAACCAAGTTTGCAGAAAATGTTACCACAGACACCAATTTCACAGGCTCGTCATTGTGTTCCCTCCTTCAGCGATAGATAGTGAATTAAAAGACATTTATTTCAATGAAGATCTCTGAGATTGCCTCTTAAAGTAATGGATCATATTTTCACTGACACACTGAGGAGTCATCACCCTATAATGCACATCACCGCAGCTGCATCATAATTGAAAAGCATATTAAAAACACTTCTTATATGTTAAGTTCATGTCAGTGATCCACTCAAATAAATGTCTTGACAATTTTATGCTGTATTTACTCTGTCATAGGGGCGGCACGGTGGTGTGGTTAGCACTCTCGCCTCTCACCGGGTTCGAATCCTGGCCCGGGGCCTTTCTGTGTGGAGTTTGCATGTTCTCCTCATGTCTGCGTGGGTTCTCTCCGGGTACTCCAGCTTCCTCCCACCATCCAAAAACATGCATGGGGATTAGGTTAATTGGCTAATTTAAATTGTGCATGTGTGTGAATGCGAGTGTGAGTGGTTGTCTGTCTCTATGTGTCCTGTGATGAACTGGAGACTTGTCCAGGGTGTACCCTGCCTTTCACCCTATGACAGCTGGGATAGACTCCAGCCCCCCCACGACTCTATGAGGATAAGCGGTAGATAATGGGTGCATGGATGGATGGATTTACTCTGTCATTAAAAAAAAAATCAGCCTTGCATATGTAGTTAAATGTGTGGCTTGATTGAAGGGTTTGCCATGATGGATTCATGGTTTCTAGGTTTGTGAAGTCTTGACTGTAGATTTGGTTCCATTAGTGGTTCCATTCCACTTTTTCTCTTCCTGCTTGCTGAGCCCCATCCGACAGCAGAACTACACCTTTGTGATCATCTGCTGATGCTCCATATTGTGTCATCTTTCTGCTTTTGAGCACCGTTGGTTAGTGCCTTTTGGTGAAAATGTTGAACTAGGAGTTCACAGGGCCTGAAACATGAATGTGAGTATTCTGAACTTGCGTAGAAGTTTAGAAAGCACATATCTGTTACTGAAAAGTAACACTAGCTTGGTGGAAATATCTTTCCCGGACATTTCTCTTCACAGGCTGATTGGAACTTGCCCTGTGAGTGTCTGGCAGTCAGGGTAAAGCAGTTTGGCGGTCGGTTGACTCTGTAAGCTCTGGTCAGAGATAAGCACCTGGCTGGAGAGCTTTTCCATTTCCTCCCAAAGCACCCAATCAAGTAGTGGCTGCAACTCAGCACTAAAGAGACCTAAATACTCCCCACTCTTCCTGTCTCCCTCTCCCCCATGGAAGTCTTTTTGACTCTTGTCTCTGTCTTTTGAGTTCTTTCCATCTCTCTTCAAACTCTTACTCAGAATATCTCTCACTCTGTCTAACTCTTGCCCCAAAGAACTTAGGATTTATTCTGTCCAGTGCCTTTTTTGGAGGTCATGCTGTCACTGTCCAATATTTACCCAATCCTCAACTTTCTAGTACCTTTTAGTGGTTGAGTTTATGACAAGACGGACTAATTTAATCCTACTTGTGGAGATTGTGGATATCTGCCCAGCTTTGGCTGACTGTTGAAGTGGTATCTTGGGGTTGTGACACCGCTGTGTGTGTTAATTAGAATGATCAAGGGGCTGCAGAGCCTGTAATCCTTTATTCCCTGATTCAGGCAGAAATGTCTGCTTGTTGAATTTGTGTCTGTATCAGTTCTGCACAGTGGTAGTTAAAAAATAATACTCTTTTTGTTTCATAAATGGAAAGACGGATTAGTCAAATGCACAAGTTCACCGATAATGACCCCCTAGCCTTCTGTGGATGGAAAAAATAGGTGAGGATGATTTTGAGGCTTTGAGATAATAGAGATATGGATTATGCAGAAGCTGCTCTAGCTCAATATCAAACAGATGGCTCAGTGTTTGTTTTGCAAATTGAGTATGAAATGCCATCTGATTGTTTTAAAGATATGTTTGGCCTTTCCAGGTAATTGCACTGAACAAAGTTGATGAATAGGAGTCCTCAGATGAGCTGTTATTTGCCAGTCTTCTGTTTTAATTATTTATCCTGTTGCTAAACCACGATGTCCCTCTATATATTATTTTCGTCACCAGTTTATTTTTTTGCCATGTTAGTTAGTTTTCTTTTTTACCTGTGCAATAGTTGGCAGATCAAGTGCTCTTTAAGCTCAAGCTTTTAAGATGAAACGTCCTAGACTTGGTGACATTTACAGTTGTACCACCCAATAATAGGTAAATAACCTGTTATCTAAAATCCCCCTGAAATTTATGATATTCCCTCACTTTTTTTTGTCTCTTTTCTGGCACTTGCTTTTCTCAACGTTGGCAGGTGATGTCTTTTGAAAGTGCTGAGTCAGCAGTGCCTTTGATGGGCTGGCTGGATACTTTGTCTTGCTCGTGACCTTCGCAGCTCCTCTGATGGTCATAACAAATTGCCCCAGGGTATCAGCATGATCATGCCGTGGCAACACAGCGCAGGAATAACAATAAGCTTAACCATGCTGCATTTTCTGGTGTGTGTGTGTGCGTTGTTACTGCAGCCAGACACTTTTTTTTTAATTACAGTCCTGAGTGTTTCTTCTTTTTTGCAAAACCAACATGGTCCTTCACATTTCACTTCATACCTGTGAGGTCCAATAAACCTACTCTGCATGTGTCAAATTACAGCTATTAATTGCTTAAAAGTCCACAATAGCTTATATTTTTTTCTTTTCTGTGGCTGTGGGGGCACATCTAAATTACAGGTGTGTGCAGATTCATGATTGCCTCCTTACCTGTTTTTACCCCCCTGCCGCACAGTAGTCAGTGACCTTAGTTATTAATGTGTTTAAATATGTAATTCAGTGCAAATGGCTTATTGGTCAAGTTATAAGTGGTTGTGTCATCCACTGAGTGCTGCAGGGGTTGTAATTTCCTCTCTGTTCAATACCCAACTTGATGAACGAGCTGGGCCAGGTGATTTGCTGCAGAAGCAGGATTTTACAGTGTATGTGCATGTTATTTAAGCCAGATATGTGCATGTGAGAACGATTGCACATCCGAACATCACTGATGGGATCTTTCTCTGTGTTTTGAGTCATTAACCCACCATCTAAAGTTGCTTACACATACAGTAGTTAAGCACTCAAGCACTGCCAGATTTTCTGTCCAGACCTGATAGGCTTTTTCATAGTCAGGGTCACTCACATGGACCTATGGGGCCCCATCACACTCTGAGCTCAGCATGATAGATGAGGGCTCTTATTGTCGAGTCAAGCCAGCCAGCGCCGCCACCCCTACATCCCCCAAAATCTGAGCCACACATACAGTATGTTGCTGTCGCAGCATTGCATTGGCACACACGATCATAAAGTTCCAAGGGCATTGATTTTACTCTGCTTCATTAATATGTATTGGAAATTATTTCCCACTTTGTTAAGGCAAGTCTTGCTCCCCTGAAGGTTAGGTCCAGTGAGAGTGTGTGTGTGTGTGTATAGTTTGAGCAGTGCCAAATACAGTAGATTTGTAGTGATCAATGTGCCATGTGTTCAATTCTTACTCAGCAAAAAAGGAAAAATGAATCCTATGTCTTGCTACTCAATAGTATGTTGTACATGTTGTGTTCTCAATTGTTGGGAGACCCAAAAGTTTGGTAATTGCATACATAGTATTCCCTTAAGATTGATATTTCAGGAGAAGCAGCTGCGTCATAAATAATTTCACTTCACTACCAGAAAAACTTAAACACAGACTAAAGATTAGCTTTCAAAAATGTATTCAAGCTGTGGTATTAAATTATACATTTAAATTAATGATGTTGATACTGATCGCATTTTTTGTCTTATGTCTGTATTTTCCAATATCTCTCATTCACTGAAGCTGCTGGCTGCTTTGTGCTCTGCAGCTCAGTTATTCACAACACTGTGAGACCTTCACTTGTTTTAACTGAGCTCAAAGGGGCATTTTTGACAGCTGGGGTACCCAGAACAAATAAACAAAGGATTGGAAATGGATTGCGCTTTATATTGAGCCATCAAAAAAAAAAAAAGAAAACAAAAAAACCTTGGATCGGCCAAACCTCTCTGGATTGGCTTCCGGTTGCTTATGCCCCTCCTCAATGAAGTTTGCTTCTGATAGTTCCAGTTGAGATTTAATTCAAGTGGAATTATCATCAGTCAGGCCGTCTACGTTCACTAGCTGTGATTGTGTTGGAGAAAGGCCTCACATCGTACACACTGAATCTTTTCACTGCAATTATTGATAGCTTATGTTACTTGCAAATAATGACAGCCAAATTTAACAGGATTTGATGAGGAACTCAAAAGAAGGTAGACTGGATAAAATACTATTGATCCCCTGTCCTACTCTTAAAGAACTACAAATACTTCTATAAGTCAATAGACTAGCAAGGTTATTTAACAGGTAGCACCCATGGTGTGTTCAACTCTTTTTTTGGGTCTTCTGTGATTTGTAATCGGGACACAAAGGGTTAATATGCGCCATGGAGATCAAATCAGGAAGTGGAGACGATCAAGATCAGAGAGCAAAACAAACGGATTCTGGACAAAAAGTGGTGATTTTGGTGAAAGTGGCCTCTACGCTACCTCTGATAAAACATGAACGGAACAAGGTAAAAACAAACGTTTTTTCATGATGAAATAGAGTCTCTTCTTCCCTTTTAGCTAGTCAGTGTTTTCAGAGACATAGTACAAAATATTTTAATATGAAATATGACTCAAAATGGGCAAAAAACGCTGGCACAGTGCACTTTAGATTTAAAAAAAATTGAGTTAATGTGACATACAGTATTTTGTATCTCATCACATAAATCACTTTGGCTATCTTCTAATAATAGCCCTCTGATACAGTCCCAGGCCTCCCCAGTACTCTCAATTCTTTCTCTGATTAATGCTCTGATTAGTGTGTGTTTGTGTGTGTGTGTGTGTGTGTGTGTCTGTGTGTCCCATAATGGGGCATAATATTGGCAGCCCTGGCACTAACTTGGTCTCGTTGGGGGGCTTGTGGCACCCAAGGCTGATTTGATTAAAGCCAGCAGATCCCTTTCTAAAGCTGCTCATTACACTGGGTAACCAGGGACCCAGTGACAAGACCACTTAGCATATATAATAGCCAGGTAGTGGGAGTTTTAGGTAAAGATTAATGAGAGGGTGGGGGGAAAGAAAGATAAAAACTTTCTCATAAAAGATTTTGAAAGAAGACTGAGCACATGTTCAAGACTTAGCAACTGTTAATGTGATTTTTCATCTTTACATAGCTTACAGTTTGCCCTAAAGGTATTATCGTGCTCTTGTTGATGAAATGTCAAGTGTAATTTTAATGTGGCCCATGTTTAAAATATGGGCTTTGGATGGATTAAGAGACCCACCCCCTTATTGCAGTTTTCACTCCCTGGAGCAAATGAAAACACTGCAACCTGCATTAGCATTATGAATATACTCCCAGACGTCTTAAATTAATCCACAGGAAATGCCACTTAATTTTTCAAAAGAACAGGAAATATTGGCCTCTTTTTAAATCGAAAATATCATAATGAAAGATTTTTACTGCAAAAAGGCATCACATACATTCAACCCCACCTCCACGTGTGGGCTCATACGCAGAGAAGACGATTTCCCCTCTACATCCTCTAGAAATAAGAGATTTAAATGGAGGTGTCAGCACTGGGAAGATGGATAGGTCTCAGTTAATGTGTTTTTTCTCACTCGGTAGGAATTAACTCCTCTTCTCAACTCTGCCTCACCCGGGACGCCAGAGTAATGAACCTAAAAGGAAAGCGCTGAGCATGTTTATCTTTTTTTCCAGTGTCTCTGCTGCCACAAACCCAAATTCCTTGACTCGACCCATGACTCATTGAGGGGCTCAAAGCTCAAAGCCAATTTCACAAACATGCCCTCCATCTCCTATTTACCTATGAGGGTGTGCATTGAAGGGAAAAAGAGCTTTAGTGTATATAGGTTAAGATTTGTGTATGATTGTGCAGCAGTGCAGTGGGGGAGTGTATACAGCATGTGCACCAAGGGAGCTTTACTCGCCTTTCATAAAACAGTGGAGAAAATCAAAGTGTGTTTTGGTACTATTGAATCTTTTGTTCCATTACCTGCTCGCTGACCGGTCTGAGCTGGATGAAATGGACCAAACATCCCAACTACTCTTTTTCCAGACTTGGAGATGATTCACACATTTAAGTGATTTCTGCACAAATCTATACACGAAGTAGAACCCACATGTTTATATGGTTATATTTATATATGTAAGCCCTTATAAGCCCTTCCACACTCCTATTAACATTTCTCACACAGCTACAGAGTATAAACCCTTTATAGATATTAGGTAAGATTCATTGAAATTAATTTTGTAAACATACTGTTTATATACTACGTACAAATATATGTATACATGCTCTGATTAGATTAGCTTCTCAGCCATCTGCCTATGGTGTTGTGTGTTTGAAATCAACTGGGCAAACCAACCAAGGAAGCGTCTACCACATTGTCCACAGAAATCCGTAAATCAGCGATATATATTTACATATACTTGCATACAAAATCTGCGATACTGTGAAGCCGCGAAAGTCAAAGCGCAATATAGCGAGGGATTACTGTACAGGCTACCGAATCGTTTATATTTTGAACTCTATCTTTGTTCAAAAGGCCCTACATGCCAGGAGGCTTAAAGGATTAAAAGTACTTGTGCTAAGTAAAGAGTGAGAAAATGACACTGTTTTCCCAACTCTTATAATCAGACAAAATATAAACACAAATGGAGAGAGCAGATCATTGAATCCCTCTCATAGATTTCATTGTTAAATTTCTTTTGCAGTCCTGTAAACTGTGACTAATACATACTGTATATAGCCCATTATAAGTATTTGTCGTACAGCTTACTCTACTGTTATGACAGACCACAGATATTCTTGCCAGCTATTGTCTCTAAATTCTTAACGGACAATAACTGTTTGTGGACACAGAAAATAATTTCCCATCATGTGCACTTTCTACGCAAAATCTCAGGGATTCTTAGAGCAAATGTCTGGGTTCATGCACATACCATGTCTGGATGAAACCCAGAGACCCAGAAGACCTGCCCTTTGAACGCTGAGGGACTCTCCTGCTGATCTCTGGAGGAGAAGGGTCCCATTATAGTCGACACAACCCCGCAAGGCAGGGCCTGACTGGGCTTTTGTCCTCTGTGTGCTGCCTGGATATGCTCCTCTGCTTCCTTGCTTTTTTCCCCTCTCTCTCAGCTTGACATCCATGACAGTTACTTCAGAGCTAGGGGAGAAGGTGCAGAGGATATGTTTTCGTCAAATAGTGACAGATTTTCATAATTATTCACATTATCATAGTACTAGCACAATATATGGCTTCTAATTTCTGAGTATATTTCATATCTGATTTTCCCTTTTCAACAAAAACAAGTGCTCTTTTAAACTTGAGATGCCTCTGCAAACAAACACTCCCTCCTCACAAAATCCCACACGTTTCCTGTTTTGCAGACACTTTAGATGGATATTGATGTCAATTAGGTTGGGTGTTCAGCATTATCTAACCATTCATTTAAATTGTGTAATGTGCCCATTGAATATTTTTTTTCTTTTAACCAGATACCTATCCATCAGTCTGTGTCAGCTTATCGAAAGGTGGGTAATGAATGGCTTCTACGTGTAACCATAAATAATGCAGCACACCTTATCATGGCATTGAACTCAATCAAACCGCCTGCTGTGTAACCGTACTGATTGAGTCACTGCTGGGATTCTCTGCATGTTCGTCCAATGTTTGGCTAAAGTACTTTGCTCCTCTCTATCATGGTTGGTAGACAACACTGTATGTGTGTGTGTGTGTGTTCATTGTAAGCTACAGATAATTCATTTTTAAAAGTTTATTTTGTACAGAGAAAATAAATCCAACACTCTGGATTTCTTCCTTCACGACTTGTCCTCACAAACAATGGGTATTTTGATATTTGGTGTCTTTTTAGCTCATTTCGCTGCTATCACTTTTGCTGCTCCCATTAGCATCTTGTATTCTCTTTTCCATCTGTCTACAACTGTTTATTCCATTTGCATAAATAAGCAGAAAAAAGTATAACATTCATCCACAAAAACTCCTTTTCACATTAGTAATATTATTCTTTCATTACACTCCTGCGGTCTCTGGATGTGCCACAGCCACAGTTAATTCCACAGGATGATAGCCAGACTCTGAGCCTCTGTTTGATTATAATCCATCTCCCTCATCAAAGATCAGCCCCTCTGATTGCTTTTAGCTGTGTTTGACAAGATTAAGCCCCCTTTCCCCTTTGTTAGACATGAAGATTGCGTTAGATATGGTGCTTCCTACTGGAGATTTATGCGAACTGCTGCACTACTAGACACCATGAGCCAGACAAATACAGCCATGCCAGACATAATATATCTCTATTCCATATATTCTTACTGTATTTAAAAGCAGTGGCTAAGGAAAAGACTGTCTTGGCTGCACTGCATTGTGCTCTGTAGAGAAGTGGTTTGTCTGGATTTGGTCACATACAGGAGGCTATGATCGATTCCTGCAGAGGTGATTTATATTATAGTGTGAATTTAAAGAGGATTTGGAAGTTTGGAAAGTTTCTAATGTGTGAGAACAGGTGGTATGCCCAGGCTATTTGAAATTTGCCAGTTTCTAATAGTAGAATTCCTGAAATAGCAAGAAGATATAAAGGCCTGGAAAGGAATGAAATGTTTTGCAGTTTATGGATTGACGGAAACAACTGCTTGGCGGATGAATATCATGTTTTATCAAGTATCTGCCAAATCACTTTTTAAACCATCTGTCTTTGTTTAAACTTGCAGTTAAACCATGGATAAAGTATTCATTTTTGAGAAATGTTTTGCCCATAGTCTGGTTGTTTACCATTGTACTGCTGTTTTGTTCTGTTTGTACATTATACCACAATGTTTGATCTAGACTAAAAATACTTCTGAATCTGATTGTTTCATAAAAGCAAAATGGCATCCCAAAGTAAATATAAAGTTTACTTTTGTCTGAACGTGCTGCACAGCAGTTTTTGTTGTCCACCTGTAACAGAAGTTGCATTACATGATTAAAGTTGTCCACCAGCTGCCACGTGAGAAACTGCCAAGTCATTAAAGCATTTCACTCTTAAACTCAATTAAAGCAAATGAGTGAGTCAGCTCATTCAGTTTGGACATGAACCATGAGTCAGTTCCCAACCAGATACACACCAGACCGGTCAGCAATCTTCGGGGAGTGACTGATGATAACATTGCTCTGCAAATCTCAAAACTCTGTAACTTTTTGAACATCGGTTTCAGTGTTGTAGATATGCAGTAAAGCATAATTCTGCAACTGCATGGCTTCTCTCTCACCTCATATTTACCCCCAAATTGTATAATTTGATTTGCAAGTCATGGTTTCTAAATTGGAAGCAACAACAGCGTGGCAGTGATGCACTCATCCATTCAGGTATAGAAAGGTTCATATTGACGTCAGAGTGAAATAGAAAGGTGTCAGGTTTTTTTTTTTTTTTAATAATTCTTTGGTAGTTCAAGTAACAGAGAAAGGCATTCACTGACACATTTGCTCTTCTTACACCTCCTGCATTTCAAAAGCATGAAGCTACCACCCCTCATTTCATCCTCTGCATCATGTTGCATTTTTGACCACGACAGGAACTTCTGGTATGCTTTATGTGGGTTTTCAAATAGCTAGAGTCACAGTGAGGGGTAGAAAGTGCAAAAAAGCAAACAAAGTCTCTTCTGTGAAAATGTTACCATACACGTTTTAGGGATTTTTCAAATGTGAGAAATCATGTCAACAAAAATGTAATGAAACAAGGTCATTCGGATACAATCAGGTGAGTTTTGCGGTGATGTCGAACAGAAATGGTAGTTTTCAGGGGTTTACTGCATATTTGTAGCCACAGGCTATGGCTGCAGTTGCCTGGGACTTTCTCCTCATACCACTCCCCTCATCACTGACCCAGAAGCCCCAGCAGTCACACAAAAGCACTGGCTGAGATTACTGTGCTCCGCTGCTTTAAAAACGACCTGCCCAGGGGCAAATTTGATTGGTTAAAACACGGCATCTGTGGCTATTTTCCATGTGGAAAAATGAAAGCCCACAGCAATGCGTCAGTGGAGCAGGTTCATAATACATATTTATACCTGCAGTCTGCAGAACATTTATACCTTAACACTTTCCATTTATGTATTGCTTCTTATCTACTAACCCCTGGCTGTGTTTCTCATTTATGTGGGCAGATTTGCCTTTTGTGTATTTTTACTATTATCATATTCATTTTTTTTGTTGCTGCTCACCTTGTGGAGAAAAGCTCCAGGGAATTAATGATGGAAGCAGGTGGCAAAGGAAAAGAAAGTGACAGCCCTAATATCAAACTTTTGAAAGAGTTCTCTTTGTTTGATTTGTTTCATTGTACTATTTGAACGGCACTTTAGTCAAGTTCAATTCGCTATTTTTCATATTATCTTTGGCAATTTTGGCTTTCTTGAACACCTCTGAACTGGCCTGTGGTAAACAAGCAACTTGATGATGAGGTAAACAGACATTCACAACACCACAAGACCAATCAAAGAATGAGATCAACATTTCCACCTATCTTGAATAATGATACTGGGAAAAAAAAAACAAGGCTCATTATAGGCAGTTTTTTGACTCAGTTGTAATCATGCACTGATAAGATCACTGCAATTTCCTCTTGGATCACGACCTTTAAAGCGATCCCTCTCTGGGTGTTACTCCATTGCTAATTGATGAGAGATTGAGACAGGCACAATTATGAACTGTGCAATTATTGGTCAAATTGGATATGCTGTAGAGCAATAATGCATCTTTTCTCTTGCTGAGAGAACCTTGAGGCACAGGCGGAGTGATTTGCCGTGGCTTTTTGACTGACATCAAATCCTACAATGGTGAACAATGCTGTAATGGCAATGGAAATCTGTGCAGATGCAATTGCTTGCTGCCATTATGCACCAGGGCCTCTTTTGCTTTTGTGAAGAAGACACAAAATTGCTGTGTTATTATCTAACCATTCCCCTTCTCTTCCCATCATCTCTTCTTGAATGAAGTTGCTCTGAGAGCAAGATAAGCAGGGAGCGAATGCTCGTTTTATTTCTTTAATTTTTTTGAAGGTACCTTAGACAAACCTGTGTTGGTTGTCAGGAGGAGTGATCAGGGAAGTGTGTGTGCGTGATGTGTGTTTGTCTGCAGAACGGGAGGATAGAGAAATGTATTTGGGCTGGTTCTTGAGCTACTGATCCAGCAGAGATTGAAGGGATTTCCTGTTCTGTATGTCGCCCTCCTACTATCACTGCAGTGTCGTTTACCTTCGTTCTTGACCCACAGCCTATCCAAATCCTCTCCCACTCCTTCTCACCATTCGTGGTCTCTTTCCCTCCCACACCATATCGCTATTTTCTCCATCCATTACTCCCTCTCATCATCATCTGTCTGTCTGCTTTCCAGACTCTTCTTTTTTTTCTTACTCTTTACTCCCTTGATTTCACTTGTCTGTTTCTTTCCAATCACCCCTCCTTCTTATCTTCATTCTTTCTTCTTTTCTTCAGTCCATCCCCAAGGGAGAAGTATGGGTCTGATGAACATCGAGAGCCCGGAACAAATCAGTCTATCGATCTGTCGATGTATCCCTCGCTCTGCCCCTCTGATCGTCAGCAGAAAACAAAGTGTTTATTAAGCGAAACCTTCCCAATCTCCTTCTTCCCCCATCCCTCTCCACCCCACTACCCCCCTCACTTGGTAATGGAGAGCCTGTTTCTGGGACCTGTCCACCCAGCTGAGACTTGTCGTGTCATCCAATTACATTTCTTTAGCAAAGTCCCACCTGTCAGGGTTCCTAACTTCTGCATTTCTTAACCTTCTTTCTTAACCTGTCCACCTCTACTGCCAATTTAAAGTTGGCCTGTACTCTTCCAAAAGAGAGAGCACAGGGCTAGCTCTTATTTATGACGATGCTCTGCAGCAAAGCAGAGCCACAAGGAGTGGAGTGTTTATCAGTCATCTGCAGTCTATAGGGCTTAAATTGGGCCTGAATTTTGTACGGAACGATTGCATTATGGGTTCTTCTGAAAGGCCTGAATTTGATTGAAATGGAAAGCAGTGCCTTCTTGCTCTGAAAATACATCACTGCTGATTAGATTACGAAGAACTGCAGGGCAGGAAAGGGAGGGTGTTCGAAGTGGTGGCAGATATGAAGGTGAAATGCAAGCAAAACGTACAGTCAAGCGAGGAGAGGAAGGAACAGGGTGGAATAAATAATGATGGTGGCATAAGAGAATCAGGCAAACTGCAAGCAACAGGAATTCCTGGATCTCTTGATCCTTCCCTCTCTGGTTGAAGTAACCTCATATTGATGCAGTATTAGCTGGAGTCAGAGGTTCTGCAGCAGAGCAGCCCACCTTTGCTTTGACAGACAGACAGAATAGATCCATGGCATTCCCAGCTGCAGGGCTCTCAGGCCTTGCATAATCAATCATCCATTAATGGAGTAAGTGGCTGTGGAAGGATATTAAATGTTAATTGCTGTAAGGTATTGATAGCACCCATTGATCTCCTAGATAATTGCAATCAGTGCAAACAAAGATACATTATATGAGACTAAGGCCCTTTTACCAGAAGCCAGTGCTAAACAATGATGAATGGACATATGGATGAGATGTGCTTTGGTTGTGTACATCTCTTGGTTGTGTGTCCTCAAGTGAATATTTAATAGCACCACCAACACCAACTTAGTAGCATTCAGAATTTTCTCATCAATCAGGTTTCTTTTATTAGTTTCCTCCTGATTGAATCCTGTTTGATGAGGGAAACATTTCATTATCTTTGCCTTTTGTAGCAGTAAAGAAAGAAACTGTAAGTTGTTTTCAGAGTCGTCCATGCTGCAGTCAAAAGAGCGTCAGAGGAGGGTGAATGCATGCCAGTCTTCGCAGAGGTACCGGATAGAATCCAAGCACCACTTATGCCGTAAATTGCTTTTTGTGCTTCAAGTCAGAATTTATTAACACTTGTGATGATTCTGTTTGAAGTGCATCAATCTAAAAAAGGTTACATATACAGTTAATGAAACTCTCTGCAATTTCCGCTGAGCAAATTGCAATTGTCATCTACTGCAGAGCAAATACTGTTGCTCTTTTAAAGGGCTGCTCAGAAGATGATTAAAGAAACTGCGTGACTGTAGAATGTACAAAGTTTAATTTAAACTTTAATATAACCTGTATATGTATAATACTGGAGTTGCATTTTATACAACATTACTAGGTTGTATGTAAAGCTTTCATTAAAGCTTCATTTCAGTTTTTGTCTTTTTGTGTCTCACTCTATTTTTCCTCTTCATTTCATCTCATCTGCCTCTTCATCGTCTCCTGTGCGCTTTCTGTTCTCAGACGCCTTCTGCAGTGGGTTTGCTGGAAAAGGTTGATGTCTGCAAATGCCTTGTTGGGAATAGAAGCGGACAGCAGCATCAGTCTGTTCGTTATAGGTTAACCTCTCAGTGGAGCGTGAGGTCGATCAGAGAGCAAAACAACAGTCTACAGTCAGAGAGGAAGAGTCAAATCTTTGTGTGTGTGTGTGTGTGTGTGTGCGCACATGTAGCTTATGTTAATGCTTTCACACGAGGAATGCATGTGTGTGATGTGGTAGAGGGCGGGGTGGATAGAGAGTTGTGGCTACTCCCAGGCCACCTGAGAGGAATTGGCAGGCCCTGGTGAGGCGTCGTGTCAGAATGCCCGTTGAATAATGCATGGCCTCGGAGCAGTTGGGCTCTCTAATACCACATGACTGTGAGACAACCCGCCAAAGATCAATAACACTTAGAAGCTGCTTTATAATGAAGGAGACACTGAAATTCTATCATCAGGCAATTAGTTGAACTCTGCCTCCCATTTCTCACCCTTCCTCACCCATTTCTCTCAAGCCACGGTGCAACACCAGCCAGGCACATTTGTTCAGAGTGAGCAATGGGGAGACCGTTTTGCCTTTGATGGAGTGTTTCCCTGGTGTTTGATGAGGAGATTTGTGCAGGCGGGTTGCTTGTTGTTTTTGAACACCAGAATTTAAGAGTTGGATTTTTTTTTTTTTGTCTTTGTGTGAGTGGGAAAGAGACAGTGTGTCCACTCTCTGATGTTCTCTCTTCCTTGACATTTCCTTTCCTCTATTTATTGCCACTCTAAGGCCTAGGGCACATCATGTGTTACCACTTACCTCTAAACCCTGACAACAAATCAAAAACATTACGCTTATCTTTGATTGGAGGATCCTCAGAAGAGTCTGCTCTTATAAGTATGGACTGGCCTGTACGTCACATTGAGTCCAGCGGTTAGAAGCAGGGTTGTATGACCTGTAATGGTTTTTCACACACTCCCATTATAATACCCATTCTTCTCGAGCTATGCTATGCAGTCTGTGTGAATGCATAATGACTGAATGAGCTCTGTAGACAGAAGTGCTCTCTGTTTCACTCCACTCCACTGGGAGGTCAAGGGTCAGGAAGTGATAATGCAGTGTAAATGTACTGGCATGGGATTTGGAGTTCATTAGAGGTCCATTATAGTCTTTGAGTGGCATCACGCTCTCTGGGAGCAGGAAGAAAGAAGGTGATGTGTGCTTCATCCTAAATGGCCTGTGGTGTCTTTGGTGTGATGGATGATCCAGGGTCAAGGGCATGTTATAAAAAAAAAAATTTAAAAAAAAAAGTATTTTTAGTCTAATATTTGCAATGAGCAGCTCTGAATCAGTGAATCACTATTTAGTGTAAGATCACAAAGCATTGAAACTTTAAGGCCAATCCTTTATACTGCAGGGCCAGCACTTCTCTTGTACTTGGAAGAGGCTTTTCCTCTGCCGCAACCTCTTCAACCCCATTATCATTCATATTCACAATCAGCGTCTGGAAAACCCACCGCAGTCGTCTGCAAGTAACCAAATTTATTAGGCAAGAGCATGGAGGGGAGATTATGAGTGTGGAGGGTGTACCTGCTTAATTTGAACCAGGGCCAACATCTAATTATTCATCTCCTCCGCTGTATATTGGTGAGAGGTAGAGAAAGAGGTGGAGAGGGAGCAGCCAGATAGTCATGGAGTCATCCAGGACTGCCTGCTTCTACTGGGGATCTCTTCTCTTCGCTGTCTGGGTCCTGGAGGTCAAGCTGAGCTTTGCCCCTCTCTGTCAGGCTGCAATGATAGAATAATGGCATAATTAACTGGAAAGCAAATTTTGCCCTGGGGATGTGCTCTGCTTCTCCATTAGGAGACGCTGGAGCCTTGGTCCTGGCTGTAATTAGGTCTCCATGGGTTCTAATTGTCCTGCAGTTTTACAGTTTAAATAGTGTCAGTATGGTAGAATGGGATCCACACTGAGGAAAGTGGAACAACTACCACACAGAGACACAGTAAAGATGTTCTCTTCTGTGCCACAGATCCAGTTAAAGCTGCTGTGGATCAGACATAGATTGGGTCAGATGACATTGTACAAAATTTGATGGCTCCTAGTAATGTACACACTGTCATGTTTCTCTGGGTTAGTGATGAAATGACTAGTCAGGTAATCAATTAGCAAATTCACAGAAAATGAATCCTCTAGGTTTCTGCATTTGTTTGTTATTTTGCAAACTAAAATATTATTACTAGTTCCTGCTTCCAATATTTGAAGATTTGCTGCTTTTCTGTTGTAATTTTTAGTAATTTTTGGGGGTTTTGGATTGTTCATATAACAAAGCAAGTCATTTTCAACGTCACCTCGAAAGCTGGGAAATTGTGATGGATATTTTTCACTATTTCCTTCATGGAAAAATGGAGCTCCATCCTTCATTTGAATGGAGCAGCTGTGAGCATGTGCGAGCCCGATGACAACCGCTGTATTTTTGCTGTTGAACTTCTAACTGCAGTAAAAAAAGATACATTGAAAACAGCTGCGGTATCATGTTGCTGTATGGGAAACCGAAAGCCATCCCAACCAACACAGATGTTTGTGTTATTTGTTGTACCTATGTGTTTTGGTACATTTGATGGTTTAAACGTCCCAGTGGCTGAACAGAACGGATGCTGAGCAGCTCCCATGTAGCCCGCTACCCCTCCCTCACCCTCCTCCACATGTGGACACCTTATCTGGTTCTTGCAGCGTCATGCTCTTAACACAACAGAATAATATGTGGCTGTAATAGCCTATTGACTCTCCAATGCTTTAACAATGCCGGAGCCAGCTAGCTGTAGCTCTTCCACCCACACACGACTCTAACTGATCTCCTATTGAAAGAGATAGCAGCACATATTGGTTTTTCATACAGCCGCTTGTACTGTGCTCCACTGGATACAGAGAAGTGCTCTGCTTCATTCCCAGTTCTGATTTATCTGAATTTTCATCACCTCAATTGATCGGGACCCTTTACTCAAGGGACAAAGATACAGACTAAATGACTATTGACTGGCAAATGTTTGAAAAATGCATTTGTCCGACCACCAGTACTATTGATGAGGGTGTATTAAAAAAAACGTATCTGTAGGATCACTGAAGAGGAAGGGGAAAGTCCATAGCAGTAGACTACCAGCGAGTGTTTTGCTCTCTTATTCTGATGATATTCTTCTTTTTCTTTCTGTCTGCCTTTTGTCTCCTAGTGCTTATGTGCTAACCACTGCTGGCGCATTGCAGTAAAGTAGGGGAGGTTGTGTGTGTGTGTGTGTGTGTGCGCGCGTGTGGTTGCAGCAGAGGCATCGACAAGCATCCGTGGGTTTACTGTCTCCATAAATCCCACTTACCCACTGCACACGTGCACACATACTGAGAGATACTGACCTTTTCTTACAAGTTCCTCTTTTTTAATCTCAGTACAAAATGAATCACATTGGAATGTAAATGTCAGCTTTATTCCTTTGAGTTAGTGATGGAGTTGGAGGAAACCAAAACATTAACAGAATGATTTGAATTGGACACTGAATAACTTTTATTTGTCATTTCAGGTTATGTGCTTTCAGTGTCGCACTTCCACTACAACACCATGAATACCTGAAAGCTGGAAAGACAAAGGATATGGATTTGTTTGTCAAAATCAATTTCGTTTAAAGGGCTATTGTCTAATATTCTGCTGCAGCCTGAACACTAAGTGTCAGTTGGGTTTTTTCTTTGCATCACATAGCTCAAATATGCCGAGATCTTAATGTATTTGCATTACAATCTGTTTGGACGACTTCTCCTCCTCACATCCCTTTTCTTGATAACCACTTTGTGCATAATCTTCATTTTTGTAATATTTGAATTGCAAGTCTTGTTTGAATTGTGGGCCAATCAGAGTTGCAGTCATCTGTACAGAAATGTTAGCTGTCTGGGAGCTAGCTGTACAGTTTGATGGTTGTGTTTGCTGTAGGATTTTAACATCCTCATTTCATGACTGGCTGGACTTTATAGGGGGAGATGATGAAAGGTGCAACAGTCCACACCATCTCGTATATCATGTCCTCTTCACACGCACTCGCTCGGTCTCTGTCTATATCCCTCCCTCTCTCTGTCTCTATTTTATCTCTCCCCATAAGCTGGAGTACCTTCAACTAATGCTCTGTCAGGATCATTAGTGAGTGATGGACAGCTATTGATGTATGTCATCATTCACTGGTAGAATGTGTGTATGTTTATGGACTGAAGCGAGTCAAATTGGAGCAGCTCTGTAAAGGTGCAGGGTGACCTTTGACGTTTGAAAGCAGAAAACACAGGAGGCTGGAATGATGATGGACTTAGATGAGAGGAAATGACTTGGGGATGGGTTTGATCTTTATTGCCGTGGAGGAAAATGATGAAAAGAAATGGTTTAGGGAATATGTTTGGAGTGCTTTGAAGTAGTATTGATAGCATTGTTTCCAAGCAAAAAGCCAGTAGCTATAATGAGCTGCTATGATGCCAGAACTGAGGAGGAAAGACCGATTTATGTCCAATGTCAGCTTTAATTATATGTGCCTGTTTCAATTAATGATATTTTAATCGAAAAATAGAAAAGGTATTGTATCTAAGGCTGATTCTGACTACATGTTTGTTGTAGGTGCTAAAAAATAGCCAAAAGCTCTTGGGAGCTGAGGTTTGCCATATGGGCCGCTGTCATAATTCTTTATCTGAGTAGGGAATAATGTTGGAGGGTTTCAAGTGTAAAATCCAGGTCAAGGGGACTTCTGAGACTTAATTAGGGGACACAGAGAGGACTTGAACCTGATCCTGCTCATCTCAAGTGTGGGTAGGTGAGTGATTAGAGGTTCTAAGGTCAAGTTGCAGCACTTCCTCGCAGAAGAGGTGGGCATGAGTGTGTACACCTGTTTGGCTTCAGAGACCTGCGTATGTGCCTGTAACTGTTTGTGACAATCGAGCAGCAAACACAACTTGTCTCAGTGATGAATGGCATTGTAAACATTGAGCCAGGCCAAAACAGCCCCCTGGAGACTATCCATGTTTGTGTGAGATCAGCAGAAAAAAGCTCTTATCAGGCCTATTACGATCCTTCCCCTCAGCACGAGGATAGTATGTGCTTTGCATCCTAATGTCCTAATCTATTCTTCATTAAAGCTTAACGCAGCAGTTAACGTGCCCTCTGATAGCATCACACTGTGCCCTCGCAGCACAGACGAGGCCTGCGCACCACTGATAAAGTTCCAGAAACGCAATAGAGATGGCTAACGGCTCAGAGAACGGCTGTCGACAAAGGCGAATGCTACGGCTTCCTTAGATACTCGCCCTCATTAAAAACACTGAAGTGTTAATTTTAAGGGAGAGATCTCCATATTTCACATGCATCCATAACTCAGAAAGGATGCTGACGTTTGGAGGGCCCTGTCAGGAGGTGCCATGTGTTCCCATGGCGCATGATGCCATCTGGCCTACTTTTCAGCAGGATGCTCAGGCCATGGTGAGGGCTCACACAGCTGATGTTTAACTGGCACCGACTTGAACCCTAAACCAGACGGCGAGTGTGTAGGCAGGAGCACTCCCACACCTACAGTCTGTTAAGTTGTACTGCCTCACTATGACAGATGTGGCAGTGTGAGTGCCAGCATTTACTAGAAAATGCGAGACAACAAGGGACATATTCATGAACACTGTGCCGCATGCCAGCACAAAGTCTCAAGTTTGCAGTAAAAGGAGATAAATAAATAAAAAAGAACATTTAATTGGAAATGCCCATCAATCTGTTACCCATCTCGAGTGAAAGAACCTTTAGGGAGAAAAAGGGGAACACAAAAAAACAGTATGATGTAAATCTCAGGAACAATGAATAATATTAATGTATAATGCAGTGGAAGAAAAAGATAATGGCAGGATAAATGGAAGGGAAAAGAAAGGCAAATGATTGACAATGACAAGTAAGATAATGGCGAGAGAGAGTGATGATTATTCACTGGGCCCTCCTGCATTCAGGCAACAAGCCCATTGTGCACAAACTGTGCTGTTGATAGCCTACAGGCCTTGCAGTAATTCTGTCTGCACACCTCAAGGAGTTTGAAGCTGGGGATGGGTTTTTCATCTGTTGTTTATATATATATGTTTATATATATATATATGACGTATGCTCCCTCTGATGCTTACTTCATTTTCAAATCCATCCAACTTTCAAAGAAATATGCTGCCGTCAGGGCAAATACTTGACTCAAGATAGTCTCTCACTGATAGTCTCTCTGTAAATGAGCTGCCTCTCCTCTCCTTTTTGTTCCTTAAAACATTCAGTATGGCGTCTCAGTGTGTTTTTGATGCCACCTTCAAGACAATACGCACTACATTAACCGCAAGTGCTTGTCTCACTCACTGGCTGTCTCAATCGTAAAATAACACAAGTATGTAAAGTAATTGGAACACTCTGTTTTACTCAGCTTGTACTTACAATAAAAAAAAACTCTTTGCTTTGAGGTCAGAGGTCAGACAGCAGTACAGGAGCTGTTTGGGATTCACTGACATGTTGAGATTATTACGTTTATATAACATGGAATATATCTGCAAAATCAGAATATGTTGTTGATATTGAACTTCTGCTTAAAAGTCACTGATACATGTTTCTGTTTTAGAATTGTGTCACTTTATTGTGGCAAATTACAAAACAATTAAGTACCTTTGCCTTCATTTGTATAAAAATCAAAACATTGTTTGTATGATTCAGAAGCTGGATGATCTCAATCTTTGACTGTTCATCATCAAATACTTCAGAGTGGTTCAGATTGAAGTGCCTTGCTCAAGTGCATCTCGGCAGAGTTTGAGGAGAGTGTTAATCATTCTCACTCATTCAAAGTCTCTTAACTTTATCAGCATCAGTGTCATGTTGACATTCAGCCACAATATCATTGATTAATGTAACCAGAGATGCAGCATCTCACTCTAATATGAGTTTGAGATTGACACTCCAGTTTATGAGGCTCCACGCTGCAGACTCTGTGGACTGGTGGAGTGTATTTAAAGCTCTCAGCATGGCAGCCATCATAATGCTGGCAACCACCCTTTTGTTATGTAGCATTAGGCTACGTTTTCACTCGTTCGTGTACTGTGCACACACAGAAACACTTTGTTTTCTGCTGGTGTAAAAATGGCGACTTGGGACTAAATGTGTCATTTACTCAGTTGGATAATCACACTGAAACCTCACACTATGTGATTTAAACTCATTTATGTTATGAATTTAAACTAGAATTTTTTTGTGTGGGCGGCACAGTAGTGTAGTGGTTAGCACTGCCCATCCCAGATAGAACCTATCCCAGCTGTCTTAAAGCGAGAGCACTGTCGCCTACGGTGGCCATATTTTGATTTCCTAAACACCCCCTCAACTGCTTGTGCTGTTTTACATAAAACAATGCATTTTAATTATATTTTTGACAATTATTCCCATATTTTTGAAAAGAACAACATGACAGTTATTTGGTAGGTAAAGCACTGAATGAATAAATACAGAATTTTCTTCAGAAAAGGGGGGGGTCGTTGAGAAATGTTTCTACAACAGTCAAACACCGGGGGTGACAACCGGGGGACGGGGGACTTAAAAAATGTCCGGGAAAAAGAGGACGTTTGGTCAGCCTACTATCACCTCACAGCAAGAAGGTAACGGGTTCGAATTCCATCCCGGGGCCTTTCTGTGTGGAGTTTGCATGTTCTCCCTGTGTCTGTGTGGGTTCTCTCCAGGTACTCCGGCTTCCTCCCACCATCCAAAAACATGCATGGGGATTAGGTTAATTGGCTAATTGAAATTGACCGTAGGTGTGAATGTGAGTGTGAGTGGTTGTCTGTCTCTATAGAATAGAATAGTTTTTTTTATTTATCCCCCATTGGGGGAAATTCACTCGCCACAGCAGCATAGAAAAAGTACAGACAAATTCCAGTAATGGAAAAAACAATATACAGCAGCAAAAACAGAGTGAGTAATAATATTAATAGAAGAAGACAAAATAAGTAATAATATTGATAGAATAAGTATTTACAATATGTGCTCTGAGACTTGTCCAGGGTGTACCCTGCCTTTCACCCTAAGACAGCTGGGATAGGCTCCAGCCCCCCCGCGACCCTATGAGGATAAGCGGTAGAAAATGGATGTATGGATGGATGTTTTTGTGTTTATAATGCTGGTTTCCTCTCAATTTTCTTACTTTATAAATGAATACAAAGAAATGTAAAAAAATATCCTCTTTAATCCCAAATCAGCTGATTTAATTGGTCTAGCTCATAGAAAACTAATGTGTTGTGATGGTAGGACGGAAGGATTCATGAATCAGGGCATCAAAGAAATTAGATGTGATTAAAAAAAGTACATGCACTAAGTAATCGTAACTCTGCTCAAAAACAAGTCGTTGACTGTTATTTTTGCTGTATTCCACATAACACCTGTTGCTGTCTGGTTAATCACCATCATTTTGCAAGCTGTGTCCCTGGCCCCTGTTCAGAAATGCCTAATATAACATTCAGCGTTTGTATAAGGCATAATGACTGAACACTGAGCTTGATTAAAGTGAATAGAGTCAACAATTTAGTAGTGTAGCACTTGTCACAAAACTCCTTATCTCTGAATGACTGAATGAGCGCTGAACTATCATTTTATGTTCAATTACCTCTTTTCCTAAGTGGCTGTTATAACATGCTGTTGAGCACCTGTGGATTTTCTTCCTCTGAGCTTCGAGCTGTTGAGCCTTGACTCTAAAATCTGTTAGGATCAGTTATTAGAAGAGAAAAGTCCAGGAGATTTTGAAGCCCTGTTGTGAAGGGTGAACTTTCTGATTTGACACAATGGGTGTCCCTGAAAAGTCTTACTTTTACTTTGCTTTTACAAAACATTTCACATGAGAGATGGCTTCACAGGAAACGCTGCATGTGTAGTGATGGAGAGAAACAAATTCACAATAATGCAGCGCTTAGGTTTGATGGACGGGGGTGCCTCTAATAATAGCTCAAGGCTCTGTGTGCTTGAAAGTTGATTTCACAGTTGTTAAATTGCGTCACAGCACTCCAAGCTGAGAATATCTTGAAGCAATGCACTTATCCCTCCGCTTCAAACACATCCCATCTTCCAGTCCTGAACTGCTCCAATCTCTCCAACTTTGTGAACAACTCGGTCGTCTCACTCTTGTTTTGTCTCTGAGACGTGATAAATTACTTGTGGTCCGTCTTGAGATTTATAACCTGCTGTCTTGCCGTGCGGCTTTATGAAGCTGTGAACGAGTGACACAATCTAATATTCTGTACTTAAATGATGAATAATGCCACGCGCCACCCACCCACAGCCCATGGGTATCAAAGCAGTGGAATATTAAGCATGCCCAAATTCAATTTTAAATCCACCGGTGGGAAAATGGAGGTTTGAGGTTGAGAGTGGGTCTATCTGTGCTATTTTTCTTGAAATTGTGATTTGGATGGCGGTGGGCCGGCTACGACAGGTAATCTGGTACAGCCATTAGTGCCTGTTAAGTGGCTGGGTCTCAGTGTCACACCTTGTCCATCAGTCTCTATTTGGTGAAACATGGACTTCCCATTTCAGAGGATGCTCTCTCACAAGTCCAACAGACCCCTTTCCCCCCAGATAGCAGCTAACCACATGGTGATAGTCTGGCAGAAGTGCTGACACCCCGAATCGACAGCAGAGTCTAATGTAGTGTAAATGGATGAACAGACCTGCCACATCAACCGCCACCAACCCCCCCAGCCCTCTGTTAAGCCAGCCACTCTTCAGTCCTTCAATCCAACCACTCAACCTCTCTGATAAAGGGGCCGTGACCCTGGAGGGGCCCTTGATTGCGAGGGGTAATTAATGCATGATATGTTCATAAAAGGGGGAGGAATAATAGAGGACTTTAATATCGTCATCAGATAGAAGATGAGTGTCTCTGTGCTGCGATAAGGCATGATAGTTCCTACACAGATGCACACAAAGCAACTTCTTGTAAATGGAAGGCTAATGGCTCGTGATGTTTAACACAGTTGTAATTGATTTTCTTCCTCCATGGCTTTACAGATTCTGCTAAAAAACATTCCTTTCATAGCTCTTAGACTTAATTACAGTGAAGTGGGTTGCAAAAGTACAATAAACCATCAGAAAGAGAAGCTGGCAGTTGCAAACTCATTAAAAATCATGAACAGACTTGTAAACTGCATGTTTTGAAAGTTGTTTTGTAATGTAATATATATTTTCTTTATAAAATATCAGAATACAGTAACAACGCCTATTATATAATATGAACACAGAATTGATATAAATCATAATTTCCCAGTAATGCCTGTAATGTCTGGTGTTTCCCAACATTTGTGACCCTCAGAGGCCAAAAGATGAACCAAAGTGAGATGACAGCTATGTAAACAATTAGTGAAATTGTAGTTATCCTCTGCTGTAATCTAGCTATTCTCTTAAGCCCTCATTAAGAAATGTAATATCAAATTTCAACAAATAAAAGTCAAAGCAGTGGGACACATTGATATAAGTCCTATATCCCACTGGAAGTGACCTTTAAAGTTCAAAATTTGAGAGGGTAAAAAATCCAATCCTAATAAAGCCCATTGACTTAACGCTGCTCTTTTTGTTGTTTAAATGGTACTTGCAGAGGAAAGCTGATCATATTCATTTCCTGTTAAACCTGAACAGCCGAGAAACCCAGGCAGTGCATGGTGGTTGGCCCATATCTGAAAGTTTTTCTGTCTTTCAAACTTTCAAACTTGCTTTCAAACAGAGCCTCCAGATGTTTGGAGTTGTGTTTCTCTGCATGATGTCATTTAATTAACACGAGTTTGCATTTATACAACCATTTGAAGCTGACTTAATATCAAGACAAGGTAAACAGTTTAGGATTTAGGAGTTTTTAGGCTCCCCATCAGTTGATGTAGAACACCAGCCACTCCTGGTGTCCATGTTATTTCTCAGGGTTGGTGATATGATTATTTTATATTAAATTTATATGTTCAACACTCAGTGAAAAACAGATAAATTGTAAGTTTTTTTTGGATGGTATTTGTTTCATTTTGGTGAAAAATTGAAGCTGAATGCTGAGTGCAGAAGCTCAGCAATTTCAGATATTCAGACAAGGGTGTATATTTTCTATCATGTTATATTTATATAGTATATTAATTTTTAAAATAATGTAATAAAATTCTAAGAAAAAGGAAATTCTAAGAAAAGAAATAGAAAGAAAATATTTTAATAATATTTTTTCATGCACAGTGGTTGGAATTTGTTTCATTCTGGTGAAAAATTGAAGCTGAATGGTGCATCTGAGCTCAGCAATTTCAGCTGTTTCAAGCGTATTTGCTCTGAGAAGTTGCTGCTATTGGTCTGATTATACTGGATCTATATCACTATGTATGATTATCACTGTCTTCCCTTCATGTGTATTGGTGAAAAAGATGCTGGTGTATCTGCCTGTCAGACTGCAACCGTGACTTAGATGAGAGACAGACAAATGTTAAAAGGTGCTTTGTTCGTGGAGAATAAGGGAAGTGATGGCAATCACACCCTTGACGAAACAATTATGCCTCCTCTCAGTCTGCTGCCACAGCTGACACTCTGAGGCCAATATGGGAGCCTGCACCCCACTGTTCAACTAGCTCACCTCCTCCTTTTTTTTTCCTCCCGTCTTCATTCCTCTTCTCATTTTTGTCCTCTTTCCCACCAAGCCATCACTGTAATTAGTGCCCCTGTCATTTGCTCTGACACGAGTGTGCCCATGTTAGTCTATCAGAGTGTGTGTGTATGTGTGTGTGTGCGTGTGTGTGTAAGTAAGAGAGTGTGTGTGGTGGGGGAGAAAGCCGAGTGGCAATAGGTCGACTTCCAGAGCGATCGATTCTCAATTGCCGTAGAAGCGCTTTCCTCCTGTTTTTTTGCCAATTCAACACATGATTAAAGCCGGCGGGGCAATTACCATTCATCTGGAAGGAGACAGGAAGAACAGGCCCTCAAAGAAATGTGAGAATCAATCCATTATGAGCAGCTCTCCTCCTCCTCTCTGTCGCTTTCTTTCTTCTGTGGCTAATCCTCCATCTCTCCCTCTCTGCTTCCTTTCCCTTCTGTCTCTACTCATATTCCTCACCTCCTCACTGCTCTGTTTCTTCTCCCATCACAGTCCAATTTATATCCTTCTGTCCCTCTTTCCATCAGTCCTTCCTCGTTACTCTGTCTGTTCTATGTGTCCTCGCTCACCATCATTACTTCCTTTGGTCTCATTCACTTTTCCGTGCAGTTATTATAGTCACTACAGTATGAGCAGATTTCTTTTATCATCCCTACAGCCACCAAAAAACAACACTGTTGATCCTGTGATTCAATATATCTGTAAAGGATCAGTTTCCTCTGAAATGACAGCTTTTAAACCCTTACAACAACTCTGTGTATGCTGGAAGACATGTTTAGATGTGATTTAGAGCTAACCACACATGCGTTTAATGCAGATATTTTCTTTTTTCTATAGACACATCTATAAGGGAACCTCACAACATGAGTTCATCCTCTTCTTGAATAAAAGCTTCTAACAAATGATTATTTTAAAGATAAAAATTTGAACTCTGGGTTGAGATATTAAAGATATTAAATGTTCCATCAGTGCCCTGATACAAGAGATTCACTTACTTTTAATTTACTTCATAAATCCATCACTTCCAGGTACCCTGTACAGTTTTAGTCCAACAGTAGGCATTTGAGTATCGGTCTGAGGCAGAGCATTTGCAATTACGACAAAATATTTCTGTTGCACAGTAAATTATGAAATATTTGAAAATCAGTTACCATATGCAAAGATGTTGTGCAGCTACATTGCGAACAGTTTCTCCCTCATGTTGTTCGTCTAACTTGCCTGCTTTTCCTGATACGCAGTGGCACAACCTCCTTCTGTGTGATTGATTATTTCATCTGCAGTACTGTACATGCATCCATTGGAGAGGTTTAGATTCATTAAAGCTCAAATAGAGAAAAGGTTCAGGATTTAATATGGGAAATGAGGCTGTGTCCACTCTTTGTAATTGCTTTTTTAAGTAGGACTGTCTCAGGTCTGGTTCTCAGGTCATTAAACCAGACAAATAACGGGGGGGGATTCATTAATGTCTGGTGATTGTTGACAGCATGTGTGGGTTGAGAATAGACCGAGATAAGGGAAGGTCTTGATAATTGGAGTTCTTCAGACACTGAGGCCTCACCTATAGTTAGAGGAACTGGGTTAGAAAATTATCTTCAGCAGACACATTCAAATACTGCTTCACACACACCCAGAGTACACACAGCTAAAAAGGACTACTGTAAATACACACAGAAATATCAATTAAGCTTGAGAAAATTACGTTACTAGCTCAACAGCCCAAAAACCAGCTCATTTATGAAAATATGAAAGAATCCATTTTGCTGCCATTCCTCATGAGAGGTGATAAGCAGCACGTCGTGTGTGCACACATCTCTACCTTTTGATGGAAAAGTGGCAGCTGGGCGCAATCCAAGGCCCAAGAGCTCGGCTCTTTACTCCCCAAAATCACACGGCCAAGTCCACGCTCATCAAAACTGAGAGGTGCGTACTCTCTTCCTCGACGTAGCAGGAAAGCATGACTGATTGAAGTTGATTTGCCCTCGCAGTGCTTTGCATTGCAGCAGAATGGCGAAACACACAAAAGTCGGTCGAGTAGAGACGTGGTCGGGCTGATAAGTACCAACTCAACCCTCATCCTCCACTGCAGGAAGAGGTCAGGTCCACAAAGACTGTAGATTTGTGATTATACTGTGTGGTAGTGTAGAGGCAAATGAGTGGTTAACTGTGCGTTTCTGTGATTGTGAGTAGACGCTAGCCTCTCATTAGATCACACACATCACCACTGTGACACGTTACTCAATCTCCATGAGTTGATTAAGCCTTAATTACAAAGTCAGCCAACCGCCGCAACCAGGAATGTTACACTAAATATAATATTTTAGTTATTGCAGCAGTATATCAATAGAAAATATCATTAGTATTCAAGGTTGTCCTGTGGTTTTTAAATTACTACTCCAAGGGATTATATCAGTAATGTCCTCTTGATTCACCCCATGACTTAATTCAGTAATTTTATATTATATAAATATAAAACATGTAGTATATGGCAATTTTTAAAATTTATTTAATAAAATTCTAAGGACAATATTTTTTTTTTAAACTGACTGCTGACGAACAGTTTACAGCGCATGGTACAAAGTTTAAATTTATTTATTTTACAGTATGCTAGACTAGGATTTAGCCTTAAAACAACCAGACAAAACACAGAAAGGTTTGAATTTTTGTATGTGACCAATGTTTATTCCATTTTCTACTCACATATTCTCTGAAATGATCTTAGTGCTGAAATACCGTACTGGCTACTATAACCACACACTGTCCTGTTCCAGTGTGTTTTGGTTGCTTTTTGGCGAGGTATAACTACATTTAATCAGTACGCACTGCTTGGAGTACAGCTAGTGTTCAGTGTTGACAGTGTCCACCATAGAGAATAGATTAATTCTAATATGTTTGAGTGGTCCTATGGGGAAGCATATATGCTTGTCAATGTTAATTAATGTTTACAGAGAAATGGAAGAAGTTTCTGTCGCTTTTAGCCATTCCTGCATTGGATTTTGTCCAGCTGTGAGAGTAAGGTTTGGTTTTTATAAGGCTTCAGCACTTCACGCTCTATGTAATGCCCCTATGCTCTCATTAACTCACTTTGTTGGCATTTATTCCAGAGAAATTTATTCCAACACCTGTCACACAGGGGATTGAAAATTGCCATTTTAGCATGAAAAGTTACTGGAAAATCAGCTGCAGGCTGAAAAGTTCAGAATATTGTACAGCTTTGTGTTATGTACTGCATAACTGGATTGTGATCTCAAACTTCAGTATACGTGACAGTTTAATGACCTAAATTGAAATTTAATACTACAGTGCACTATGTGCTGCAGTTTTATGTTATTTCAACTTAAAAAGGATTCATTGTTTGTGAAATGGGTGCAGTCTGGATGCCTAGTGGTGGGCACTACTGTCCACCACCAATGTAATAACACGTCTTTACAGTTGTGTTAATGTTAGTACCTCCGCCAAGGAGGTTATGTTTTCACCGGGGTTTGTTTATTTGTTAGTTTGCGAAATAACTCAAAAAGTTGTGGATGGGTTTTGACGAAATTTTTTTGGTTAATTTTTGGTGGTGCCCTTGAATCGGAGCCGATCACCACCAAAAATTCATCAGTTTTAAGTTAGGCCACTTCTCACCAACCCTGGAAATTTCGTCAAAAAAATGTCCAGAACTTTTTGAGTTACTTTGTAAACCGACAAATCAGTAAACAAACAAACAAGCCCCAGTGAAAACATAACCTCCTTGGCAGCGGAGGTCTGCGCTCTCTGAGTGCTTTTCTGGTTGTTTCTATTCTTCTATTTGAGTTGTCATGTTTTGCTGCTGACCACTAGGAGGTGCTTTCGAAAACTGTTCGGTTTCTGTTTTTTCAAGTACTTTTTGGCCACCTGTGTAATGTAATACAAAATGACAGAACAGAGCATATCATCATATAAACTGTATGTCATAAATTTTTATAGATTGATTCAATGTATTTTATGACTTACTATATAATAGGCCCTTTGTCAATCACTTGTACTCATTTACCAACATCCATCGTAAGACCAGCACAGAAAATGACGCTTACTCAGTAAAACCACATTAATAAATGTATATTTGCACTTTTTATTACAGACTGAACAATAAATCATGAAAAATAATAATAATATTTGGACATAAGGCCATGCTTATCTATAAAACAGACATTAATATTTTCTATTTCCCCAAAATGCTATTTCACATTGCTTTATGTGTCTAATGGTACTCCCAAATGTTTCCCTTTTGTCCACCAACAGAATTACAAATAAGCACATATCACCATGAAACAGTACATTGCCTCCATGCCCCCAAGGCCATACAGCAATGAAATTGATTGATAATCACTCAACAGGATCACAGCTAATATGATTTCTAGAAATTAACGAGGCTATTGTATCAACACATTTTCTTTTCATTAGAGTCCAGAGTGCCTTCTATTCTAATGAATTGCCAGGAATAAAGAGTGCTTTTTAGGTGGCAGAGCTTGGTTGGTTGTTAATCATATAAATGGCACGGTACCAATTAAGCCCCACAGTGCTGGGCGTTAAGGCTTTTAACTGGCCCCAGATTACCGCGGACCACTCCACTAAGAACTTTTAATTACAACCCTTACCAGGAGAAGGCTTGATTCAATGAACACATCAATGTGTGGATAAATTTATAGAGCGGGTACTTCTGTCTAATTGCCATGATTGACATTTATGGAGAGTTGTTTCCCAACTGAATGTTTTTGGAATTGTGTTTATAAATGAGTGAGAATATTAAGTTTAGGGTACAGATAAATTTATATTGATGGAGCAGAATGTAGTAGTAGGCAGGAGTCAAGGTCAAGAGATTTTTTTTTTTTTGGACTCCTCAGTGGGCGCACTGCATTAATGATTAACATTGGCACTTCCAGTTTAACTAAATGTGAGAGAGGTGATGTGTAAAATGAATTTATAAAAAGCTCAGCGGGACTGTACAGCAAGCGATGCGAATCACTTTTTGTGTATATCTCATTAGACCAGACGGAACTAAAGCAAACCACTCTCCAGAAACAATTAAATTACATGCATGCAAAGTGAAAGCATTTGTCAATTATGTTATCTCACCATTTCATCCAATGAGGTTTGGATTCGTTCTCATTGTGCGTCTGTGTTGGTTTGTCGCCAGCGCCAGCCACACTGTAATTCTGACGATAACTTGATACAAGTCGAAGCTGCCCTTCTTATGGTTCACAAGATATGTCATTAATTAAATAAGAAGAAAAAGACCCTGACAAGAACACTGAATTAATTTTGTTTAAGATCTTGGACAGTAACAAAATGTGGTATATTTCCCTTGAGACTGAAGATATGGCCAGCTATCATAAGTGAGAAATTTCATTCAACACTAGAAGCTGCTATGAAACCATATGACACGTTTTCATAAAATGGAAAGGGGCCGTGAGGGAAATTATAACAATTCTGAGAATACACTGCTAAAAGATAGTAGATGCTTTTGTTGAATGAAATCTTTTCATCATGAGGACAAGGAAAAGGGTCTGGCTGTAAGACGTGCTGATTTAAACTTGCATAATTTAATTAATTGGGTTTCAGCACCTGATAAAACATACTGTACTTGCTATATGAAAAGACAAGTTGGGTTTTTCCCCACTGCAATATTTTCTGCATCAGGGGAGTCATAGACATTGTTAGGGGCAGCAGAACAAGGGCATCCCAGGTCACAGAGTGAAGCTTTATTTTAAAAGCTGGACAATGCTTCAGTTATTGCAGCACATTACATTTACTGTAATTACAGTAAATGTAATCCATAGTTTTGAAAGAATACTGATTCATATGTTAAGGAAATTATAGGCGCACTGAAATATTCCCAGAATCTTATAACAAATTACCACCACACACGACATGACATACATGAAAGACGTAATGATAGTTAACACACAAAGACAGTGAACGAGGAAAAACATCCTCAACCGAAAATACATAATCACTGTAATTTGGTACAGAAGAGAAACTACATAGAGCCTCTGCAGCATCTATATTTCATATCGTTGTTTTTCACATTTGGAACTCACAATCCACACCTGTACCAAAAGTTAAGTGGCACATCGTCAGTCATACAAAGCTTGTTTACAAGGCCTGCATCATATGAGGTGACTTTGTTTTTCATTGGCTGTCAAAGTTCCCCTTCTCTGCAGTGAAACCATGTAATGCTATTAGTCAGCTTTTGCATTTCAGCACTGTGAGAGTACTTCAGAATTCTCCTCATGATGTTTTTCTTTCTCCCTGAGCACATCTTCAAGGCTCTGGCAGCAGCTTAATTTTCACTATCAGCAGAGCCATTGCTCCTTCATGTTAGTTGGTAACCAATACACTGCTCTGTCCCAAATCTGTTATTTAGAAAAAAAAAGAAAAAGTGTGGGATTGTTGAGCTATTTCAGAGCTCATTTGCTAATTGCTATCTTCAGCTCAATCAGCCGTGTCTTCCACTGTTCTGCTTGTTGTTCCTGGTTCTGTCACTAACAACAAATGCTATGCTCACTCTGTCTGCTTCTGTCTTTCCACGTCCTTTTTATGTGAACACACACAGACCAGCTGCCTAACAGAGTAGAACAGCTGGAATAGACCCGTGAAAAACAGCGCGCTAAGAGGTTGCAATCAAATTCTGAGCACCACCAACACTGAGTGAAGGCTCTGATGAACAGATGGAAAGTCAGACAGCTGACAGTGTGCTGCTTGGTATGAGCCACACATCGGCCTCCCCAGTTTAATAATATAGGATTAGTCACAATGGAAATTGTCATGAATGTTAAATAGCCGGAAAAGGTGGAAGATGAATTCATATCCTAAAATAAAAGTAGCAAAAACACGATATTATCTTACATTTTACTTGACAAACTATATATTCAGCAAAGTACCTGCATTGTACAGGTAGAGTAAACTCATTAATGTTATATTATTACTGGTACTACTAATGATCAGTTAGTATATTAGCCACATTTTAAAGTTGTTGTTGAGTTTATCTAATCTAGTTTACTGTGTATTCTGTGCAACAATTTATTGCATTTTATAACACAAGCTATTATACAAACTCTCCACAAAATTGCTACCAAATAAACTAAAAAGTACAATATTTTCCACTGATTGTACAGGGGCAAAAAAACTGAAACTCCTACATGGAATCCCAGCTGGAAGCAGACAGACACAGCTACACGTGTAGTCACACATTTGCCAAGTGTCCAGTTGTGTGATTGAATGGACACTGCCCTGTAATTACAGACTATGACAATATGTCTGCTGCCCTCTGTTCCCCAGTCCCCCCACAGTCTCCCTCAATCCATCCTCAAAGCCACTGACCCGTTGCCTTCTATGTAATGACCGCTGAAACGGGTCATTCTGTCTTCCTGACACAACTATACACAGCCCAGACATTATGGCGTGTCCGTATTGGGGATCCCAGTTCCAAAAGTAAAGACTGTCGTTGTGGATCCTGGTCCCAGTTAATGACCTCTGCCACGGGTTTTGCCTTTCTGCCGGTGTCACTGTGTCCATCTGCCTGTCAGCAAAACTGTAGAGGTCGTGGCCTATTCTGGAAGCCCCGCTGACAATAACTGTGCCTGCAGTTATGAATGCGTTCATTCATTCATGCATTAAAAAAAAATCAAACGCACACCGCCCCGGCCGTGGGCCCCATATCCATTAGTGAGACATGTATGTTGACCCACCCCCTCCTTACCCCTTCCAGCAATTCCACATATTGGGGGGCTGGATCACGGCCCCTGGACTCAATGATTCATCAGGCGACAGATGGAGGCGGTGGTCTGCCTTCTATCACCACACATGCTCAGACTCAGAAGAGGGATGTATGTGTGTCCTCATTTTACAGACCGTACAGAAGATTTATCAGTTTAATACATGTAAAATACAGTGGTACAGTCAAGTTGTAAAATTATGATTTTCTTGATATAAGCAGTCATACCACAGGCCACAATCATTGCTGCCCTGTCATCTGGTTATTTTAGAGTAGTGCCAAAGACAGAGGGTTTATGGACTGAATAAATTGGTAATACTGTAGATTGGCTGGGCATGATGATGAGCAATGACACACAAAGCAGCCAGGTTACCTTTGGTATCATTAAATATTTGGCCATGGGAAATACATAGATATAGATGAAAATATGATATGATTCCTGTTAGGCCTAATTATTACTTTGGTCACAGAAGATATTTAAATACTTGTGTCCCAACAGCTTCAGTATTTCACAACCAGAAGCCGCAATGTTTGGAAATGTGTTCAGCATGTTCAATATTTTGGAATATATAATGCAATGTTTTTTCAGTATATTTTATTTTACTGAATTGAGTGACCTCCATCCCGAGGGGTTTGACTTAGGAATGTTCATTGGTACCCAAAAACAAGGTTACCACTTAAAGGTAGCATCTCCGAAAATGCTTGCACAGGTCCAGTGAGAGTGGAATTTAGATGAGGCTGGAGAGTGAGCATAATCTCCTCAATTTCATTGTTTACCCTTTTCTACATTATTTCCATGTAACGCATCTCCAGGCCCTGCTCAGAGATTGAATGTGGCGAATGTAATTCTGTCTGCGCTCCCCCGGGCGTTGCATAGGTGTTAGTGACTTGACTGACTTTAGCCTGCATGCCGAAGGCCCTGATGGGATCTGTGCCACCCATGTACTGCATAATCTCCCCAGCACCTCCAGCACTAAGACTCTACCTGGCCACAGCAAGGGATGTGTGTGTTTGTGTGTGTGTGTTTTTGCATGTATTTGCCTTGGCTGTCTGCCTGAGTTTATGTCTAATTCTGTCTGCCTGGTTGTATGATTGACTCCTGCCTATCTCGCTCCCTTACTTTCTCTCTTCTATAAGAAGATTGAATCGGTCAGTGTTTACAAGTCTATCACCATGGCAACAAAAGCAGCTTCTGAGCATCTCCACACCCACTTATCTCCTTTCCTCAGGCATCTCAGACTCTGCACGTCCTACTGTCCCAAACATTCATGTTCAGTTTTATGCTTGCAAACACTTGTATATTTACACACACACACACGTTCACGTACAAGGTGAGAAGATTATTGGAGATATGGAAAAAGTGAATTTTGTCTTCCTGATTTTACATTTTTTAAATAGATATTTTCTAATATTATATTGTATTCAATAGAGCTTCGGACATCATGTGACTCCATTTGTTTATGCTGCCATATTGACAGGAAAATCTGCTTCAGAATGAGTGGCGCCGGCAGTGAATTTACACCGTCCGAATTTTAAATCACAAGATATTATTATTTGTGCAAGTACACTAGAGAGACTAAATATCACTGATTCTTACCATGCCCCCAGTATACTTTTCATGAGTCTTGAAAAGGTTTTGTAGTTGTTGTAGATTTTTTAAAGTCTCCTCTCTCGTGAATCATATTACTAGAAATCGCTCTGTTCGTTGCTGTAATCACAAGAACAGACATGCAAACAGCACACTCGCAGACATAACGTGCATTGAGTTTTTTCTGAAGGAAGACTGAAACGACTCTGCAGACAAACATTTTTACGTTGTGTTTGCTTGTTGCTGTGTGAGCAACGGGAAGCACCGCAAAATCCACACCGTAATACCTTGGTCTGACGTGCATTTAATGAAAGTAAACCGTTCAGAATCATAATAAAACCATTTAAAATAAATCAGATATAAAGTTTAGGGAACGCTGGATTCTTTGCCTGATATAAAGTGGTTGCTGCTGGTTCCCACCTCTGTTTTTTTTTTATGATCACTTCTTAGATGTTTTATGGCAGTTACTCATCTCTATCTTTGTTCAGGATCTTTGTTAATCCAGTAAAATCATCTTCCCTTTGCTCGTTCTCAGCTGTTCTGGCATCCCGGAGCTCAACAGCTATCCGCCATATCTCTGAGAAACATTTATAGGCATTTAATTACAAGCGGCGAGATCCCTGGCAGTAGTTGACTCTTGCATGCCGGGATGTGACATCAACTACCGGAGCTCTATTGCATGAAAGCCCAAGTTATTGGCAGTGGCCTATATTGTGAACAATTACAAAACTAGATGAATGCACTTTAATTACAAGTATAATGAGCACAGGAGGTTGTAGACCAAGAACAAAAGTAATGAGTGTAATACAGTGAATCAAAGGGAACGTTTGTCTCTCTGTGGTGATGAGGCTTTAGTGTTGGATGATAAAGGTGGTTGTTAAGGTCAATGCTCTGAAGCAGGACAAGCTGTGTCATCCTGGCTGAGATGGAGCAGTTCTCTCCTGGCTCAGAGGCTGGCCCCCATGGGTCATCAATGTTGGGCCTGTCCCAGATTTGTCTGTTCTTTCACACTGCAGTCATGCTGATTAACCAGACTTTTGTCTTTGTTTCCCTAGGCTGCAGATGTGGGAAGGTCTTCTCATTGACAGGCACTTTGCCAGTCTTTGCCTGTGAAAATGAGGCAAAAAAATCCCAAACAAAATATATGTCTAATTTAGTTATTATTATTTAGTTATGAAGGCTTATGTCATCAATATTTTGACATAAATATTATAATTATTGTGCATTTTTAATATACTGTTGAGCCTTCAACAAGCATTGTTCTTCCTTTCCACCTATGGGGGCTTATCCAGGCTGTACTCAATTACTCCAAAGATAGAAAGTACAAAGTTTTATCTTGAGTTTTGTGTCTACTTTGTAAACTGAAATGTTCTATTGTTGTGGAGGTGAGCGTGAAGTGTCAAGGTCAGGTGGAAGAGGCGGAGGAGGAGAACAAGGATGGAGGATAGCGTGAAGGCTCACCAGGCAATTATATCAAGATTAGGAGGTGATTTGAGATACGTGAGAGATATTGTACTCGCATGCTCATGCTCACAGGTAAAACAATCTGGCTTTCTCCCACTCACTCTCCCACACTCGAACACAAAGCCATATAATTTACTTTGGCATATAGAAAGACAAGCTTGCTGGTTGTCTTTATAGAAGTGTAGCGACACAGAAGGAAGCCAGACAGTCACAAATACAGATGTTCTGACAGTCCTGACAGGTGAAGAAATGTCTCCTCTCCTACTCTGTGTATATCTTTGTGTTTGATGGGACTGGGCTGTCTTGGAAGAAATTTGGGGAAATTTGCTGACATTTGATCATCTTTCATGACAAATGCATAAAACTGTCACAGCGGTGGGACCAAGCAGATAAGTGTAGCAGGATACGTCACTGTCCTTTTTTGAGGCAAGTCATGTCTAAGTCAAAAAAAATCTTAACATCAACACTCTTTCAATTCTACAGATATAGAGTAGAATACAGCTCAGGTGTACTGTGCTAGTGTCAGGCTGCTTTATATCTGCAATAGAAGCTGAAATAAAAAAAATGGCACAGTTTGACCTTTTCACCTAGAGTTCATTTGTCAGTGCTCATCAGTTCTGCTGAAGTACAGTTTGCACGCTCTCTCAACATTTGCATTTAGAAATGGCTACATTAGCTCATATCTTCAACCTCCCCACCCTTTAGTCAATTAAAGGGTTAATGACATGTCATAGAAGAAGGTTCATTCTAGGTTGACATGTACTGCTTCCAGACAACCAACCTTTAATCTAACCCGCTTAAATATGCATGAGCCCTCCCCAATGGGGTTTTAATGGCCCTTAGTTCCTCCCTCCATCTAAACTTGTATCCCTGCCCCCCGTTTCACAAACGAGATAGTGCACCTTGAGTTACCAAGACAATGCTTTGCTCAAGGTTCAGTGAAACAGAACATCCAGGGAAGCACTTGTCAAAAATGTGTCTTAGCTGCTGTGAGCAAACCTCTCCTGACCTCATATTAATAATAATGGTGGTCGACTCCTGTGATGCCAGTATGTAAATATCACATGTACTAAAATAATAATTCCCACTATAATGAGAGACGTTGCCTTATCTCAAATTTTCTGACAGGTGTGGTTTATATTCCCTGTATATGTACACAGTGTGTAGACAGTCCAGCCAGATGCCATTTATATATTATATTCATCAGCCATGTAGGCTGCAGGAGAGCTTTTATATGAATACTTATAGCTAACTGATATGGGGTCTTTGATGCCAATATATCTGAATCTGAACAATATACATAAACACACTCCATAAACAAACATGTTTGTAACAAAGCCGTGACAAAGAATATTTTATGGTAAACTTAATGTCAGTTACAGTTAACATTATTGACACTATTTAAATGATCTGTAGCCCGTTCAAAAAAGCAAAATGTTTGACATTACACTGTGCCTGTAGATTTCTAAAACTAGCAGTTCCTCCAAATGCCAAGCTAGCCATTATTCAAACTGTCTAAGGCCAATTTGTTACGAATAAAATATTTTAGCATGTAACTGACAGCTAACTGTATTTTTATACCATATTCTTTGTAGTCCTGTGTGAAAAAGTAACTAATTAACTTTTTTTATTTGTTGTGCTTATGTATTCTTTGTAGCATCTCATATTATCCAGACATTGAGTTTCTCACCTCATACTACTTAAGTTTCACGAATGCTTCCACTGTGACCTTTAAAGGCCAAGGCCTTGTCTCCAACCTTTATTTATTGTTTTCAGCTCACTGCATAGCTGTGCACATACACACGGTGAGGACAGCAGAAATGACCAAAGCGTTAAAAATGCAGCCTCATATGCTCTTAAATTTTGCTTATCTGACAGCATGTACTAAATATTTGTCATAAGCCAACACTGGGCGATAATTAGGCACCTGTTGATATACTGGGTAGTGGCTCCTCATCAGGGATTTGTGTTTTTAAAGTTAACATTGTCACATTCATTGTTGGCTCCGTGTTCAGTATGTACCCTTGCCTTGACTGACACTCCTTGGAGTAGAAATGTATTTAAAGTGAGTGGAACTTAGAAGCCATTGTTTTAAATTTGTCACTTTGGTCCATAATGAAACAGTATACATGTTTAGAAGCCTGTTGAATCCTCCATCCTTCCCTTTGGTACCCCTTCAACCCTCCTTCTACCTCTCGTGTCCCCAATGACCTGAGAGTATGTCGTCGTCGTCTAAAGGCATTTCTCTCATTATTTCTGGATCAATCGTGACCATATGTGTACCCTGGGAATGACAGCTGCATGGCCACTCAGTTATTGTAAACACGCCAATAATATCAATGATGGGAGGCTAAACAGTAGAGGTCGTTTGGATTGGCTCTAAACATGTCAATAGTGTTTATTTAAGAGACTGGCATGCAGCGACGTACAGCCCCACTGTTTCTCCATAGATCCATTTCAATGCATAGATGGAATCAATGTGGTAGCAAGCTTATGTAATTTGAGTATGAAGTGAGTGGTTTGCCCTTGCTTTTTCAATTTTCACACTGACCTCACACAGATCCCCACTAGAATTATAATGGAAAAAGTGGGATGGGAGCAGTGCTACAATGTAGGGGACAAGTCTCATTGCACTTGGGAAACAAGGTCATCCACTAACCTTCTGTCTCCAGCCGCAAAGCAAATACTCAAAGGAAAAGACCACCATTACCGGCTCCCCAAAGGGGTATCAAATCAATTCCCAGTGGGAACACAAACACGCAAACACACACCGCTCTCCCTCTGTGATACACACACACACACACACACACAGTAGCAGACATGTCCGCACTTCTCTCAATCCCTCTGACCTCACCTCAATTACCGGGAGACATCTTTGTTTGGGTTGCCGTGCCTAATTAGCATGGTTCACCACTGAGCAAGTGCTCGGTTAAATTCATTTATCAAACAGGCCTTGGACAATGCTTCATGTCACACCATTAGGATTGCAATCTCTCTCATCATCTCTCCAGCTCATTTCATGAAGCCATTTGACAGATCTGAGCGAGGGAACGAGCGAGGGAGGGAAGGGAAGAGCAGCATTATGGCGCGATGGACGGAAGGTAACAGCATGTAAAACAGAATGCTAGCGAGAGGATACTGAGCGAAACAGACAAATCATGTTAGCAGGAGATGCGAGGAACAGAGCAATAAGACGAGAAAAAAATGAGTGACAATGTTTTAGTAAGTGGCATATGGAGGAAGAGAGAGTGAGAGTAAATGAGGAAGGGAAGAGGAAAAAGCCTCTAAGGTATTCATATTGAGGCCAGTTTGAGTCAACAGTGTGTCTGTGTGTGTGTGTGTGTCTACATATATATATATATATATATATATATATATATGTGTATATGTATATATAAATGTGTATATGTATATATGTGCTGGCAGCCTGAATCCCTCCCTATCACGCCTTCCCCATGAGAACGCAGCGTAATAGGTCTTTGTACACACACACTGCCCATAGAGGCCACTGCAGGCTTCGACATACATCAAATATTCAAAGCGTCTTCTGTTCAGACACACACATCCTCAGACACTCTCACGCACCTTTTCTCACAGCCTCCAAGCCATAAATGTCAGTGTAGAAAGCAATCCTGGCACATCTCCCCCTCTGTTGCTGTCTGTCTCTGTTTTGCTCCTTCTTTTGCTAAAAGGGAATTTTGAATTGCTAGAGGATATTGTGAATCGTTTTTCAAAACATTATCATTTGTTATTTTTCACATGGTCTGCATATTGATGCATGGGTAAGAGAACGGACGGTGGGGGTTAGGGACCGAGGGAGACGACCGTCGGACAATCAGTCACAGCAAAGTAGCCTGCAATGACAAGTAGAAGGTCTGTGACATTTTTGACTGGACTTGATTGATGTGTTTTTGAAGTGCGGGGAGAGGAGACGGTGTCAAACTTCCTTTCTGGCACCGAGCAGATATATCACACATCACACTGCAGCGCTCAGCTGGGATCAGCGATATACTTTTAAACTGTGTGTGTGTGTGTGTGGATCTGCTGCACCAGCCCGTTGCTTCCCAATGAAAAAGAGGGAAAGCTCCCAGAATTTTGAATAGTTCTGCTGAACACCTTGAGTTAGATTTTCACAATTTGAGTTATTAAATGGCTTTCAAGTAAATAAAAGTGGACTTCTGTGAGGCTGCTATACCTTTACCATTTGTGTCATTGTGGTCGTTTGCATCGTTTCATCAGCTTTACCATAATGACCTTAACATCGTGTGCTTTAGACTTGAAGTTGAGCTTATCACAGTAATGTGAAAAAGCAACCTGTTGTTTGTAGTGGATCCATAATATAAGGTTTTCTCACAAGAATGGGTTGCAACATGTGCCACAGATGTGACATTCAGATCCTCTCAGCCACTATTCATCATTAGTATATATACTGGACTGAGTCTGAAAGCTATTGAGCTGTCCCATGAAGGGCAGCTGTAACTTCACATACTATTCTTGAGCTTGTGTCTTAGTTTTTTCTCCTCTTCTTTCTATGTTTTGTGCATGAGATGCATAGAAAAAGACTGGAAAGTAGAAATAATAAAAAAAATAAATGCTTTGAAAGTCATAGACATGCTTGAAGTTAAATACGTTTTGTGCAAGGTAGCAAACTCAAGTTCAACTTCTTTTGATCTTTATGTCAGTAGAGTCATTGTTTCATACATCACCTGCCTTGAGAAAGAAACTAAATATTCTCAGTGTTGTTACAGTAAAAAAAAAACAAAACTATGCTATGTTGGGTCCTTGAATTGATCCTGGAATTTGATGTGTAAGAGCTGTGGGACCAGGAGACCAGAAGCACTGCTGCTTGGCTGAAATGTGCTGCTTTGCTGTAATCCCAGGTTCTAAAGCTAGAGGTCCACTGAAAAAAATAAAAGGATAGTTACTCTAACATGACTCTGTATTTTATAAAAGAGAGCACTGGTAGTAAAGATGGAAAACAACTCATAGAATTTAGGTTTTATTTTCCACTTAGTATGAACCATGAAGTTCTAAAAATGAAGAGTCATGTTCTGTCTGCTCTCCTCCAGCTATTTTCTTCTGGTGCTCTATTTCACAGCGTTCTTTCTCTCAGTATAAAGAGTGGCAAGGCAAGGTGACATCTGAAAAGTGCATTTCCCTCTCCGTTCTGTCAATCTGTTCTTTTTCCTTACAGACAGCCCCCTCCATCTGCCACACACACACACACACACACACACACACACAGACACACACACACACCCTGCCCACTAACAATGATGTCCCCGGTTGCCGCTGGGGCTGTGTGTGTTTGGTAGACCAGACTGCGACCTCTGGACCTTTAAATGACAATGTGGGCTGCGGTGTGACCCGAGGGCCCATTAAGAGTCAAACCCAACACCAGATCTGTCACATACTCTCGTGTGACGAACTGTTGGACACAACGCTGTCACCTCCTGATGACAGGTTGTCAACACCTGTGTCAGGATGATCGATTAGCAGATTGAGTCCGGAAACCTTTTCCTCTCGCATGCTCGTCCCCCTTTAGACTGATTAAAACAGGGTTGCGATCATTTCTATTTCCTCGCACACAGACTGCAGGTCTGTTTATCTCCCTGGTGACAAAGTTTTGTTGCACGTTTGGAAGTTAATTGCCTGGCTCATTAGCTGTGTGTTTCTGTCTTCGAGCAGTGGGGGTTTTCATATTATCTTGTTATGGTGAGGTGTTTTACGGTGCGAACAGTGATTTCGCAACCTGAGGCATAAAATGGCCCGAGTGCTTTGGAGAGCCCTGTGTGATCTGTTCTTTCTCCTCATTCATTTTTAATGGCCTCTGAAAAGAACGCTTGTTTTCCATCACTACCTCCGTTTTGGCAGGGAGGTAAACAGATGGATACTGACAGTGAGCGAGCATCTCACAAGTGTCTCGCTCCACCATATCTCCTCCTTGACAGAATTCAGCAAGCCTTCACCCAGTTTTTCTTCTGTCCTGCGGGCAGCCAGTAAAATAAACGGCAAACATTATAGGGATTTATGTAGTGCAGAAATGGGGGGAAATAGCAGTATGAAATTGACAGCTTTTCTACCGCAGTCACAAATAATGGGGCTCTACGATGTGTTTGTTGCAGTTTGCGGTTCAGACAGCTCAGGATTTTATTGCTGCAGCTGCCTTTTAAAAAAAAGGGACGTGGTTTCAATCTTAAATGTTTCATAACTTCAAAAGAAACAACCTCCCGTCACTGTCTTCTCTCCTCTTCTCTGTGTTCCCATTGTATTTTGCATTTCAGCTGTTTTTCACATCCTCATTCTCCCATCCATTCCCAAAATTCAGAGTGACTCACTTGTCATTTAGGTGGTATTTGCTTTTGAAGACAGTCAGATATAATATAGTCTCTTTTCATCCTGGGTGTATAACAACAACAAAGCCATTGACAAATTGCTGTTATTGTGACTTTAAATGTGCACATAAACAACCAATGCATTAATCACTTTCTGCTGATGGCTTTTGATCAACAGAGAGAGATTGTGTTCAAGGACTTGTTGAAGGTCGCCATGTGCAGATCTGTGATTGCTGTGTAAATCGATTATGGCAACACCTCTCTCCAAGGATGCTGTCAGACAGCCAAGCAGCTCCAAGCAAGGCTTCAGAGCCAAGTGCCGTGTTTAAGACAGGAGATTAGTTATTGAACCCTACATACATCATAGACAAGCATACAAATTAAATGCATGTGATGTATGAAACACAGGCTTACATATTGTTTTGAGTCTCAAACCAGCATGCATACAAGTGTATACTGTAAATATAATATATATGGCATGGTATATGGTATCATGCAGTCAAGCAGCAGTTTTTACCACACTGCTGGTACCATAAAGGGCTGTTGCAAACATTTTTTGATAGAATTCAACAGGTAATATGAATGGATATTATCTGTGCAACTCACAATGATGGCATGTTGTTTGACAATTGCAGCTTTGTGGTGCTTTATAGCCATTTCCTGCAAACAAACTCACACATTATGCTATATATAAATATACATCACAAAATGGTAGGCAGTGTTGGAGACTACTCCATGAAGAACATTGAACTAAGCAGAGCTAGAAAAAAAACAGTGACAAATTGGATTTATATTCATCAGCAGTTGAGGAACATAATTACTGGATGTAAGTGGGTATATCAGCTTTATAAGGATCAGGGTTTTTCTACCCCCTAGTGCCCAGAAATAAAATTTTAGTAATGTGATAATGTTGAGTCAAGTCAAGTCAATTTTATTTGTATAGCCCAGTATCACAAATTACCTATTTGCCTCAGAGTGCTTTACAATCTGTACAGAATATGACACCCTCTGTTACAGATTACCCTCACGACTGAGGAAAAACTCCCCAAAAAAAACCTTTTAACAGGGAAAAAGTAAATGGAAGAAACCTCAGGAAGAGCAACAGAGGAGGGATCCGTCTTCCAGGATGGACAGACAATATCATGTGAACAGAATAACAACAATGAAAACACATTAACACTCAATATAACAACAGTTAATACATATAGAATTGTTTGAAAGTCTCCAAGGGGATGAAGAGCATCATCAAGCTGTAATACCTTCCTTGTACCTCACCTTACCTTGTAATGTTGGCTTCCTGATCAGCACCATCTTTGCTCATTTGGCTCTGGCATTGTAAAATCTCTTGATCTCTGCTCTTTTTTTGTTCCATAGCAAATTTACCACCTGTTGATGTATCTGATTGTCGGACATGTGTTGAGATATGTTTCTGGACAAGAAAGAGGGAACACTGAAGGATCACTGCAATGTCCTGCTGACAGCCTCGGGACCACTCTAGCCTTGTTTAAGTCTGTCCTGTCAGCTGCAGGGGGGATTTTGCAAAAGAGACTGATAGAAAGAGGAGGACACTGAAAGGTTTAGTGATGTAACAGGCGCTCGCATTGTGAAGGTAGAAAGTGAGAGGTGACTATGAAGAGTGAGGCATTTAGACGGACAAGAGCGACGGGTGCAGAGGGAGGATGAGAAAGAGAGCAGAGCCAGGTGACGTTACGTTCAGTCTTCTGAGAGGGATGTGGCTGTTTTGTCAGCTCCTACATGCTGAGGGTTATCAGTCTCCCTCAGCTGTGCCACCCAGCTGTCACACACTGCTATGCTCCACTCTGTCCTGGCATCCTGGCACATGGCTCCCCCTGCCCACCATTATCTCCCTGTGTGTGTGTGTATTGCACATATGTTAGTTGAAGATTATTAGCCTGAAAATTAGCAGGCTCACTTTATTTATGCAGCGTTAACTCCATGCCCTCTCCCCCGTGTCCAAGACAGTTGACTATCACTATCACTATGACGCTTCCCTCTGTCTTTTCATTAATCAAGACTGTACACGATGAAAGTTTTCTTTTCAAGGCAGTCTTGGAATCTGTCTGCAGTCATTTCCCAGTGGGAGCCATGTGCCTCTCCTAGACAGCAGACCAATCTGCAGTCCCCATTGCCCCTCTCACCATCCCAACCCCGCTGGGTAAGAGCCTCAATTACCCAGAGCCTATCACCGCAAACAGCCACTTTGCAGCCAACCACCTGTGACTCGAACTGTGGGAAGCTTTGGCTGCATGGGGTGTGTGTGGGGGGGGAGAACAGCCAAAGCCTTGGGCTAGCCAGCCAACCATTGATTAAGGGAATCAGTATTGATTAAGGGAGCAGGGGACATCTGGAATGGACCAATTTATGTCCCCACATCAATTATTCAAATGGCTGCCGCAGAATTGGATTAGAGGGCGATCTTTCTGCCATCATTTCTGTGCCTTTACAATCTGTGCCCTCTCAGCAAGCTGTCCTTACAAGTCTCCCGTCAAGTCGGCCCCTTGAAATGCAAACTTTTATTTTGCCTCATGGACGTTTACTCCACTGGCGTATGTCACTGTGCCCTGTTCAGATTTTCTCTGCAAAATGAAATTTATGGGTACAATGCTAGGACAAGCTTTTTCATAGCGCCCGATCACTGGCTGATGCCTATAGCTGGTTTCAGGCACACACTGTGTTGTCAGATTTGTTTCTCAGTTTGCCCTTCTGTTTGTGTTGACATCTTGAGGGCTTGAGTGCAGCACAGAATGGCACAGCCTGCTAAAGTCTTGGCCAGAGGGTTATTCATATTCATAGTGTTGGTGCTGGAGAAGCTGTGAAAATGTGCACAGCTTTGTTCACGTATGGTGTGTATTTTTTTTTTTGGTGGGGGTATTTGTGTTCATCCATGTGTGCCTGGCAGGATTCTGCTTTGTGTATTATGCAGCAGTCAGCCCACAGAGATGGGCCAGCACTGAGCCCAGCTGATGCGCTCCTGTCCACTGGAGACATGCTAACATGGTGGGAAGAGTGACTGAGGTAGTGACAAAAGCCCACAGGTGGCTGACTATGATAGAGGGCTGCCCTTTTGTCTGTCGCCCCACCGGAGCAGCTCATAGAAATGCTGATTCCTTTGACACAAATTGATGAATGAGTATATTTTTTTATCATGGGCAGTTCACTCTGCACTAAACGGCTCAGTACTGATCATTTTAGTGTGTTTATATCATTTTTCTCTTCAATATCAGAGAAGAAATTCTTAACATACATTACTTATTACTTGTGATATTTTTGCTCAATTTGTGGAGCTGATAATTATTTCTTTTTATCTGTGTGTAGCTAGTTCATTAACTGTGGTCACTGAGAATATGACAAGCTTATATAAAAATGAGGAATTCAGATGCAATAAAGTGCTAAATAATTACTTTAATTTCAGAGAGTTGCAAAACGAAGAGGTTATTTATGATTGGCAGTCATAATATTAGTGACCTACCAGATTATAACAAATGCCTGCGTTCTTTTAACTCGATTACTGTTTTTTTTCTGCTATGTAACCTGCCTTATGGCAGGTCTTATTGTAATAAAACAATGCTGACATTCTATTACTGAATTAATGACATGGAAGTTGTTTCAGTTAGTTGCCAAGGCAAACACAATTGAAAACACACCATACCATTACACACTAGCCACTTATATTGAACAGCTTTACAAATAGAAAGCTTGATTTTGCTCCATATTTTTTGTCATGGTGGTGTTTAGTGCTGTTGTCTCATAGAAAGAAGGTCCAGGGTTTTTTGGTTCAAGGCTAAAGGGTGTTTTGTAATGGTTTGTTTTGTTATGGTTGGCATGTTAATGGTTTTATTGTGAGGTGGGAAGAGCAGTAACAACTGTCACAGTGTTGAGCCAAATCAGTTACTGTCTGAAAACCAATTCCTCTTCCTGTAGCATACATGTTTCCACATGTATGCAGCAGAGGGATTTTCTAAGTTGTACCTGTCTGTTGCACAGCTATAATCCATTATCAACAGGAACAATGTGTTGGACATGTAAGCGGACAATAAAGTAATATTAAATTCAATGTACCCCTCAACCAGATAATCAATTTACTGTGTTGTATAGGCTCACACGGCTCTGGTAATTTGTGTTTCGTGAGAGCATATGGTGCTGGAGCCTAGGGAGCAAATGTGCAGTTTAGAAGGAATTGCATGGTTGTTATTGATTAGGAGTACGAGACGATTTCTGGAGACTGTAAAGCAGTGTACGTGGACTCGGATCAGCTGCCCCGAAGAAGAATTACTGACAAACCTTGTCTCAGCTTGAAGGCGTTCATACTCTTTGTTCTGAAACCTTCTGACAGTCTCAGATTTGTATCTTCATTCTCCATCTGTAGTGTTTAGGGTGTTTCTGGCTGTAACACTGAGTCTGTCTGATTTCTTTCCCACTCTATCACTGCTGCCACTAGAAACACAAATGTTTACAAAGACAGAGCAGACGGAGGAGGATGGGCTAATATCTGTAATTGCACCCATCTGTTTGCGTACAGTTGTCAATATCACTGAGTCCACTCCTGAAATTAGACCCATCAACCAGTGTCCAAGCTGCACTCCTATCATCAATGCATCCACCCTGCCACTCAGGCAGTCAACACAGCAGCCAGTTATCCACATGTCAGGAGCCACATGAGAAACCTCACTCCAAAACTCCAGAAATCACAGCAGTAACTAGATGTTTCAGTAACTGTTTCTGACAGTTCTCTGGCATCATCTGAAGTTACTGAAATGGAGTATTTTATTGCAAAATCCAAAACATTTCAACTGAGCTGACTGCTCACACTGTAACAGAATCATTCAAAAAAAAGCTTGAAAACACTCCTTTGTCTGAACAGTGAACAGATGAGTGACCTTTAAAATGCTGCAATCTTCTAAAATATATAATAAAAGGTAAGGAGAGATAATAAGAAAAGATTTAAACTCCAGTTTGACACCTCTAAGATAAAATCCCCTTCTTCTCCACTGCCGTCTTCATGCTCCATAACCAATGAGTATTAGAGATACATCACAAACATGAGACAGGCTGGCACCATTAGCCAGGCCAAAACCATTACTAAGCTTGAAGTGTTTTTATACTCCAAGATAACTGAACTGTATGTGCAATCCTTTTTTTCTGTAACATTAGTTTCCAGTCTGGGCCTGTTACTCAAACATGTCATTTTTGGTAAGAAAACTTTGCCACGGCAGCTGATAGAGTGGTATTAATCTTTTGAATTGTTCTGTTGACGGTAAATCTAATAGTCTCTTGTCTTGAAGATAAGTCTTATAAGCTGAGGTGGCCAGGGGATGAATATGGGTTCCCAAAGCTGCAGGTTCAGCATTATCGATTACCCAATCCTGTAACCCCTCATGGCCCAACACTTATTGCCTTAGCAGCACCCAACTCCTCCCTGTCTGTCCATCACTCTATCTCCATGTGAACACACCTAATGTATATATTTTTTTTCTTTCCTCATGGCCACATCACATCAGTGCGTTGATGTGATGCTGGGGTGGGGGTTTGGGGTGAAAGGGCTGCGGTGATCATGGGAGTGTGGAAAACCACCCCTGGTGCGAAGCAATCATAGCAGGCTCTCTATCATCCTGCCCCCTTCGCTACCTCTCAACCCATCACCCCTCAGAGTTGCCACTCTCCTCCCTTCCATTATTCCCACCTCACTAGTCAGGAAATTAGGGTGACACTTGGTGGCCCTCCCTCTTCTCCTACCTCTCTTTCTCCCTTTCCGTCCACCTTCCCTTTTTCTATTTCTCACCCATTACCCCCAGTTCACTGGTCAGTATATGGAGGGTGACACTGGGGCAATTCAATCTCTCGTCCCCGTCAGCCTCTCAGCCTTCTGGTATGCTGCAGCCTCTGGTCTATGGGCTTACCCCTCCAGCAGGTTGTCACTCTGTTATCTACACTTCACACCTTCCCCACCCTCCTTTGCTACACAGAACTTTCTATTTCCTCATCTGTCATTCCTGTTTTCCCATTTGCTTGTCTTTTTTTTTAGCTTACCTCTGACTTTTAAAGCCCTGTGTGTCTCACGGAAGGTGTTTCAAGATGGCCTTGTTGTACTGGGGTGGTGATATGCATCACTGTGCATCTGTATCAGTTGATGTTGCCAAAAAAAAAAAAAAAAAAAAAATGTCAGATGTGGAAGTGGTGTGCTTTGTGAGATAACGAAGCTGCCACTTGAGAAAATCAGAAAATGAGTACATTAAAATGTGTTCTATTGCATTTGATGTAATAAAATAAACCAGCTGTTTTCTGCAGTTGTGCTTTAAGGCAGGGATTTCCCTCTTTGATATCCTGAATGGCTTCAGGACTGCCAGGTTGGTTTCAAGAGATATAAGCTTATGGGTTCAACTAATCTTTAAGAAATACTGCCGTTAATTATTTTGGTAGCAGAGGTTGCTTTCCCTGCATTATAATGACCAGAGTTGCATCATGTCAAGAAACACCTCTCATTAAAACAGAGAAGGGTTTCAAACCAGCATGTTTCTCGACAATATAAATAAGATCCATGGATTTACCCCGCAGAGCTTACTTTACTGTACTGTAACTGAGATTAGGAGTTAAGCAGCATTTGCATCACTTTGAGTAGTAATAGGCTGTTTCAGAGCCAAACACAATGAGAGGTCCAGGCCCAGTAAAGCTTACCCATTAATTATAGTAGAAAATCCATCAGTTTCTACCTAAATCCAGCATGGAAGATGAAATGGTGAAGTTGTGTGTGAATTAATTTCCATATGTATGATATACATCCAGCCCTGCTGAAACCGTGTTTTGTTTTCTCAAGCTTTTCTCATTAAGAGAAGAGTTGGATGAATCTTTTTAAACAACTTATGCTGGAAAAATAGGAGTTTAGGAGTGTAATATAAAAGCATTCTTGCTGCACATCAACTTGCATAAGCATCTGGCTCCATAAATCTTAAAGTGCTATTATCAGCTGGCTCTAACAGACCAACCCAGTCTTCAAGTGTTATTGATTGCTGCTGGTGTGTGGTCCCTGCTTTGTTCATTCTGTTCCCAACTTGCAGGAATATTTGTTTTTGTCTTGCCCAGAGATGGCACGGCCATTAAAGTCAAATCTACTATGACGACAGTAGTTCTGACTGCATTAGCTAGTAGAATTAAAGAAAAGTAGAATAAAAGCACAAATGGGCAAACATTTGCACACAGAACATACTGCAAAAAAAGCCAGTGACCACCTATGCCCAGCGCCTGTGTGTGGTAAAATAACTAAAATTGAAAAAGAACCTTCTCTGTGTGTCCTCTTGAACTCCTCACTGCTGATTCTCTTTCTTTTCTGTGCAAAATTAGGCCACAGACTCGTGGCTGTCGTGGCACCTGTCATTAGAATAGAGAGGAAAGCCATCATTCAAGAATTCAGAGTAGTTTCATTTGTCTCTGCCTTGCTGTTGCTTATGGTTTTGTGCTGAGTATACTAATACACAGTGTGTGAGTAGCATAAGGTTTGAAATTTTGTCAGACAGAAAATATGTCCATACCTTTAAAGCCCTTGTAATTTCTAGTGTGGAGTGATGTTTAGCTCACCTGGTGGAGTGTGCACCTCACAGGCTGAAGACTTTTGATTTCAAACCACAGTACATTGCTGCACATAGTCCTCTGTTATTCTCCAGTTAATGTATGACTTGTATGAATGTCTGAATGTGAGACAAATTATACTAGTTTTCAGAGTGTTTTGACATATTTATGGCATGCTGTGACTTTTTAACTTTTGAGTGCTAGCTTTACAAAACAGGGTGCCTTGTGCCAGTGTTTTTGCCCATTTTGAGTCATATTTCAAGACCCACAGAATATTGTGTACAGTGTGTCTGAAGACATTGAATAGCTCAAGTGAAAGAAGAGACTTGCTATTTCATCATGACAAAACACTTGTTTTACCTTCTTCTGTTCTTGTTTATCAGAGGTAGAATATAGGCCACTTTAACCAAAATCACTACTTTTTGTCCAGAAACCATCCGTTTTGCTCTCTGATCGTAATTGTCTCCACTTCCTGCTTTGATCTCTGCGGCGTATACTGTCTCTTTATGCTCCGACTACATCATCCCAGAAGCCCCAAAATTACTCACAGGCTGCAGGAGACTGTCATTGGCGATCCGTTGCAGAAAAACCACTTTGACGTATTGTCGATGGCACTCAAGCTTTGGATTTTAAATGACTTAGAAATATGCCAGTGGCACTCAAAGAGTTAATGACATGATACACAATGACTGTTATTTTTTTCTACATACTATACTATCTATATACTATGCTATACATACTATAACTCACTCACGAACTCCTCTTCTTTGTAAATGCTGCAGGCAATGCCGTGTCACCAGTTCACCTGCAAGTCCTTGGACTGAGAGAGGAAGCCAGAGAACCTGGAGAGAACCCATGCAAGGGGAGAACATGTGAGGTAACAGCACTAATCATTTGTCAGTTGCCCAACCAGAGCACCTTAAAAAAAATCCTAGGTTGGCATGTTGAATATTTCATGAAACTAGTCTTATTATAGCATTCCCTGAATAGTAACAAAAGCAAAAATGTCTCTTGCTAAATGTTGAAAGAAATGCAAAAAAGCCATTTTATAGCATATCGAAAATTGTCAAAAAATGTCATACTATAGAAAGTCATCAGAAAGTTATTATAGTGCATATCACAATATGTTGAAGTACATTTTGAAAATAAACCAGGTGTTTTATTTTGTCGAATTGTTTCGGCAGGTGTCGGCAGCGTTTCCGCACTAACTGGAAATTGACACATTGATTGAATGGAAATGCATTGGGTGCGACAAAACGTCAGCGTTGTTCCACATCCAGTGGAAATTAGGGGTTAGATTAACAAAATACAAGGTGACTTCTGGGATCCTTACAAGGTGACAGAGAATTACAAAGTGGCAGCAAGTAACAAGTCACCACACTGAAAGTTAGTGGCATGTGGACTGAGGGACTGGCACTCTTTAAATAGATCCTCCTCCATCAAGCTGAACAGCAGGGGTTAGTGGGGAGTCATGCAGCCACGCCTCTGCAGACAGGGATCAAATCCTTATGTTGGCACCTCACATCCTAATTAGCATGGCAAAGACAAGGGACAGGCAGTGTACACATTAGCGGCCACGGGTTATGTTATAACATTTAGAAAATAGTCAAAAAAAAAGTCAGAAGTTTTAAAAGGTCCTAAAAGGTCATCAGAAAGACTTATGATAGTGTGTTGAATGATTTCATAGTACAATATGTTGAAATATCTTGTCAAAAAGCCATTATATAGCATTTTGAAATTTGGTAAAAAAAAATGTCATACTATAGCATGTCAAAAAAGTCAAAAAAATTTAAATTTTAAAAGATTTAAAAGATTTAAAAATGCTATAAAAGGCATTTTTTACAACTATATTCAACATATTCTGTTATCAAGTCATTCTACAGGCTATAATAAGTCTATTTCATGACTTTTTAGGAAAACTTAAAAAATTATATTTTTTGACTTTTTCGACATACTCATTTGATAACAGAATATGTTGAATATAGTTGTAAAAAATACCTTTTATAGCATGTTGAAAATTGTAAAAAAAAAGTCATACTATAGTATGTTGAAAAAGTCAAAAAATTTCATTTTTTAACATGTCCTAAAAAGTCATTAAATAAACTTATTATAGCCTGTAGAATGATTTGATAGCAGAATATGTCGAATATAGTTGTAAAAAATGCCTTTTATAGCATGTTGAAAATTGTCAAAAAAAAGTCATACTATAGTATGTCGAAAAAGTCAAAAAATGGCAATTTTTAAGTTTTCCTAAAAAGTCATTAAATAGACTTATTATAGACTGTAGAATGATTTGATAACAGAATATGCTGAATATTGTTGTAAAAAAGGAATTTTATAGCATGTTGAAAATTGTCAAAAAAAGTCATACTATAGTATGTCGAAAAAGTCAAAAAATGACAATTTTTAACATGTCCTAAAAAGTCATTAAATAGACATATTTTAGCCTGTAGAAGGATTTGATAACAGAATATGTTGAATATTGTTGTAAAAAAGGCATTTTATAGCATGTTGAAAATTGTCAAAAAAGTCATACTATAGTATGTCGAAAAAGTCAAAAAATGACAGTTTTTAACATGTCCTAAAAAGTCATTAAATAGACATATTATAGCCTGTAGAATGATTTGACAACAGAATATGTTGAATATGTAAAAAATGCATTTTATAGCATGTTGAAAATTGTCAAAAACAGTCATACTATAGTATGTTGAAAAAGTCAAAAAATTTCATTTTTTAACATGTCCTAAAAAGTCATTAAATAAACTTATTATAGCCTGTAGAATGATTTGATAGCAGAATATGTCGAATATAGTTGTAAAAAATGCCTTTTATAGCATGTTGAAAATTGTCAAAAACAGTCATACTATAGTATGTCGAAAAAGTACAAAAAATGACAATTTTTAACATGTCCTGAAAAGTCATTAAATAGACATATTTTAGCCTGTAGAAGGATTTGATAACAGAATATGTTGAATATAGTTGTAAAAAATGCTTTTTATAGCATGTTGAAAATTGTCAAAAAAAGTCATACTATAGTATGTTGAAAAAGTAAAAAAAATGACAATTTTTAACATGTCCGAAAAAGTCATTAAATAGACAAATTTAGCCTGTAGAAGGATTTGATAGCAGAATATGCTGAATATTGTTGTAAAAAAGGCATTTTATAGCATGTTGAAAATTGTCAAAAAAAAAGTCATACTATAGTATGTCGAAAAAGTCAAAAAATGACAATTTTTAAGTTTTCCTAAAAAGTCATGAAATTGACTTATTTTAGCCTGTAGAATGATTTGATAACAGAATATGTTGAATATAGTTGTAAAAAATGCCTTTTATAGCATGTTGAAAATTGTCAAAAAAAGCCATACTATAGTATGTCGAAAAAGTCAAAAAATGACAATTTTTAACATGTCCTAAAAAGTAATTAAATCGACTTATTATAGCCCGTAGAATGATTTGATAACAGAATATGTTGAATATTGTTGTAAAAAAGGCATTTTATAGCATGTTGAAAATTGTCAAAAAAAGTCAGACTATAGTATGTCGAAAAAGTCAAAAAATTACAATTTTTAACATGTCCTAAAAAGTCATTAAATAGACATATTTTAGCCTGTAGAAGGATTTGATAATACAATATGTTGAATATTGTTGTAAAAAAGGCATTTTATAGCATGTTGAAAATTGTAAAAAAAGTCACACTATAGTATGTCGAAAAAGTCAAAAAATATAATTTTTTAAGTTTTCCTAAAAAATCATTAAATAAACCTTTTATAGCCTGGAGAATGATTTGATAGCAGAATATGTTGAATATAGTTGTAAAAAATACCTTTTATAGTATGTTGAAAATTGTCAAAAAAAAAGTCATACTATAGTATGTCGAAAAAGTCAAAAAATGTCATTTTTTAACATGTCCTAAAAAGTCATTAAATAGACTTATTATTGCCTGTACAATGATTTGATAACAGAATATGCTGAATATTGTTGTAAAAAAGGCATTTTATAGCATGTTGAAAATTGTCAAAAAAAGTCATACTATAGTATGTCGAAAAAGTCAAAAAATGACAATTTTTAAGTTTTCCTAAAAAGTCATTAAATAGACTTATTATAGCCTGTAGAATGATTTGATAGCAGAATATGTTGAATATAGTTGTAAAAAATAACTTTTATAGCATGTTGAAAATTGTCAAAAAAAGCCATACTATAGTATGTCGAAAAAGTAAAAAAATATCATTTTTTAAGTTTTCTTAAAAAGTCATTAAATAGACTTATTATAGCCTGTAGAATGATTTGATAACAGAATATGTTGAATATTGTTGTAAAAAAGGCATTTTATAGCATGTTGAAAATTGTCAAAAAAAGTCATACTATAGTATGTCGAAAAAGTCAAAAAATGACAATTTTTAACATGTCCTAAAAAGTCATTAAATAAACTTATTATAGCCTGTAGAATGATTTGATAACAGAATATGCTGAATATTGTTGTAAAAAAGGCATTTTATAGCATGTTGAAAATTGTCAAAAAAAGTCATACTATAGTATGTCGAAAAAGTCAAAAAATGACAATTTTTAAGTTTTCCTAAAAAGTCATTAAATAGACTTATTACAGCCTGTAGAATGATTTGATAACAGAATATGCTGACTATTGTTGTAAAAAAGGAATTTTATAGCATGTTGAAAATTGTCAAAAAAAAAGTCAGACTATAGTATGTCGAAAAAGTCAAAAAATGACAAATTTTAAGTTTTCCTAAAAAGTCATTAAATAGACTTATTATAGCCTGGAGAATGATTTGATAGCAGAATATGTTGAATATAGTTGTAAAAAAATGCCTTTTATAGCATGTTGAAAATTGTCAAAAAAAAGCCATACTATAGTATGTCGAAAAAGTCATAAAATGACAATTTTTAACATGCCCTAAAAAGTCATTAAATAGACTTATTATAGCCTGTAGAATGATTTGATAACAGAATATGCTGAATATTGTTGTAAAAAAGGCATTTTATAGCATGTTGAAAATTGTCAAAAAAAGTCATACTATAGTATGTCGAAAAAGTCAAAAAATGACAATTTTTAACATGTCCTAAAAAGTCATTAAATAGACATAGCCTGTAGAATGATTTGATAACAGAATATGTTGAATATAGTTGTAAAAAAAGCATTTTATAGCATGTTGAAAATTGTCAAAAAAAGTCATACTATAGTATGTCGAAAAAGTCATAAAATGACAATTTTTAACATGCCCTAAAAAGTCATTAAATAGACTTATTATAGCCTGTAGAATGATTTGATAACAGAATATGTTGAATATAGTTGTAAAAAAGGCATTTTATAGCATGTTGAAAATTGTAAAAAAAGTCATACTATAGTATGTCGAAAAAGTCAAAAAATGCCAATTTTTAACATGTCCTAAAAAGTCATTAAATAGACATATTATAGCCTGTAGAATGATTTGATAACAGAATATGTTGAATATTGTTGTAAAAAAAGCATTTTATAGCATGTTGAAAATTGTCAAAAAAAGTCATACTATAGTATGTCGAAAAAGTCAAAAAATGCCAATTTTTAACATGTCCTAAAAAGTCATTAAATAGACATATTATAGCCTGTAGAATGATTTGATAACAGAATATGTTGAATATAGTTGTAAAATATGCCTTTTATAGCATGTTTAAAATTGTAAAAAGTCATACTATAGTATGTCGAAAAAGTCAAAAATGTCATTTTTAAACATGTCCTAAAAAGTCATTAAATAGACATATAGCCTGTAGAATGATTTGATAACAGAATATGTTGAATATAGTTGTAAAAATGCCTTTTATAGCATGTTGAAAATTGTAAAAAAAGTCATACTATAGTATGTCGAAAAAGTCAAAAAATGACAATTTTTAATATGTCCTAAAAAGTCATTAAATAGACATATTATAGCCTGTAGAATGATTTGATAGCAGAATATGTTGAATATAGTTGTAAAAAATAACTTTTATAGCATGTTGAAAATTGTCAAAAAAAGCCATACTATAGTATGTCGAAAAAGTAAAAAAATATCATTTTTTAAGTTTTCCTAACAAGTCATTAAATAGACTTATTATAGCCTGTAGAATGATTTGATAACAGAATATGTTGAATATTGTTGTAAAAAAGGCATTTTATAGCATGTTGAAAATTGTCAAAAAAAGTCATACTATAGTATGTCGAAAAAGTCAAAAAATGACAATTTTTAACATGTCCTAAAAAGTCATTAAATAAACTTATTATAGCCTGTAGAATGATTTGATAACAGAATATGCTGAATATTGTTGTAAAAAAGGCATTTTATAGCATGTTGAAAATTGTCAAAAAAAGTCATACTATAGTATGTCGAAAAAGTCAAAAAATGACAATTTTTAAGTTTTCCTAAAAAGTCATTAAATAGACTTATTACAGCCTGTAGAATGATTTGATAACAGAATATGTTAAATATAGTTGTAAAAAATACCTTTTATAGCATGTTGAAAATTGTCAAAAAGAAAGTCATACTATAGTATGTCGAAAAAGTCAAAAAATGGCAATTTTTAAGTTTTCCTAACAAGTCATTAAATAGTCTTATTATTGCCTGTAGAATGATTTGATAACAGAATATGCTGAATATTGTTGTAAAAAAGGCATTTTATAGCATGTTGAAAATTGTCAAAAAAAGTCATACTATAGTATGTCGAAAAAGCCAAAAAATGACAATTTTTAACATGTCCTAAAAAGTCATTAAATAGACATATTATAGCCTGTAGAATGATTTGATAACAGAATATGTTGAATATTGTTGTAAAAAAGGCATTTTATAGCATGTTGAAAATTGTCAAAAAAAGTCATACTATAGTATGTCGAAAAAGTCAAAAAATGACAATTTTTAACATGTCCTAAAAAGTCATTAAATAGACATAGCCTGTAGAATGATTTGATAACAGAATATGTTGAATATAGTTGTAAAAAAAGCATTTTATAGCATGTTGAAAATTGTCAAAAAAAGTCATAATATAGTATGACGAAAATGTCATAAAATGGATATTTTTAAAATGCACTAAAAAGTCATTAAATAGACTTATTATAGCCTGTAGAATGATTTGATAACAGAATATGTTGAATATAGTTGTAAAAAAGGCATTTTATAGCATGTTGAAAATTGTAAAAAAAGTCATACTATAGTATGTCGAAAAAGTCAAAAAATGCCAATTTTTAACATGTCCTAAAAAGTCATTAAATAGACATATTATAGCCTGTAGAATGATTTGATAACAGAATATGTTGAATATTGTTGTAAAAAAAGCATTTTATAGCATGTTGAAAATTGTCAAAAAAAGTCATACTATAGTATGTCGAAAAAGTCAAAAAATGCCAATTTTTAACATGTCCTAAAAAGTCATTAAATAGACATATTATAGCCTGTAGAATGATTTGATAACAGAATATGTTGAATATAGTTGTAAAAAATGCCTTTTATAGCATGTTTAAAATTGTAAAAAAAAAGTCATACTATAGTATGTCGAAAAAGTCAAAAAATGTCATTTTTTAAACATGTCCTAAAAAGTCATTAAATAGACATATAGCCTGTAGAATGATTTGATAACAGAATATGTTGAATATAGTTGTAAAAAATGCCTTTTATAGCATGTTGAAAATTGTAAAAAAAGTCATACTATAGTATGTCGAAAAAGTCAAAAAATGACAATTTTTAATATGTCCTAAAAAGTCATTAAATAGACATATTATAGCCTGTAGAATGATTTGATAACAGAATATGTTGAATATAGTTGTAAAAAATGCCTTTTATAGCATGTTGAAAATTGTCAAAAAAAGTCATACTATAGTATGTCGAAAAAGTCATAAAATGACAATTTTTAACATGCCCTAAAAAGTCATTAAATAGACTTATTATAGCCTGTAGAATGATTTGATAACAGAATATGTTGAATATAGTTGTAAAAAATACCTTTTATAGCATGTTGAAAATTGTCAAAAAAAAAGTCATACTATAGTATGTCGAAAAAGTCAAAAAATGGCAATTTTTAAGTTTTCCTAACAAGTCATTAAATAGTCTTATTATTGCCTGTAGAATGATTTGATAACAGAATATGCTGACTATTGTTGTAAAAAAGGAATTTTATAGCATGTTGAAAATTGTCAAAAAAAAAGTCAGACTATAGTATGTCGAAAAAGTCAAAAAATGACAAATTTTAAGTTTTCCTAAAAAGTCATTAAATAGACTTATTATAGCCTGGAGAATGATTTGATAGCAGAATATGTTGAATATAGTTGTAAAAAAATGCCTTTTATAGCATGTTGAAAATTGTCAAAAAAAAGCCATACTATAGTATGTCGAAAAAGTAAAAAAATATCATTTTTTAAGTTTTCTTAAAAAGTCATTAAATAGACTTATTATAGCCTGTAGAATGATTTGATAACAGAATATGTTGAATATAGTTGTAAAAAAATGCCTTTTATAGCACGTTTAAAATTGTAAAAAAAAGTCATACTATAGTATGTCGAAAAAGTCAAAAAATGTCATTTTTTAAACATGTCCTAAAAAGTCATTAAATAGACATATAGCCTGTAGAATGATTTGATAACAGAATATGTTGAATATAGTTGTAAAAAATGCCTTTTATAGCATGTTTAAAATTGTAAAAAAAAAGTCATACTATAGTATGTCGAAAAAGTCAAAAAATGTGATTTTTTAAACGTCCTGAAAAGTCGTTAAATAAACTTATTATAGCCTGTAAAATGATTTGATAGCAGAATATGTCGAATATAGTTGTAAAAAATGCCTTTTATAGCATGTTGAAAATTGTCAAAAAAAAGTCATACTATAGTATGTCGAAAAAGTCATAAAATGACAATTTTTAACATGCCCTAAAAAGTCATTAAATAGACTTATTATAGCCTGTAGAATGATTTGATAACAGAATATGTTGAATATTGTTGTAAAAAAGGCATTTTATAGCATGTTGAAAATTGTAAAAAAAAGTCATACTATAGTATGTCGAAAAAGTCAAAAAATGCCAATTTTTAACATGTCCTAAAAAGTCATTAAATAGACATATTATAGCCTGTAGAATGATTTGATAACAGAATATGTTGAATATAGTTGTAACAAATGCATTTTATAGCATGTTGAAAATTGTCCAAAAAAAAGTCAGACTATAGTATGTCGAAAAAGTCAAAAAATGACAATTTTTAAGTTTTCCTAAAAAGTCATTAAATAGACTTATTGTAGCCTGGAGAATGATTTGATAGCAGAATATGTTGAATATAGTTGTAAAAAAATGCATTTTATAGCATGTTGAAAATTGTCAAAAAAAGCCATACTATAGTATGTCGAAAAACTCAAAAAATATCATTTTTTAAGTTTTCTTAAAAAGTCATTAAATAGACTTATTATAGCCTGTAGAATGATTTGATAACAGAATATGTTGAATATAGTTGTAAAAAAATGCCTTTTATAGCACGTTTAAAATTGTAAAAAAAAGTCATACTATAGTATGTCGAAAAAGTCAAAAAATGTCATTTTTTAAACATGTCCTAAAAAGTCATTAAATAGACATATAGCCTGTAGAATGATTTGATAACAGAATATGTTGAATATAGTTGTAAAAAACGCTTTTTATAGCATGTTTAAAATTGTAAAAAAAAGTCATACTATAGTATGTCGAAAAAGTCAAAAAATGACAATTTTTAACATGTCCTAAAAAGTCATTAAATAAACATATTTTAGCTTGCCGAAGGATTTGACAGTAGCAAATGTCAAAAATAGTTGCAAAAAATGTCTTTTATAGCATCTTGAAAATGATCAAAAAAGTCATACTATAGTATGTCGAAAAAGTGAAAAAATTACAATTTTTAACACGTCATAAAAACTGATCAGATAGTCTTAATTATAGTATTTTGAATGGTTTCATGACAGAATATGCTGAAAAAAGTTGTAAAAAATACCTTTTATATTGCTACGTCCCTGTAGGAGTGAGGGATGAACATCAGCCGGTGCTGTGGCATGAAGTAGTTGTTTATTAAATAAGGACAGTATTACAGGAACAACAAACAAGGACAGGTGACGGGTTGTGGGTGGCACCAAAAATCAAACAAAAAAAAGAAAACTCACTATATTAATTAAAAATCACAGCCTAAGCTGGAAACTATTCTTCAGACACTTTCCAACATAAATGCCTCTTATGATTCTAAACTATACAAAAATATACAAAGCTGCCAACACTCTACCTAACAGCAATTAAACAGAAGACTCCCTGATTAAATCAGTAATTAACTAATCCTGCTCAGTCCTACCTAACAATTTCTGTGCCAAAACTAAACAAAGGAATAAAAGTTTCACAAAGTAGTGTGCTTACAATAATCACACACGAGCACACAACTTCACAAAGGAGATGGACTGCTCAAGAGAAATCACAGCCATCCTGTTCTGAGCCCCACCCCATGGCCACTTTTCGTCCCCTACACACTAGCCCTCCATTTGCATGTCCTCACGGAGGCTCCGCCATATTAAGGGCTGTCCCAAACCACTCAGGGCGGGGGGGCGAGTGGACCATTGAGCCCTTAAATAGCGAGTCTGCATCGATGCACACTTAGCACAGCTTTAGCAGGAAGTGCGACGGTAAAATGAAGGAGGAAACAACATAGACATTTAAGTTCCGCATGATTTCCAGTATGTCCCTCACACCTTTGTCACACTGAAAGAAAATGAAACTCAAGGCGTGATTTGGAAAGATAAAAACAGACAAACCTAACAAATCTTACTCTGAGCTGACGTTTGGTTTGATTTTGCAGCCCTGGCTAATCAAACTGTGAGAACAACTGCCAGCAAAATTCATCTGGCTTCATTTGTTTGAATGGAAATATCAAATTGTGCTGGAGTTGAAAGACTTGTGGAATCACTCAAAATGATTTGATATATATAATGCATCTTTCTGTTGTCATGGCGACGGTGGCTTCCCTTTTCCGGTGGCGTGACGAGGGCGTCCCATACCAGCTCATCTTATTTATACCTTTCCTCTTCATTTAAAGTGCCCTCCACAGCTGCGAGTGTGACTTCATTTGGAGTGACACTCGCTGGTGAAGGGCTAGTGTGTAGGGAGCAGGTTGGGATTGGGCCATAGTCTCCCGCTGTCTCCTTTTGCCGCTGGAGTGGTGAAGCAGGGTGACATCACCATGGAGGAGGCGTGGTTGAAGGTGGTCGCTGCAGAGCTGACGGACCAATCAGGGCTCTGGATCGTTCGGGGCAGCGGACCAATCCTTGGGCAGGGCTGTTGAACAAAGTTTCACACCAAAAACAATCCATACCAGTAACATGTGGCATGTTGAGAATTCTAACTTTTAAAATGTCATAAAAAGTCATTAAATAGACATATTTTAGCCTGTAGAATGATTTGATAACAGAATATGTTGACTATAGTTGTAAAAAAAATGGCTTATATAGCATGTTGAAAATTGTCAAAAAAGTCATACTATAGTATGTCGAAAAAGTCAAAAAATGACTATTTCTAAAATGTCATCAGAAAGACATTAGAATGTATTGAATGATTTAGTAGCACAATTTGTTGAAATATCTTGCCAAAACCCTGAAAAAAGCCTGATTACAGTATGTTTAATAACTTCAGAGTGAAATATGTTGAAAAAAGTTGCACAAAAGTTGTAATATAGCATGTCCAATATTGTTGGAAAAATGTCACTAAAATTAAAATTAAAAAATTGTGTAGCAGGTGAAAATTTTCATTAAAAAAGTAATAATAGTTGTAGTCTCTCTAATGTTAAATCCTAAACATTTACACATGGATGTAGAGTTTCACCTTCACCTTTTCCAGCCAAATTCATGCACGTTTAAGCATTTTCAAAGGATTCCAGGTACCATAAACTGTGGTAAATTATATTTCCAACTGTTGTCTGACTGGTTGATTATGATTTAATTTCTTTCTCAGAAGTATAATTGCCATTTTTTTTTTACATTTCTATTATATCTAGCAGGGTAGACTACTGTAATACTCACCTGTCTGATCTAGTGAAAGCAGTTCTACATCACCTCCAGCTGATTGAGAACTCTGCAGCTCCACTGCAGATTTGCACAGTTGCACATAATTTTATTACTTTAATTACCTTATTTTGGTATTTTATTAATGACACATTTTATTGTTAGTTTGTGGTATTTAATCAATCACTTATACAATTTGTGTTACATTTTTTATCCTTTTATTGTCTCAGCTTCACTGGCCTCAAATTATCACACTGTTAAAGTGTTTTTGTCTGCTCTGTTTCTTCCTTCCTTCCTTTTGTACCTGTTTTGTCCTGTAGGGGAGCTGGTTGTGGAAACATGAGGTGGGAGGTCACTGGAGAGGAAGAAGCAATCAAAGACCTGGTGTGTAATTCAAAGACATGAGGAGGAAATGGTGAAGGAGAAACTGACTGGAAAGTGTTTGCTTAAAAAAAAAAAACAAAAAAAAAAAACACTAGTGCCATGGAAGCTGGACGTGTGGGTGTTTGTTTCACATGTGGATCTTTATTTTATTAATTCCTGCGGCAGCAGAAGCAGCACCTGTAACCCAGAGACAGAGGACTTCATCCTGGTGCTTTGGATCACATGATGGCAGCAGTCACACCTGGATGAGAGGTGAGTGGTGGCCTGCTGGAGTCAGACCATAGCAGAGGTTTTACCTCAGTTTGGTGAAGCGACTTGAGGTGTGTAGAGTCACTGTGTACTCCACCTACACTGCCTGGCCAAAAAAAAAAAAGTCGCCACCTGGATTTGACTAAGCAAATATGTACGAGCCTCCTATTGGATAATTACTGCAGGTTCAGCAACAATATATGCTCAAAGAATGAGGTCAACTGACTACCTGAATATACTGAATGAGCAGGTTTTTTTCTTTCCTGATGGCACGGGCATATTCCAAGATGACAATGTCAGGATTCATCGGGCTCAAATAGTGAAAGAGTGGTTCAGAGAGCATGAGTCATCATTTTCACCACAGAGTCCAGACCTTAACCCCACTGAGAATCTCTGGGATGTGCTGGAGAAGACTCTACCATCATCAGTGCAAGATCTTGGTGAAAAATGAATGCAGCACTGGATGGAAGTAAATCTTGTGACATTGCAGAAGCTTATCGAAACAATGCCACAGTGCGTAATCAAAGCTAAAGGTGGTCCAACGAAATATTAGAGTGTGTGAGCTTTTTTTTTTGGGCCAGGCAGTGTATTTCAGTTTGGGCAGAGATAAGAGCAGGTTTCAGTGAAACTCTCCATTTGAAGTAATAGAAGTGGTAAACTTGTGACACAAAGTTCTACACAGGGGCCATCTATGTTCTGAGCTCCCATTAAAAAGTTGCAGTGACCATAAAATAAGTTATACTACAAATGAAATGTAGTGAGAGGAAAATGATTTTTGTTGTTTTAACAACTAGAACACATGAAAATGTTTAACTCATTTCAGTTTTTACTACTATGTTTAAATTAATTCCTCTGTTTTCATTCCTTTTGACAGCTTCTGGAAGCTTCCTCCCAACACCCTGGAGACATAATCCAGTGAGTGCAGAGCGAGGTAACAGAATATTTTTTAATGTGTTAGATAGTGTGGCGTCTTAGTTTGGCCCTATAAACATTCATCTTCCTACTAATGGATTAATGAGAGCTCACAGGGTCATTTCTTAAATTTCTTTTGGTCGCCATAACCTAAAGATTACACAGTCAATTTGCTCTAGTCATAAGTTCTGGCTTATGCATTGTTGCAACAACTTTGGGGTTGTTACCGTTTGTTTCACAGGTTTGGTGCTAAACTGAAACTTTTTTATCACCTCAGAATTGATGGAAATGACCCAGGCACAGTACCACATTAAGACACCAAGACCTGGAGGAGCATTGTGGGAAAAAAACTGTGTGATTTGGTATCAAAAAGCTGCAATATTTGGAGATTTCTGCATTTTTTGTTGCTGCTGGATGTTGAGCACTGCTCAGAATGTCCTACACCCTGTGAATGTCTCTGTAGCTCTGTAGTCAGAGGTTGAGGCTGATTATCCTGGAGGTCACAGTTGCTAATTTTACAGTGACATCAGTTTGTTTTTTTATTAAAAAAAAAAAAAAAAAAAGCCTTACTCTATGAAACTGCTACTATGGGGATTAACATCAGCAATACACAAGAGGCTTAGCTTTCCAGTCTTGACGTCAAGGAACCCCTTTGAAAGTTGTTGTCAGAATTTAGCTGAACTTGGGAGTTGTAGTTTCTTATGATGTGGCGTCACTAAAGCTTTATAAAAACAAAGTGAAGTCAGCCAAAGGAGTGGAGGAGAAGCTGTACTGGGGTCAGTTTTTAGATTGAAGAATACAAGATGAAACTAGAAAACTTATTTTGATACCAAATCACAGCGTGGTGTTTCCTTTGTGCCTTAATGTGGTATAAATAAGCTCTAAGACTAGCTGCACGTTCACTGTTTACTTTAATGAATTAAGTCATTCATGACTTGAACAACAGGCGGCTCTGAGCTCTGTCTCAAATTATATTACACAGCTAACAAACATGCAATCACAGCATTTCATTCAAAAATGCGTTTGACTCTAAAATAATTTTATTTCTACAGAGAAACTTCTGTGGTGGTGTTTCCTTGTGATGAACAGTAGGGGGCGTAATCTGTGTCGTATACAGATTAACAGACACAATATGCATAACTGCATGGAAATGACTTAGTGGAATGAGTTGCACCATCATGCCATCAGTCTGATCCTTCCTTCCACATACAGTGTTGCGTGTCTGTCAGCCACTGTGATGTAAATCAGGTGTTTCCTCTCCAGACTGATGCTGACCTCCATCCAGAGTTCAGACCCATCCTCTGACTACTGGCAGGTACCTGCTCATGTTTTACACATCTCAACAAGCTTCCATGTAGATCACATTATCAGGGTAAGCGCTCTTCCATCAGAGAGGAGATTCCTAAACTCCACCCTGGTGCTACTTCAGATAAACATTATTTCATCTTTCATGTTAATGATTTTATTCTTTATCTGTTCCTGATAAGGTGACCATCCAGACGTGGGTCTCCTCTCCTGAGTGAGTGCATTTTCTCCCAACAACACTGGTTTTACCAATTATAGCAGGCATTTTCTAAGATGACTTACTTTCTTTAACACTGGATGATTGTCTGGCTTCTCCTCCAGTGCAGCTGGTAGCGCTCCATCAACATTCCCTTATTGAATATGGCTTAAATACAAAATATTGTTACATGTACTCTTGATTTGTCACCAAATCCTCCACCATGTCTTGTCCTGTTTGACTCTGCGCTGAGATTTCGTACAGACACTTTCAGTTTGTAGCGTCCATTGTCCTGTTAATGAAATGGGTTTTACTCCTGCAAGTAATGTAATCGTATGCTGACGACTGGGTCAAACCTAATAACCAACATCATGCTGTTACCCAGCCCTACATGCTCAAGTACAAAGAGTTTCTAGATGTATATATTGTCCACTGTGGTTTGGCTCTTTAAAAAAAAAAACCATTTAGTTAATTTTCACCTATCAGTGTTTTCAGTACATAGAAGGATAATGGACGCTACAAAGTGAAAGTATCTGTGGTGAGACGAGCAGAAGTCTGACAGATTTAATTAGTCAACGAGGCTATCACTGTGCAGAGGACAGCGATCAACACCAGCTATCCAATGTTAAAGGAGAACTTTGGCCAATTTCTACGTATTTACTAAGCTATGCTTGACTGTTAGTACCCAAGACACCTCAATTTTTGGTCCGACCCTGATGGCGTTCTTGAGCGGCGTGGTAGTCTGGACAGCTAACTCATGGGGGCAGTAGTTTCATTATGTTTCAAACGTCTTAACATACTCCAAATATCACCCCAAAATATATGCAGCATCAGCAGACACCTAACAATGCAGCACCGTAGCATGTATGACTCTGAGTAGAAAAGTGGTTAAATCAGTGTGTTTGTGTAAGCAGTGACATACCGCTTTGTTTACAGCCTTGTCTTCTGGTAATCCAAACAAGTCAATCCATCGAGTTTGCAGACAAATCATATTCCAGCATTTTTGTTTCTCTGTTCTTACATTAGTGACAGGCTGTAACATGGTCAGTAATGTATGAACAGTGACTTGTTTGGACTACCAGAAGACAAGGCTGTAAACAAACCAGTGTGTCACTGCTTACACAAACACACTGACTTAACCACTTTTCTACTCAGTTTGAGTCATACATGCTACGGCGCTGCGTTGTTAGGTGTCTGCTGATGCTGCATATCTTTTGGGGTGACATCTGGAGTATGTTAAGATGTTTGAAACATAATGAAAATACTGCCCCCATGGGTTAGCTGTCCGGGCTACCACACCGCTCAAGAACGCCGTCAGGGTCGGACCAAAAACTGAAGCATCTTGGGTAGCTTGAGCAATACAGCTGTATGTAGAATTAGGCCAAAGTTCTCCTTCAGAGAGCAAAGTCAGCACTCTCCATACAGTCTGTTGTAATGGGTAAGACCTGTAAGAAGACAATTACAGCAGTCAACATGAAGAACACAGTGCCATCCCATAATGTTCTCTCAATGGTTTATTGATGTGTAAACACTGTTACTGAAGATTTTGTCAAAGTGCATTCCCATGTGTCTGTCATGAATAAAGTCTGGTTAGCACACCTGTGTCAAGTTCATTTAACACATGTTTGTGGAAGAGGATCAAAGTCCTGCAGTGGACCAGCACCACCTGGTCTAATCTGGATCCTCCATGCTCCCTGCAACCAAGACAACAAAGTATTAGTATATGGATTTAGGAAAACTGTATTTACAGTCAGAACATCATTGCCACTCATTACTCACCTGTCACATGTTCCTCTGCCGTCTCTCCTGACTGGACGATGGTGATCTGACCACAGAGGAGATGGAGGTTTTGCTGCACCGGCTCTCTATTCTGCTGCTAAAGCAAAAAGGAATCAAACTATCCAGGCAAACAGCAGCTCAACTAGAATGTTAGGTACACTACAGAATAGTTCATTTGATTACAGCACAGGGAATACTTCACCTGTGGTTGTGCTCTTCATAACCAGTGCCTGTCAGCCTGCAACACAATACATTTAGAAATTAGTATCCACACAAGAGGAGGTCCAAGAAAAGAAGTAAAGCATTAAACAAATAGTGACAACACCATGTCCAATAAATGGATGACAAAAACACTGAAGGCTGTCCACACCAGGAACAATGACTATGTAATAACTGTAATAAAGATGTGAGCAGGATTTTGAGTGTTCATCTTTGATCTGAAAGTGAGCCAGATGATGTTGTAGTTCTTGGTGTGGATGGCTCTCAAGTACAGAAGCAGAGAAAAGCTGTCATGTTATTCTAACAACCAGGTAATTATTTCATTATCATGAGAATAAAAAAAAAAAAGTTATTTCCTCTCATTAATTAAAATGTTTGGGTCCAATCAGAGCTGACACTGACAGACTTGATGAAGTTAGCTTAAACGGACACTAGGTAATTTTTTCCCCCACCTAGTGGTTAAATTTGACTTTGCATGCATTGCAACATGGTTGGAACTACGGTAAGCGGAATGGGTCAACTCCCGGGCGGACACTATCAATGCAGAGCCCCAGGCCCCCCACAGCCCTCCTCCGGTCCGGCGGACTTCCCGGTGGGCCCCGGCCGGCCACTCAACACGGATCCCCGGCCCGCAGCTCTGGTCATTTTATGGCCCTTTTACACTTTTTTGGCGATGAGGATTCGGCGCGGCATAAGCATGGTCTTGTATTATGACCAAAAGTACAGTGCAGGTTTTAGATTAGTGCTGGGTACGTAAAACCGACATCTCCACCTTGCTTCTCTGTAAAAAGTGAGTCGCAAAACACGGAAATGCATTTAGTCCTATGGGTACGAGCAGGTAGTGCTTTATGTCCCTCTCTGCAGTACGTAGTTTTTGATGGAAGCCTCCGTATGAGCGACCCGCTGTATGTAAAGACTGATAAGTGATTCTTCACCCAGGAGGATAAGCCAGATTATGTTATTTTACACCAACGAGGACCTATTTATGAATGAAGACGTTTATTTGAGGTAATAAAATAATTAAAAAATGACATAGTGTCTCTTTAAGGATGCACATGTCTGGCCTTCAAAATAAGGTGTTAACAAGGGTACATGCCATTGAAATAAGAGCAGATGAATTATGTTCAGAAGAAGTATAAAACATGTAAATAATGAGATATGAAGGAAATGTCTTTCCTTTCTTATGAGAGCCAGAGATGGCATCACTTCAGAGCATCATTTCTGAAGACCTGAGGTGCTATTAAAAACAAGAAACGAATAGATTCAGCATATCAGTGACCGATCAACTGAAATGTTCTAAACACAAACCAAAAGTCGGAATACAGACATTTCCCTCAATTTTTGTCATATTTTCTTTTTAATTCATCCTTTATCTGGTAATATAATTATGTGTTTGTGTGTGTGTGTCTCTCTCTCTATATATATATATATATATATATATATATGTGTGTGTGTGTGTGTGTGTATTACATACAGAGTTATTGTGTACCTCTTTTAACAACGAATTTTGAAAACCAGACATCTGGGTTTTTGAATATATTTACAGTAATGACAGCTGATTTTGACCCGAGCGTTATCGCATTTAAAAAACAAACAAACAAAAAAACAAAAAAAAAAAAAACATAATTGCAAGGACAGGTTTTCAGATTTTCTCACCTTCCATACTAAATTAATACTGATACTGAACATAATTCCAAACACATTTACAGCAGAGTTACTCACAGGTAAGCTCCTTCAGATCTCATCCAGCACAAACTCCTCACTGTGTTCTTGTTGCAGCATAAAGGTTCGTCATCTAAAGAGAGACATGACTTGAATTAATAGTAGCATACTGTAATTTTGGGCTCAAAATTAACTTCAAAAATTGAACACAACCAGTTCAATCATTATTACACTGCAGACACCCATATCCAAGAGCTGAAATATATATAAACCAAATCTATAAGAGACTAAATACAAGACTCCATGACATTCTGTCAATAAAATGTCAAATAACCCTTTTCATGCAGAAAACACAGCACAGATTTAACAACAATTGTTATAAGTCTGACCTCAAGTGTGGTCTGTGGACTACACCTGGAACACTGAAACTATTTCCGGGATGAAACCATGTATGTTGAAAAAAGGAAGCTTTTCCCATAGACTAGAGATATAGAGAGTGGACGGAGCTATCGTGACGTCATCTGTTGGTTTGTTACCAAAGTAACTAAACTTGCATTCTTTCCACCAGCCAGCAGGGGGCGATACTGGTGGTTTCAAAAAGAAGTCTGTTTGTATTGAAGTCTATGGGAAAATACCCTTTTTTTATTCCTGCATTTTATTTTGTTGTGATGAACCTGAATTATGTTTGGGACAGATAATAAAGCTATGGAGTGTAACAACTAAGGCTGTGACGGTATGAATTTTTTTTTTTATTACCGCGGTGATAAAGCACCCAATCAGTGCAATATGATAGTTTATTGCAGTACCCCACAATCACTGCAACCCTGCTGATCACTCCTTTGTGACAAATTTGCAGCTATAGTTGAATATAATCAAGTGAACAGAGCAATGTAAACAGCTATGGGCAGTACAATATAAGAGGGGTGTGTCTGTTGGAAGCACTTACTATTGAAATAGAACTCCGACTATATATGCAATGCTTCTGTCTTTTATGCCTGTATATTATGCATGTGTATATATTCAATTTAATCATGAGAAGTACTGAAACCTCAAAATAATTAATAACAATATAAAAACAAAACCACCTTAGAGTTAATGGACTGGCCCGCTGCCGTGTGGAAAGTTTTGTTTCTCCATCAGCTTTAAAAACAGGACGTTACTAAATATTACTGTTTATATTTCATATCAAACACAATATATAGTCCTGTAACTTTCAACAGCAAATATGTAGGGATATATTTTTTTCATTATTTTCATATATTGCAGTGACAATGGTAATGAGCTCAACACCGCTGGAGGCATCACATGACGGCAGGTCTACCTATCTGGAATGCTCAGAGCGCTTCAAGTTGAAACCTGTTGAACTTTTAACACTGTTGTGCACTCGGAAAATGTCTCTTCTCACTCTCAGCGCTAAAAACACGTTTGGTGGACACAATTCCAGTCACATTTTAAAGGATATAGAGTGATTATCGTTATTGCCAAAATCCCCCAAAATATCGAGATATTTTTTTTTTTGTCCATATTGCTAGTGCGGAGTCAACCCACCGTTCAGATGAGCTCACTAGAAAATATTCATACAACTAACCCAAATTGATATGTAAAAAAAAAGCCATTTTCCAAAAAGTGAGCTGTTTTCATCCCCATTTTTTCACTAAAAATCTGTTAACTGTTTGAAAATGCTTGGCAGATGACCAATTATATTTTCAAGAGTATGTAGTTTGTTACAGTAGGAAACTTACCTTCCTGGAGAAATCATCAGGGCAGCCAAATATCAGCTTCATCAGCATCATGTTATAGCTGTAGAAAAAAGGACATGGTTTAAATGAAAGTAAAGGTAAAAAGAAAATTCAGTTTATATTTGGTGTCTACATGCTGCAGAACACATGGGCTGAACAACAAAGCCACACTTCTGTGTGCACAGAGGCAGCCCCTATGAAGCTGGTACCCAGCATGCAGCAGTCTGGACCCTGTTCACACCTGCTGTTAACAAGCATCCTGGGTGATCCCATCACAAGTGGACAGCTCTAGGCCAGCTTGAATGAAGACACATTGACATGTGTTCATTTGAAGGGTAGCATAAAGCCACATTAGCACACAAACCTTATATTTGTTCATAGAATGCACCCAAATTCACAAGTATGTGTATCACCATCACTGACACTGCTGTGTTATACCTACTGGGTGATGTAGTCACCAGTGGACAGCTAAACACACTGCAAACACAAGGATGTTTGTACCAGGTCTAACAGGACTCTGGATCTAATGGCTTCCATATCCAGAGCATCATCACATGGTGGACTACAAGCTGATATACTATACTCAACGTTATGCAAAAACAGACCACCTGCAACTTGCTGCAAGACTCCCAGCATGCACTGAGCTAATGCTTCTCCTGCTTTTCATAACAATTAACGATAAAACACCTTCCTTTCCTGAATACTGTTTCCCCATAACCTACCAGAACATGAATAAATGCTTCTGTCTGAGGGTCAAACTGAGGACTGAGGACTAACAATCAAACCACTTATTCTAAACTGGATCTCGCTCAATCACTTGAATCCTTCCAGGTTGAAGTTAGAAAGTACTGTTATTCTATTCTCAGAGTGATCTATACACAAAAAGACATTAGTTAACATACTTCATTTGATACAGGATGTTTGTGGTGAAGAAAATGTAATTTATTGACTACATACTATCTACCATTAAAATAAGATGACATTTTTTCACCCCGAGGGAAATTCTTGCACAGTGGGAAATGTAAACAGATTCAAAGGGTATACAGTGCAGAATAAAATCAGAAATAGTAGTGCAAAATGAAACAATGTTATAAACACTATGAGAACATCATAAGGACATTACAGCTGCCAAGTAACAGGTGACAATGTAATATGATTTAGCATTACAAGTATTACAATAGTAAGTCTGCTGTGGGGAGCAGCAGCATTGCTATATGAAGAAAGACAGACATTTAATATATAGTAGTTTGGTGACCTTTTATTTTATAGCTTTTGTTGTTTTTATTTTATTTACGCTATTGTAAAGCACTTAAGGTCCTGGGTTGTCATAAAGGGCTGCATAAATAAAGAGCTTTGACATCTCCGTATGAACATCAATATATGATGGTGAATGTAGTAAGAATAGTAAGAAAAGATTTCTACATTAAAACATTTGAGAAACAAATCTATAATGCATACAGACCCTCACCACAGAAAGAAGCACTACCAAGGAAACACAATTTGACTGGTAACACCAACGCCATCGCGAGCTTGATTATCTGAAGCCCATCAGGTGTGTTCACTGCAACACGCCCAAGCTACCTTAAGCTAGCACAAGCTAGCATAGCCTAGCATAGTGAGCTAAATATGACATCACCACTATTAGCCATCGACTTTGGTTGGCGTAATAAGAGTTGAATCCAGCACCGTTTTTGTTTGAATTGTGTGATAAAGACAGGACATTTTCTTAGTCTGAACACAGAAAATCACTCCGTTGCTAACATTCCCATAGCTCATCTTTACATGCTAACAAGCTAACATCCCAACATTAGAAGAATAAAACCCAAACTTTGCCCAAATTGTGCTTGAAGAGGACGAAACAGAGTCATACAACTATATCTGTAAAGTCACCATCACTTAAACAATCAAAACATGGTTAAAATATATAAATAACGTGATATTACCGCAGTGTCGGCATCTTGCCCCACCTTCCAAGAACCGCGTTCCGGCCGACTTCCTGGTTTGTCGACGTCACGTGACGTGTCCTAGCCATTCACAGTACAGTCAGATTGATGTGGCATCCCTGTTGATCTGCAATGTTTAGCTTCTTCAAGACTGAATGCTTCTCAACAGTATAGTGTGTCAATAAAGTTATAGTATTTGTATCACACTATAATCTGTTGTTTTCATGGCATACTATGATTTTTTAATGTATGACTGCTGGTACACTGTGAATAGGTGTTGATGAATGAATATAAAAAAATAAATACATATCATCAGGAGTGTCTCTTGTGGAGTAAGCAACAGGTCAACAAAGTCTGTGTCTAGATCACAGTCACAGTCACACAGTATTCCACAACATCTAAATATTTTTTTCTCAAAAAGGCTGCCGTCTGCAAATTGAAGAAAGCACAAATACAACCATGAAGTGCTTGGTTTCATAATAAAGTTTATTCTATATTACAAATAGTATTTTGTTCTTGACTGCAAAATAGGAATGCATTATATTTACATACACAGGTATACAATTAATTATAACAAAGTTAGAGAAGCTCGCCTTATATCCCCCAGGTTTTGTTTTTATCTCTCTTTAAGATACTCTTTATCTTTCAAATATGGTCTAGTAAAAGTCTTTTCTAGCATGTTTCTGTAACACCTGCTATAACACTGAGCTATGAGGACATTTTAAGTCCCTACAAAACGTTTGAAGGTGGAAACTTTATCTGTGGTCTTGGCAACACAAGGTGGCTACTGGCAGACAACCTTTGTGACAGGGGAAGGGACAGGGCAAGGAGGAACAAAAGACAGGATGTTACACTGGGGGGTAAATTCACAAAGACTCACCTTTGGGTATCTAGATATACATGTCTAGAGTATACATTGGCTCCATGAATGAAAGGGGTTCTTTGAAATTATGTTTTTTTTTCCATAGCATGTTGCATTTAATGCCAGATTTGCATGAATTATCCCAAATCTTTATTCCCCTAATTTTCCAATTGTAAATATGAATAGGTTGGATTTCCCACAGAATATGTCCAGCAATCACCTTGTGAATGTACCCCTCCAAGTTGAAACAACAGACATCATACTGAAACATCATACTGCATAGCTGCAGACAGTAATAAATGGACAATAATGAGGCTATCTCACATATATTTGACACGAGGGCTAAGAAAGAAACAGTCACTTGCCAAACTAAGTCAACATAAGTCTACTATCAAGCCTGGTGACCCTGTGTGTGGTGTGTGTGTGTATGCGCTATATCTCTATGATAAAACACATACAATGTTTATTCAGCGTGTAGTTTTTTCTTTTGCAGTATTTTGTATTTGTGACACGTGACGGCAAACGGAGGCAGTTTTTTTTCTTGCTTTTCAAGAAATTAACCACATCTGTTTGCATTCATGACAGAACATCTTTAGTTTTTTGCAAACAGCTTCATAACTCAAAATGTTTCCCTGTTCTGGGCTTAAGTGTTGGAGGAAAGAAACGTAAGCATTATCATGATGAAATAATCAACGTAATGCTATATACTAACTATCAAAACAAGATGTAATAGCAGCAACGACAGAGCAAGACTCAACTTGCTTCTTCTGTGTACCAAATCTAAAAGACATAGCTGTCAATAACACTGATGGCCTGAAATGGAGGACACGGTAAATGGAAGAAGAAATTCAAAAACATGTTCTTCATGTGAGATCAATAATCTTAAAATGAACAACTGAATTGAAAATGACGTTTGATGAAAGTCCCAAGTAGTAGAAGTATATAAATATCTTTGAGCAAGGCAGTTCCATTTCATACCATCCAAATAGGTCAACATGCAAGGGTATATATTATCTGTTTTATTTAGCATCTAACACTTGACAAAAACCATGGGCATGAGGTTCTGCAGTAGTAGTTGAACTGGATAAAGGTTCCACCTTAAACGAAAGTTATAGTTTTTATTACATGAACAAACCATTTTCCATCTTGATTCTTCCAAGCAAAAGAAAGATAAAAGAACACATCCACGTCATCATTGCAAGGCTTAATTTTCTTATTTTTCACTTTTTTTTTAAATAAGTTTCTTAAATTGTTTACGTTTTACATGCGCTTAAAAAGCCAATAAAGGACCCAAGGTGGACCTAGGGCGGTCTTCACACATTCACATCACCACATGGGGCACGTTGTCAAGGCAAAAGAAAGGGCAGAGGTCAAAAGGTACGGAGGGCGCCTCCATCATCTCTCTTTCAGTCGCTCTCTCCAACAAGTCATATCTACTTTTCATGTCTATCATTGTATATCCTGCTGTGATGCTCACTTCCTGTTCTGTTTCTGCTCTACTTCATCAGATTTTTTCTTTTTTTTTTTCTTCTTTTTTGAGGTTTGGAGAAGGCCGCCCCCTACCGCCACTGAGGACAACTACACTAATACAGACAAGAGCGCCTCAACAGTTACACACTCAAGAGTTGGGGTTTTGCCGTATGCAACTAGCTACCATCTCCAACACTTGTGCAAAACAGAAAAGAAAACTGGTAAGTCAGGAGCCGGACACAAGGGTGAACGGTGTGCCGAGAGCTGGAGAGACCTGGGACGATGGAAAGAGGAAGCAGGATCTAATCACCTCTCCCACAGAGCCTCTCACCTCGACACACTGAGGTCAGAAAAATCACACAGGTTTCTTAAAGTTCCAGTCACAATATTTTTTGTCCTATTGGTTGTCTTTTACATAGTCCTTTTTTCGGCAGTTCCTCAGTGGCACTTTACAAATACATTTTGACCGTTTTGAAAATTTCAAGCTCCTTTGGTTTTTGGCTGACCGACTAAGTCCATCTTGTTTGATTTCTCCACACAAAAGTCTTTAAATAAGAACATCCTGGGAAAGAAGTGCTACTCTCACAACAGAGCCCCTTTAGGGAGCAGTCAGCCGTCTCTGGCTACACTGTGTTGAACCATTCTTCTTAATTTAAATGTTCAAGCAGTTCCTTACCCAGTACACTTCAGTCAGCTTTTCCCTTTAATTCCTCCAGGGTTGGCGTAGATATCTGGGCAGTCAGATCTTGTGCAGCTGCTGATTGTGTGTGTATCTGTGCGTGTGTGTGTGTGCTTTTGATAGACCGTCGCAGTGGCGACACAAGATTGGAAGTGGCAGGAGTCAGACAAAGACTGCTCCTGGTGTTTGGGTTAGCAGCCAAAACACTGTCGTCCAGGGTTGGTTGTGTGCTTCTTACAGAGGATCCAACTTGGGTCGTGGCCTCCAGGGTTTCATCTAATAGGTTAATTTTGCAGTAGCCACATAAGCCAGATGGAAGCAGAACTCATGATATTTGAAGTAAATGTATGCTGGGCAGGGAAAAAGGTGCGAATGTTGCAAAGGGGTATAGATCAGGGATGCTCTGGTTCGCAAAGTTTTAGTGTCAGTCACGTTTCAATAAAGGAAAAGTTCAGAGAAGCACTACTCCTTCCCTACCCCCATCAGTCTTTTTCTTAAATACAACTCCAGCTACATTGAAGAACACAAGAACATTCTAGGTTTGCCTGGACTCGCCCCAAATTTTTCGCAGATATGTATGCTTCACTTGTAGGTACAGTGTAAACTTGGCAAACCATCCTTGCATTCATTTTCTTCAGAGGTGTTCATTTGGCTTGCAGTCATTTTTGATGTTTCCTCTTGATTCCGTACATTGAATATAGAACTACAATAAACTGGACTCTAGAGATGGTTTTATTTGAACTATCCTATTTTTGAAAAAAAAACAAAAACAACAAAAAAAAAAACAACTTCTCAACAAAATGGACACCCAACATTGTGGTTTTGAAAGAATTACCTACCGGTGTAAATTCTTGAAGGCAACATAAAAATGTTTTTCCCCTCTTGTCTTCCAGCAGGGGGACTGAAGTGTGCCAATATGGCCAGCTTTCAAGCAATCACCCCTTGAAGCTCTCACTGAAGCTGAGGGATCCCCCACATTGCATTGTGGGAAATGCCAACCGCAGCTCCGAACCACCCGTCAGATATCTTCAGGTGAACTAGTCTATGCAGCAGAGTGGATGACAAAAAAAACGAAACATTTTTTGGGGAAGAGGAAGCAGAAAAAGGTCAAGGAAGAAGTCATCATCTTTGAAAGGCGGAGGGAGGAAGTCACATGATGAAAAAGATGGGGACAGGTCTTCGCTCAGGCACGGCTCGGTTTCTGATGGGGTCTTTTCCCAGTGCGCCCTGGGAAGTGCGGTCCTCAGCTCTCCAGACTCATGAAGGCCACCACCTGCTCCAGCTTGAAGGCCAGCCTCTGTTTGCGGGCTGCATCGTCCTGCTCCAGTGAACACACAATCTGCCGGCAGGACACAGGAAGACATCAGTAAAAGTTCTCCACATGACAAAACTCCAATCAGTACTTTCACTTTTTAATTGTAATTATTAATTGTAAGTTATATAATATTCCTTTTAATCTTTTTGTCTAAAATCAATAATATCATCAGGTCTACATTGTACTAAATGTTAGCTGTGTAGTCAGTGGAAGTGTCAGCATCACTTACCTCCTCAGTGTATTTGCCCACATAGGAGTAAATCTCACTGAGGGAGCTCATGGAGTTGAACTCGTTCATGTGCATCCGTGACTGTTCTGCCAAGTAGGCATTCATGTCCTGGTCGCTGATCGCTTGCATCTTACTAATGTCTGAGTAGTACCTATTAAAAGAGACAGAGGAAGGAATAAAGGAACGTGTTTACTTCTGAGAACATTGTTAAACAAACTGTTCAATAATAAAATGCACAGCGGGCTGTGTTTTAATGTAGATAGTACTGCTGCTTTCCTTGGAGCTCATTACTCCCTGCAGTGGTTTACTGCAGATCTCTGAAGAATCAGAGCTAATACAGCAACAAGTGTGGTGCACAGTACCATGACTGAGATGGAGTTAATGCTGACACCGACGGGCCTTAGATTTCAACCTTGAACACCAAACAGACATGCTGCATTGAGGTGAGGGTAATCAGTCACTGTCAGCAGCAGCTGTGTTGCTCCTACCAACTATGTTAATTAAAACTGGTTATTTACATATTAAATTCTTGTAGCTGCAGCCGCTCGAGGACAGGCCCGATGTTTGGCTGGAAAACTCTGAGCATGTGTGAGAAAGAGAGGGATTTGATAGGAAGCAAGTCTTCAGAGCAAAGTGAGCAAAGGAAAATGCAGGTGGGTGTTGCTCATAGCCTCTGCACAGAGGTCACACACACACACACACACACACACACACACACACACCTGTTCAGTGCTGGAGGGCAGCTGTAGGGAGCTCCTAGCAGGGGATTATTAGTGTAGAGACCAGGTGTTTTTAGGAAAAAAAGTTTTTATGATCAAAACTGAACTGTTGAGAGTTTATTTCCAACACCATTCAAATGTTAGCCCGATACTTGTTGAAGTGAACTGTTCTTTACTTAAAAAAAAATATTATCAGTCAAAAAGGTCAATGAAACAGGATAACAGCTGTGAATTATTGGAAAGCTTTTGCACATTGACGTCACTCTGTGTCACCACACGGCTCTAATTTTCCTCTCCGTCCTTGTGACAGGTGCTGCGTCAGGTCAGGACGTCAGGCTATTTAAGGTCTCACACTGTCTGGTGTCAGACAATGAAGACACAAATACACTGAACTATATTATGTATACTTTAAAGTATTCACATTGCATTCTATACTATGACATTTTTTGTAATTAACTACAGCATGTACTCTACTATGATTTTATGACATTTTATGGTATCCTATACTATGACTTTATTTCATGGCTTTTTGTATATACATGACTTTATGACAATATATAGCATACTATGATGTCTACTAAGACATTTCAAGAACATACCAAATTATTATTTTGTTTCATGCCGTGTGACATTTTGATAGCATTACATAGACACGCTGTGGAAAATCTCCATTTCAAGTCTTTTTCTATGTAGATTGAGTGCAGAATAGTAAAAAACTAGATGTTTACATGTGTTCTGTTGATATAGGGAAGACACAGGTTTGAAGCTGTATCATGAAGTAAAGGGAGAAGGAGGACGTCTCTTCTGCGCCTCTTAGCTGCTTCCTCCTGCTTTTTAAATCCTCACCCTGGCATGACCTTTACTCTGACCTTTACTCTGACATGGTTGAACAGCAGAGAGGAGCAGCACTAGATCCAGCACTATATCACTGAGGCTTTTCCATCTGAATAATGCACTTCCACTGTTCGCTGATGACATTGTTCCACCAATCTTGGAGGCATGATTTATATAGACAAGAGTACAGTGGGAGTTTTATTTTAAAGCTATGACTGTGCACTTTTAGTCTTTAAGAACAGTGTGTACGCACGCACGAACTCTTTATTTTTGAGTTGCGTTGTCCCCAACAGTAGAAGTTGCTGCAGTCTGTGTCCACACTGACCATCCATGTATGACTCAGCAGAAGACCCTCACCCTGTGTTTGTGTATGAACAGACACAAAAACACTGCAGACACACATGGGACTAATGAGTGTGTTCTGAGCCTGAAGCTCCCCATTTGGTTCCACCCGTTCAAGCAGCGCACATATATTCTAGTCTGGAGGCTCGCCTTGTGACGAGTCTACCAACACATAAATACTAGTCTGCACCGCTTCACAGTACCCTATCTTTTATTCAAGACCTCATCACCTCCCCTGCCGACAAATAAATTTAATAAAACTCTCATTTTAACAAATTACCAGCTTATACTGCCTGCTATTCTCAAAAATAGCAGTGATTGTTTTTTTTTCTCTCTCTCTTTACACACACACACACACACACACACACACACTTCTGCAGCCTCCTAACACATGACTTCTCTGTACTGTAGATACCGTGGGCATTTCCACTGTGTAATTTGGATTGTGTTTCATGGCCCATACATCACAGAGCTACGATCACATTGTGTGTGTGCTGGAATGAAACATGGCTAATGCAGGTTTTCTGGTGTTTCCACCCACAAGAGCCACAAACACACACACACACACAAACACATCACCTGTCTTCATCAATCCGGTGTTTGGTGTGTGCATTTATCGACAGCTCACCTCTCCACCCAGCTCTTGTAGCTGGGAATGTCCTTGGCATAAAGCAGCTTGTTGGAGGGTGAGTCCTTCCCAAGGCGGTGTTCTGAGGTGGAGCAGGAGTCCATGAAGGTCTGGGCCACCACAGACAGACAGGCATCTGTGATGCTGCTCTTATGGATGTCAAACACAAACTGGGGGTTCTTGATCACATTCACCCAGAAACGCAGAGGTAGGCTGCAGGGAGGTAGAAAAAAAGACCAAAGTAGTTTAGTGGCACAGTAGTCATGATTACACTTCATCACCATTTAATAATGCTGTAGGAAAGCTGCAGACAATTTCCATTTAAAATGGATTTTATAATGAGTAATACAGTCTACAATCCATTTTAATTTAAAGAGCTAACAGTACAAAATGACATATGTCATTTAGTATTTTGCGTTGACTGTTCAGTTACATCTCGGTGACAGAACGTTCCAATAGTCATGCAAACAGAGGAACAAAGAGTATAAAGTCAAACAACAGCCTGTGTCCAGTGGAACAGCTCTGAGATTAAGTCTCTAAATGACATTTTTATATTTGCTACAGCCAGCCAGGCAATGGACATGAGCATATTATTCGCCAGAAGGGGGACGAGGATTCATTCACTTTGCAAAGCTAGTACACAAGCCCTGCTGCCGCCGATGTGCTCTATTTGATGTGTGTGCTCAATTCAATAAAGCCTTTATCTTTAAAACCAGGTGGTGGCTGGCTCTCCTGTTTTTTCCAGCGGTGTCCAGGGGTCCTCGCTGGGGGCCGCACAGTGACACAGTTCATATTGCCTTGTTTGTGCAAGAGGGTCCTACTTTGTGTCTGTCCAGAATAATAAAAATATACAAGCCTGTTTATTTGCTGGGCTTGTTTCTGCCAAAATGAATAGATAGAGGGCCAGCTTTATCTGTGTGTTGCAGTGAAAGGGCTCAGGTGGTATTAAGAAAGAGCTGAGTGTACTTGGATCTCTATGTCTTTACTATTCTCTGGGCTACACACTTTTAGCTGATGTGGCAAAAATTAACAGGAAGGACACTGTAGTCTAACCTGCATAGGAGTGGCTCTGTGCGGCACAGTGTCAAAGGATGAGGGGAAAAAAACAATTCAAAGTGAAATGCAATCATTTAAATACCACCAGGGCTACCCTACCATCCCACGAAGCATTCATCCTAGCACAACCACCCACAAAGCCATTCAGATGTACAATCTAACAAAAGAGGATTTGGACTCAGAGGAAGGAAAAACTCTGCATTATGACTTCCAAATTAATCTAGGCAAAGAATCTGGTGGGATTATGTGCAGGGATCAAAGGGATATTAACACCACTGCTGTGATTGTTGACAGTGTGGCCCAGCTGTCCTGTGATTTGAAGTATGTGCTGTTTGAAGGGACACTGAAATGATGAGGTTCCCCACATGTCTTTGTGCGCTCCAAATGTCCACCATGATTACATCTACATACTGTCTATTCTTTTGAAAACAGGCAAAGCACATCATTTGTCAGCAGTTAACTCACGCTGAGTAGTTTTAAGAATCGCAGTAATGGTCATGATCGGCCCTTTTGGATGGGGATTAGGTTAAATATCAGCTGCCAAGATCAAGGGCATCTGTTACCCAAGATGAATCACAAAAGCCCTTTATTAGAAGACTACTTCCCTGACCACGCTACAAAGTGCTGTGAATTCAAACTGATTTAAGAAAAGTGTTACTGGTCCATTTCAAAGAGGTGAACAGGAAACTGATGCAGTGCCCTGCTAATCCTCATCCCTAAGAAGGAAAGATTTCCATCCTGTATTTGTAAAACTAACCACTAATTGAACCAAAAACAAGCACACCACTGTAAACTCTATTTACGGTTTACTAGATTTTGCTCTAACTAATTTGACAACAACAAATATGCATCCACACTGACACTGCAGTCCTTCAGTAGCATGTCTCACTGCCTCTTGCAGTTTGCACTGATTCAAACCTGTGGTACACAGAGCCAGTGAGCATCTGAATCTACAGTTGTGAGATGTTGTCCCATTGCCTGCAGCTGGACCAAATGAAGTTGCTCAGGTCACAGCTGTAGTGATCCAGGGCATCCCATTCAGGGAACTGACCAAGCCTGACCTTTTTCATGCGGCGATCTAAGGTTTGAATTAACAGCTTTATAAAGGTGACCTGACTGGGCATTGTTCCAACTGAACCTCCGTAGGCAAAAAGGCATAACCTTTCATGTGAATGGCAAGTTGCCTTTCCTGAGCCATATGTCCAGACAAAGGGCTTAAACGGACTGAAAACGTTCTGTAAATTACACACTATACAACTTAACTGATTCTAGACAATAAGTTGAACCCTTAAAGTCCTTGTGGGCTGGGACTGAGGTGTGACAGCAGATAGCGGTTATCTGCATGCAGAAAAGATATGCTAATAATTAAAACAAATTAAAATGCAGTCTGCTGCATCCTGACAAACACACGGTGCAGTCGGACTACAGAACAGTGAAGATGAGAGGAGACGCTGACACACAGCCGCTAATCCAAAAGATACCATCTGGAGATGCTCAGTGACTCATGCATGCAGCCCCTTAATGTAGACACATTCAAACACATACCGTAGCTCTGTCACACACAAACAAACAGTTTATTTCAAACACCTTGATATACACAAAACAGCCTGAATGAAATTCAAGGGGCATAGGCAGGAGTATCACTAGACTGGTGTGAGGTATGACCATGGATTGTTAGGGGTCACAGATAATTTCCTGTGCAAGAAATAAATCCTGGAGACCATTTTAGGTGTCTTTGATGTCTTTAGACTGTGTGCAGAGTCAGTGGAAACATGAATTTCAAGCAAGAATCATGCCAATATAAGTATTTTCAGCTATCATAAAAACTTAATATATTTCCACACTGTGATCAGATATTAGATATAAAAGGATTCCCAGTTTAATAACAGTGTGGGTTATGCCAATCCAAACTTTTCTTGACAAAGCTTCTCATAATATTAGTCGGTAAGATTAGCAGGAAGTTTGCAGATCTAACATGATATGAAACTGATACCAGTAGCAAACTTGTAACAATATAAACCCTGAGGCCTACAGCCGAACAGATAATCTACCAGAAGGGCTTCATCAGGATGTACAGGGCAGGGAAACCCTGAAGGGGAGGTGGGTGTGGGGTCTCTGGCTGCTGTGATAGGTTAAAGTTAATGGTGTGTGTGATGACGATGGGGCCGGCAGGTTTAATGGGACCCAGCATGGGAAAGGCACTGGCATTATTATTCTCTACCATCAGGAAAGACGAAGGCTTTTGTAGAAGCCAACACTGCAGTCTCTTCTGAGACGATTAGAGGTTATGGGTAAGTACACACAGTGAGAAGTGAAAAGAGGCATATGCACACCCCACACTGAGAAGATATCTGTGGTGGCATCGGCACAAACTGTTGTGTGCAATCTAAGTGGCTTTTTGTGACGGTGTGTTATGATAAATTGCTATTCATTCACAGCCCTCTAGTGAGAGCCCATTCCATTAAAAGTGTAATGTAAAATGCACTCTCAGAAAACACTTAACACAATGCAAATGGCCCAATAATGCAGACGCAGGAAAAGGACCAAAATCAGGACCATAAAAGAAGTAAATAATATTTCTCCTCCTTCTTCAGCTTCTCTCTGTCCATTCTCTCCTCACCATCTCTCTATTTATCCCTTGATGCACATCAATTTTACCCTCCCATCTCCATGGTTCCCCTGAGCCTTGGGCTGAGTGATGCATGCTGGGATCTTGGCAGAGGCCAGGAGGCTAATGAGATATTAGTGTGCGTTAAACACCCACTGAGTTCACTTCCCTTTCTTCACCTTTTCATTTCTCTCCTCACTGCATCCTGGCGCACTGCTGGTTATTTAACCCCTACCAACCTCTTAAGGTGGACTCACAGAGGTCACTACGGCCTTAATTAATCAGCAGATATTAATTTAGAGGTGTACTTCCTTCACCTGGGAGCGTACATTTGTCGCTATGGAGATTTCCACAGTGACAGGCATTTTTTGGTCCAGTTATCAAAGATAATAGATGGAGAGTCTTGGCAGCCAATTGGATTAGCCCCTTGTGGTTGGCCTTAATGAAGATTACATACCCCTGTGGTTAATGGATATTATGAAGGGAAGAGGCGTGTGGTGTAGCTTGGCACTGACACGGGGCAATGCCATGTGAAATGTGCCAAAATATACTGATTGTGTCTACAGTGCACTAAACAACAGTGCAGAAAGGAAAGGCCATGAATGGAGCCAAAGGCACCACGCTGGTTTTTGTGTTTGTCAAAGATCCAAGGAGCTGCCTCACTGGTTTCTGACCCGTGCCCACTACATCTTGATGTGTGCACCAATGCTCAACTCACCAGTTGCTCTTCCATGTGTGTCGGACATGGGGGTCGTGGATGTTGTGTTTGTCGGCCTGCTCGTCCAGGAAGTCAAACATGTATTTGATGGCCAGTGGCAGGGCGCTGCCTCGATGGGCCGTGCTGAAGATGGTCTCGAACAAGTCATCCACAAACTTCTGTAACGTACCCTACAGAGGACAGAAGGATAACAGATTTTAGTATAAACAGGTGGTAATCACTTGTTGATGCAGCCCATACACAGTGCATTAAAGTTCATGCTGCTCGAAACCTCTAGAAAGGCCTCTTTCCTTTTTCGTTTCTTCTGCACAGGAAGCAACAAGATAATAACAATAACAGTAAAGAATAAGTTATTGTTAAGCTAGTATCTATACTGAATGGAAGACAGAACCACAGAATGACATTGTCACTGTCTAATACATTTTGAAACACACCAGTGCTGACAGACAGATTGTTATAAACTTGTGTATATCATATTTTTATGAGCTGTGCAGAGCATGTCACTGTCTACAGCGCAGATGTTGATGTGTCTGACTCCTACCTCACAGACCTGGCCCCTAAATCTGCTTGCAGCTTTGATTCGGGAAATTGTTATTTCACAGCTGACTTTTAATAATATCTGGGAACAGGAGGCACATCTCCTAAGCCTCTTTGTGCTGCCGGATTAGCTCCCACACTGCACCATTGACCCTAATTTGATTTAATGTTGGTGACTTTAAGGAGGAGGAAGGCAAGAGTGAGGAGAGACACACAGCGAGAGAATCTAATCCTCTTGTAAAGAATGAGCTGATGGGATGCACAGGAAAAAAGGCGAGAGCGAGGGTGGAAATGAAACGACAGGTTTCCTATCAGGAAAAGAGGCCATTGAGTGTGGCAGACGAGGTGTGTACAGGCACTGGCAAATAAAAATCCAATTTGGGTTGGAAAGGGTGACCGAAGCACGGAGTCAAGAGAGGTAGAAGAGAGTGGGAAGAGACAATCCTGTTAGTCCGACAATCACAGCTATAATTCTAACGTGGCCCACATTTCCGACAGCTTATCATTCTTCTATGAAGATGGAATTACATATCTCTATATCAAACCATGTGCCAAGTGACAGTCTGCATTAGCTGCCCAGGGAAGACCTAACAATTTTCTGTGCATGTATTTACGTGTGTGGATACCAAAACCTGTGTGTATGCCTACAAATGCTGAGGCTGTGACATTTTACGTCATCCTCTATTTCAAGGGGGACTTATGCATCAACACTGTCATCATTACAGGGTTCTCTTCTCCCCCGGTGGGTCTGAAACTGCCAACAGATTACCCCCCCAACGACCATCTACCCTGTCATTAGACCACACTCTAAACACAATGTGTCATCTAGATGTTTTGATGCCATCTGCCTCCACATTGAAATGAGAGGAAAGCAAACAATCAGACCGTTGGGGATGGCGCCGAAACACATACAGAGAGATGAAGAAACAGAACATGAGGGGGAGATGAATACACACACAAGTGAGGAAGGAAAATGGTGCCCCTCCACACACATGAACACACCCTGCACCCACACTCAGTCAGAGCGACACTGATGGAGCTAATATGAGAGACGTCAGCAGCGAGGTATTTATTGGCAAGGTGAAAGCCAAACGCAGTCAATTACACTGCCTGTCTGCCCAATCATTCCTCAGCAAGAGAGATGGCCGGCCAAGATAAACTGGTTATTTCACAAAAACAATCCATCTGGAAAGATGATGTGCTGTCTGCAGTCAGAAACCACCTTTCCTGCACTCTGGAATGGGATAATGGCAGGGAAATAGAGCGGCTCGCAGAGGCCGAGAGGTGACGTGTGCATGTGCGTGGACGACTATCCGGTACAGTATGAGTCACGGTGACAGCTGCAGTCTGCAGTTTGTTTGTTTATTAGTCTGTCATATGTTGCTTATCATGTCCTGTTAATTGATCACATGATTTTCCTCATCTGCCCACACATCTGCACAGTTATTAATTCTCTGAAGGGGAAGTGCTCACTCCTCCTCTGTTAGGTAAAATTTTACTGCATCTATTTGGTCTGCTGATGTGACTAAAGGACGACTGTGTAGTATTTTAAAGAAGAAATAAAACGATGAAAACATTGGGTATAAAATGTGTGGTACAGTGAGGATTTTTTCCCTAACACAACCTGACATGCTCTGGTATGATCAGCAGCTTTTGATGGCTTGTGCTCGCTAACGATGGCAACGATGGCGATGGAGATTGTTATAGATACCCATTGAAGTGTGACAGACATGCTGAAATTTCCACCCTTCTCAGCTGCATTATGTTTTAGCTTTAAGCCACTTGTGGCCACAGTGACAGCTGTTAAGTGGAAGTTACACAGTCTGTTTTGAGAGGGAATAGAGAAACAAGCAAAGTAATCTAGACTTGTTTGCACACACTATTATCTGGAGGTACTAATTTTGAGATTGACTTGCCAAACACATCAAGCTGAGGAGATGGCGAACTGAAGAATGGATGTTTTTATTCACCTGCTTCTTCGTCCTGTGCCTGTTTACTGCATGTGAGAGGCACTCTGTTTCCGACTCCTGCCACTGTGTATTTACATTACATAAACAGAGATGATGTTCTCTATGTGAACTGCCACACAAAGGCAGACAGGGGATCAAAAACAAACTGAAATGTTCCTGAATGGAAAAATTGCAGTCTGAACATTTTCAGATCACAGCCTCACTTTATGTTTTAGCTTCTCTGTATGCCTCTGTCTGTCTGCTAGAATGCATGGAAAAAAAAGAGGGACAAGGTGATTTAGGAGTGGTTTGGAAATTTGCATTCAGCTGTGGGATCAAAGTCACATTTCCCTCTAAACCAAATTAACTGTTTTTTTTTTTTTCCTGGAGGACTTTGTCGAAAGGCATATTCACAGAGGCTCATTTTATAGTCATTTCTATTTTAGCCTGATAATTTTTTTTATTACCAAAACTCGCTGGCTTCATGGATCTTTTCCTCTTTACCCTTTTTGATATGCTGCTGCATCAACGTGACGAGAAGAGAAAACAAACAAATATCTATTTTCTCTTTCTCACCTGAGGGGATAGAGGAATACATTTGAATAATCTTTCCCACTGAGATGACTCATCCAAAGTGAATATGAATATTTAAATAAAGTGAGGGTTTTCTGAGTCATGGTAACACAGGGCAAAGGTCACAGTGACTTTTTGGCCTTTCACCTGCTGAACTGCTTCAAGAAAAATAATAATTTATTTCCATATAGAGCAGTTATGTGATGTAAAATTGAACACTATCCAAATGTCCTCTTTCTAAAAGACACATGGCTCACCTTGGTAGCCAGAAGTCGTGTCAGGTAGATCTCAGAGACCATCTTGCTGCCACGGTCGCCCTCCTTCTGGTCTCCATGTTCGTGGTTCTTCACCAGGTGCCAAACCTTGACCCCGCTCTCCAAGTCCGGGGTGATCATAGGAGTACGGGAACGCAGGCTGTCGGGGCTTCCAGTGTATTTGATCATGTTTTCTGTGAAGAACAGCACACATTAGCTCATGAAAACCCAAATGTTCAATGACTGTTTGATTTCTCCTCACAGCTCAACTTCTAATAGTTTGTAACTTCATAAAATAATATATATTGTTTATTCATCTTAATTATTTTCAATTAGAAAACAATAACTAGAGTTCGACAGCACAAACTTCCACTAAAAAAAACATCTGCTGCTTCAACAAAGAGGCAGGGAGAGCCATAACCTGCATGTCAGCAACAGAATACAGTTTCTGGGCTTGTGACTTCCAATTTAAAGGTCTGGAAGATTGGATATAAAACTTTTAGAAAGTGTGCATGGTTAATTTTTCACGGCTTCTTCACCCAGGGACGAGACAAGGCATCGGCGGCTGACACAAAATCGAACAGGTGTCAGATGAGATGAAATATGTATGGCCCACCCAATGGCCGGATTGGCGTTGACATTTCCAAACACATGGCTCAATGAATGTTTACACAGTGTGAAAAAACACAATTGATCAGTGGGTGCGGTTTTCGAGAGGAGTGAGGAGGGAAAAAAAGAGTGTTCTTCACTGTGACAGAAATCAATCTGTCCAGAGAGAAAAGCAGGGGAAAGAGTTCAGGGAAACAGAGACAGCTGCAGATATCTGCTACAGAGAACGTGTGCTGCTCAAATTTAATTACAGCATGATCAAGTGAAAAAGCTTGTCTCTCCTACAGGGCACGTCACTATGCAAAACTTAACTGTAGCGTTGTTACCTGTGACAAGTGTTCTCTATAGGACCTAAACCGATCAGGCATAACATTATGACCAGTGACAGGTGAAGTGAATAACACTGATTATCTTTTCATCATAGCTCCTGGGATATATAGAGGCAACAAATGAACATTTTGTCCTCAAAGTTGATGTCTTAGAAGCAGCAAAAATGTGCCAGTGTCAGGATTTGAGTGAGTTTGTCAACAAGAAGCAAACTGTGATGGCTAGAGGACTGGATCATCAGAGCATCTCCAGAACTGTTCCTGGTCTGCAGTGGTCAGGATCTATCAAAAGTGATCCAAGGAAGGACCAGTGGTGAACCAGAGACAGGGTCATGAGAGGACAAGGATCACTGATGCAGATGGGGAGTGAAGTCGGGTCCTGGTGGTCTGATCCAACAGACCAGAGAAGTTAATGCTGGTTATGATGGAAAGGAGTCAGGATACAGTTTGTTGTGTATGGGGTGAAGGGAGACTATCTCAATATATTCTTTCATGGACACTGGACATTTGCCGTTTTGAAGGTTGAGTGGGTGCAGGAAGATGTGCGCTGGGTCTTTTAGAGTGGTACTGTCTTTTATTTTGTGTTGATGATTTATTTAAGAAGTTCTGAGGGTGATGCAGAATCTGGGTGTGTTGTGTTATTTAGATGGAAACATTACATCAAAAACAGAAGTTTCTCCTCTGTCCGTCTGACTCAACATGTTACACAATGTCTTAATCTTTCCTCACAACTTTCCCTCCTGCTCCACTCTCCCTCCCCCCTCTCAGCAATGATATTAAATTCAGCCTCGTCTCTTCTTTCAGTATCAGGCCATTGTGTTCAGGGAGAGTTCAAAGTCACTCTCAAGTACCAAACCAGCTGTAAAGTGGATCACACTTGTGTTTGAAGTCAATCCCTTAAAAAAGAGAGATATCCTTGTCTTCCTCCCTCCCTTTTTTGTCACACCACTCACCTTGTCCTGTCTGGTCTAATTTGAAGCCGGAGATGCGAGGTGAGACCGTATGGAGATGAGGCGATGCTAATAATGTGGCACCACATTTGATGTGTCTGAAGTGTTTGTGGCCAGCGAGGCTGGCCCTTTGATCAGCAACTAACTTGATGGTTTCTCAGGTTCAAGGACACAGGAGCAGATGGACAGGGTGGAAAAAAACATTGGCGTATGAGGAGTATGAGAGGACACACTTTGGAGTCTCAAGAGGCCAGAACAAGAGATGGAAAGTCTATTTGGTTGCTTGTTATGTTTTGAAAATGTGTCTTGTCTGTCTCGGTCTGTCAGTGTGGTCATGATTGTCACCAGATATCCACTCTCTGTTTTCAACCTAATAAATTTGTAATTTATAGACAAATATACTTTCACGGATCACACATTTAGTTGCAACCACTGTGCCTGGTCTGTTCAGATTTGAAGTATTTCTCTGACACAGACACTGAAACTTGAACATACAGAAACAGGGCTGCTTACCATATTTACTTGCAGAAGTTCGCGACACGGTGGAGTTGTTTACTGAATTGTAAGCTGTAACCTGCTTGGGGACCAGGGCCATCACTGCATTATCAGGTACCTGAAAATCAGACACACATGAATTATGCAAATGAATCTTCAAAACAAAAATCCATTTGCAGAGTTTATTTTTTTGTGCAGATTTCCAACACAATCAGAAAACCAATAGATCACAGTGTTGTTGTCATTTTCTATATTTACCCTCCATCTATTCTGGTTTCATGTGGATAATCAGAGAATATCTTATTACCCTCATGTGCTCTAGTGAGCCCACACATACATATGATGACTGGCAGGGGGGAGGAGGAGTGTAGCAGAACATCACACAGGCCTATGAGAGAGGGGATATCCCACAGCCTCTATTCAATAATACCTTCCCTCTTGGGCTGTGCATGTGGTCGAGATTGTGTGAAGAATCAAGTGTGTGCGTGTGTGTGTGTGTGTGTGTGTGTCTTTGTAAAAATAAGTGTGTGCAAATGGATGAATGAGTCAATTGGGTGCCCGTCCTTCTCCAATCAACCAAACAGGTTTCAATTAACACAACTGGGATGTCCTCTGACACTGACACACACACACACACACACACACACACACACACACACACACACACACACTATACCCCTATTTTGCATAATCTGGCTAGCTGTGCTGCAGGGTAGGGCAGGGTTAATTGAAGTGATCTCTATCATAGTGTGGGTGGGTGGGTGGGACAGGGTATAAGGACTGGGGGCCTTTTGTGCGTGAGAGCTGGGTCTTATTGAGATTGTATCATTATGTTACCCAGTCACTCAATCTGCTCCGTATGCATAATATGTTTATATTATTACAAGCAGGAGGCCCACAGGGCAGATATTGTTATTCCTTTGTGGCCAGCCCCTAACTCTCCAACACCCTTAAGCATGCTCCCGGATCACTGCTCTTATATGTTGAATAGATAGAAAATGAGCAAAGCACAATGGAGCACAATGAAAAGGAGGAGTGGCGTTCTGGGAAGTGCCATTTGTATGAGAGGATAAAGACAGAAAGCAGAACAGGGCTTCCTGAAGGAGAGGAGGAGGACAGAAATGTCTCTCATTATGGGACAGTAAGATCTGATATGGCAAATGCCAAATGTTTGCTTGTAGCTACGACAATGATTTTGTTCTTCTCTGAACAAGAAATCAAAGTCTGTGACGCATGCTGTCACGTTGTAAGTGAAGGCAGATTGAGTGGGTGAGCTCAGCTAGTGGCACATCAAACCAGATCAGTTTGATTGAGGAGAGCGTATGATTCCATTGTGTGAGTCTGGTTGATCATATTAGCTTCTAATAAGACAAACAATATGAAGATAACATGTCTGGAGGGTTACAAAAGACCAAATGGAGCAGCACATCTGGTTGTCAAAAGTGGCATCAATCAATAGAGAGCATCAATGGATTTGATTAGGAAAGGGAGAAGAACTTCAACAAAATGGTTCATAGATTGTATGAAATACAATAAAATAAAGTTAGAAAAACAGTTTAGAATGCAAACTCTAAGTATAGAACAGCAGATGTCCTTGTCTGAAGTGTTTGTGGCGTCTCTGCTCTTCCTTGCTCTTTGCGTAGCCGCCTGACAAAATTTGAGTGGATGGGAGTGTTTCCTTTTTCCTGCGGTTTGTCAAGGATAAGGTGCCCTTATTCCCTGGCCTGAAAAAAAATGAATTAACTTCTGTCTTCATGATCTTATCTCGGATTCAAATCAGCTCCCTAATCCATTCCACCCGCTCCTCGTACTCCAGGCCTGTTGACACTTGCTGATGCTGACATTTAATTTAGGTGCTATGCAAAACCGCACTTGGACGGGGACAGTTGCTGCTTGCTATGCTGCTCGGATTATTAACACAGTGTTGATAAAAGCAGGCCTGTTTCTCCATCCAGCCTCCATTCTGGTTGGTTAGATGGAGAGTCGCCACCTGAGGCACAAAACACCTGCAGATTTACGTCTGATACTCGAGTGTGTGAGTGAATGTCTTTTTGTTCACATGTCGTCATGTTACGGCCTGTTAATAAATGTGTATATCACTGAATGTGCATATATAAAGGACCTGGAGTTTCTGTGATGTTTCTATTCTGCACATGAAGTCTATGACAACACTGATCAGCTTTGGAAAGAAGACGTAAATTGTCAGCAGATTTTATCTTGAGCACTCTACACACAAAATTATTTCCAAGTGTCACTGCTGTTGGTTACTTCTGTGCCTCGTCCTACATCATTCCCCTTCACCTCACAGATAAGTAGAGGTGGTGTGTGTGTGTGTGTGTGTGTGTGTGTGTGTGTGTGTGTGAGAGAGAGAGGGGCATTGCTGTCAGCTGAGGACTTGCACTAGTAAATGCCTGGAAAAGTACTTTGACTGAATTGTCCATTAGATAGTTGTGGAGCTCAGTACAGATCATCAGTTCACACAGCTTTGAAGGTGAAGGGGTGTTAAGATGACAGCTTGATATACTATAGATGATTCGGTGGAAAGGAAGAAATAGCAGGCCTGTTTAAATAGCAGTCCTTTGTGCTTGGCACAATTTGTTTCCCATAATATGTCAGAGACACACAGTTCCAGCATTGTGCTTGTGTACTTTAGTGATGAAAAAGGGATGAAAACTACCTTTTTTTAAAGAGAAGATGTGAATGCCTTCAAATAAAAGATGTAATCTATCCATTGTAAGCTCCAGAGGATGCTAAGTCTCTGCAGATAGCAATCTATTTTTTTTTCTTTTTCTCATTTCTTTGTGGGATCCAAAACTTTACAAACCCTTTGTGTTTCTAAAACGTCAAAGACGTTGACATTTTACTAAAATAAGTTCATATTTTTAAAAATTTTATGTAAACTTAAATAAGTAAGTATGTTTTACAAAAACTTGCAGAAACACCATATAGGAAATAATGAGTTTAAAGCAGGTTGCAGTGTATAGACATACCTGGTAATGGTACAGCATGTTCAGTCTCTTCCAGTCACCTTCGATCTTAGTGGTGACGTCTTCGTCCTGCAGGATCATGCGTTGTCCTCGACCCTGACGCCATTCTGCAGGTGCAAGGAGAAAAACAGAAATATCATAAAAAATATTGCAGTGAGATTTGCAGTGCTGCCTTTAGTACAAGAAACAATGCAACAGCAAAATATGTTGTAAAGGAAATTCTGCTGTGTAGCTGAGTTTAAAAAGTTCGGATGGCTCTAGTTTGAACTGCAGCCATCTGATTCCACCATTTGCATCACCTTAGTTAAGACCTTTCCAATGAAAACAAGGATGACATCAACACCAGAAAAACATTAGTGAAAAAGAAGAAGTCGCCTCTTTTCTAATCCGTCCTTCAGAACACTAGTCGTCACCATCTCCATCTTCATCCACCGAAGCTTTTGTTTGCTACAGAACAATTACCTCACATTGTTATTGTGCGAGTAGAGAAAGTGAAAGCAAAATGTCACATGTGAGTAACAAGTGAGTTAAATGAATCAGCCAATCTACTCATTTTAGAATCAAGCTCTCCCTCTCAACTCCCTTCTATCTCTTTTGTTGGTGCGATCGATGAGTGAGATTACAGCTGCATGCCCGGGGCTTGTGCACTACTTTTTCCACCTGCAGCATGGCCCTCATGCTCTGCTCTCTGAAGGCGCCATCGCTCTCTGCTCTCCCCTTCTCACGCATTCATCCCCTGCTCTAAGCCCCCTGCCTAGCTGCTCTTATTGTTATTGCTGGGAGCTTTGGCAGATGCACACCAGGCTCATATAAACTGAGACAGTAGAAAGCTGCAAACTTTCATCAACATACTGCATAGCATCTTATTTCTACACCAACAAGTATCTTCCAGTTTCCAGGTGTCTTTCATTTAAAGAGTAGGATGACATTTGCATGACCTTACAACCAAATTACATCTACATTACATGTACGCCAGGTATCCCCACATCGGTGCTACCTCAGCACAAAACAAAACAAAAGCTTTGATAGAAACATCTCACAATACCCCAGCAACATTATCAAAAGTGAAAAATGTATTAAAAACAAGCAGATGATTCCTTTACTACTTTTGCAGACATGTGCTTTATGAATACGTTATTGTATCTGTGCTCCTCGCTGTGCTTTCCGCTCGCGTCAGGCCGCTGTCATCTTCTATTCTGATCACAAACAGCAAAACAAAGCAGCAGTCACTGTGGCGCATGATGAGCCCTGTCTTCAGAGGATCGACCAGAATTGTGTTGGCATCTGAAGAAAAAAAATCTGCAGGAAATAAGTATTCTCCTGTTGTTTTTTGTCTATACAGTACATCTTTCCATAAAGATGCAAATGAGTGCCCGTCTCCAGCCGAGGCTCAGTAAACACATGAAGAAATGAGGAAAAAAGGAAAGGAAGAAATAAAAGAATAAAGTTGGTGTGAAACCAGAGCAAACTGAGATTACTTTGATTCCCAAATCCAACAGTCGCTGCTCAGTGGGGAGCCTGTGTGTGTGTGTGTGTGTGTGTGTGTGTGTGTGTGTGTGTGTGTGTGTGTGTGTGTGTGTATCTTGAACTGTAGACTCACAGCCAAAGAGATAAGGGCTTTGGGGAGTGTTTGAACGCTGATGGTGAAGAGAGAGGCTGAAGGTGACTGCTGTAATCCACAGAGATGCACAACACACATTTTCCTAGTAACACATACATAATGACTGACTGACACACACACACGCAAGCACACACACGCACACATGCGCGCGCACACACACACACAAACACACACATATACAGGCCATAGCTTCTATGTTTTCAGGCCACATCTTTTCTGAAGCATTGCAGCCGAAGGGAATCTAATGTGAATGTGTTTGTACGCGTGTGATATTATTAACTGCAAGGTTAAAAAGTGTGTGAAAACATCAAAAATAAATATATAATAATAATAATAAGTTGCTCTAATGGAAGGACCTGTTTCCTCTGAAACATTATTATAACACCAGACCAAGAAACGTTCATTACAACGGAACGCCTTGTGAATTAAAAGAAGACCTACAGGTGTGAAATGATATGCCAATCATGTTCCTGTCTGTTTATGGACTCTTGGTTAGTAGATAAGTTTATTTTAATCTGTGCAGCTCATCGCGTGCATACTGCATACAAATGTTCTCTTGTAAGCCTGCATCCGCCCTCTCTTACTCATACTGACAATCACACACATACAGAGCGAGTTGTCTGCTAAATCTGACAATCTCCAATTCCCTTTCGTAATAAAACAATAATAGAACAACACATCCTGCCCAAAGGGGGCCATAAAACAATTTTATCCAGGAGTGTCGTCAAAAGGCTAAACCAATCTCTTCACTTAGCTATCACACAGGCAGATTCCCAACGGTATGCTCTCAACCCACCTTAAAGCTGCGGTTGGTTATAAATATGCTATTACCAACACACAGCATGGGCCTAGAAAATCCACCGACAATATTAAACCATAAAAAGCACAGAGCATGGTGCAGAGACAGCGTCTAGATATCAGCAGACAAACAATCATGGATAACATTGCTATTATGCTTGCAAGCAGGCCTCTGTACAGGACTGCACACACACACACACACACACACACACACACACACACACACACGTGCGCTAGATGTCTTGCAGAGAAGGTTTATCATTTCACTCCATCCTGAGAGAGGCCCCTTAAAGTAATTTGCAAATATATTAGACCCAGGTTAGACACAATTGAGACACCCAAGAAATACAATTGCACTACTCAGGGAAAATAACTGCATACTGTAGCTGCACATAGGGGTCATAAATGGCAAAAAAAGGCCATTATTCATATAATAAAACCTTACTAAACATCCTAGAAAGAAAGAAAGAAAGAAAGAAAGAAAGAAAACACTGAAACAATGATTTTGTAGGGAAGAGATCACTGAGCGTCTCAATTGATTAGCTGATCAATCATCTGACTGAGACACTAGTCGACAAGAGAGTGGATCGATGGGAGGTTTGGGGAGTGGAGAGACCGATCTCAGACATCTGAGCCAACAGAGCCAGGATGCCACGTCTCCTGAGGTTGAAAAGAAAGCTACTTCTCTATATCTAAGAAGACTTGTACTTTTGAGCAGTGGTTAGGAGGTGGGGGGGGCTTTGTAAAAATCAATGAATGTCTAAGTTCAGCCTGCTTTTCTCCAGGCACATGGATGGGAAAGAATGCATGGTTTGATTTTTTTTTTTTGACAAGCTGTACAGTAACTGCAGGGATGCACTGAGGAACAGTGAAAACTACAATTCTAAACATACCATTATCAACACAGAGTAGATGAAGGACAAACATCTAATGCACCAAAGATGATTGTTTGCCTGATTTTTTTCAGGTTATTCATGTGTAAGAAGACAAAGAGTTGTACCCAGGTCCATATCGGAGGCTTTTAGGCGGTGCGAGTGTGGGACGTTCTTGTAGATGGCATCCAGGATCTTCTCCTTCACCTGGCTGATGGTATCACAGTTCAGCACCTTCACCTGGATTTCTGGGCTTTTCTCATTCTCTGGATGGATGCAGTTCACCACCTGTGGCAGAAATACACAGACATGTTCTCTGGCTATCTGTAGGTAAGGACAACATCATGAACCACAACAGTCCAAGTTGATTTAGTGGATAATTTGTGCTATGTTCAGGCTCATACATGTTTAATCTTTTGTTTGCGTGTCCTTTGTAAAAAAAAAAAAAAATCAATTATGTTGATTGCACAGTAGATTGTACTCAATGGAACTGAAATAATTTTGTGCCTGCCAAAGGGTCTTTGAGAGAATTGCAGGAAAATAAAAGATCATTCAGCTGGGAAACTGCTTTTCCCTCAGAGCTTGAAGAGAGACAGCAATGAGCTACCTCAATAGATGAGCAGTAAACCAGCTGATTATAATATTATTAGCATATTCATCAGCGCAGTCTCTAGGTGTTGGTGGAATTACAAGATGAGCACAAATACACATGACAGGGTCAGCGTCTTTTATTTTAAAGTGGAGTATACGTCTATAATGAGGTGGTGAACAGAGTATTGGTGATTCTGTTCATCCTGGACATTGATAGAGTATGAAAATCTGAACAGACCAAACAAAAGAAAGGTGAAAAAACTGAGCAGTGTCTGAGGTCCCCGTGCTCAAACAAACACGTCACAGTAGCCAGAAGACGTCAGCAGGAAGACTCTGGGAATAAAACAAGGGTTTCCAGAAAGACGGGAGCTTCAGCTTCTCTCTGCTTGTGTAGATATGTGCATTGTCTCTTTCCTTCTTCCTCGTCCAGAAGCCCTGCTCTGTTTATTGACGGCTTCAGTCTCAACAGGAAGTGAGGTCGACACTCCTATGCCCCCACACATGTCAAGCGTGACAACGACAACTTCGCGTCCCGTTGCTCATCTCATGACCGACAACCCATGACCACCCTTTTCTCTCCTCTTGTCCCTGAAAGCATATAAAGTGTCCCCTTTAAGCCCTTGGACCTTTGGGTCGGTGAACCCCTTACCAGCGTTTTGTAGTCAATCTGTTGTCTGATGAGCTTGTCCTCGCTGAGCGAGTAGCGTGCCTCTCCTGTGATGGAGTCAATGGGGCCTTTCTCCATCTGCTGCTTGATGGCACAGAAAAGGGAGAAGAGTGGTTCGCCTGCACACTCCTGCAACGAGATTAGGAGAGAGGTGAAAAGAGAGAAAGTTTGGATGACTTAGCTCAAAGCCTGCACTCACTGACAGCAAAGTTTAATAATGTCTGAGGAAATATCGATAGAAAATATTGTAGTTGCTTTTGCAACGTTTCCCAGAGTGCCTTACCCAAACTGTCTTTCACCTAAATTAAAGAAAATTGCACCACCTATCAATGTATACACTTTGCTGAAATGAAGCCAGAGTTTGGGGACAAATTAATGGGTAAAAAGTGAAAAAACACGCCATAAAAGGCAGACTCTTGAAGCCACCCCAATCTTCCCTCCTGAAAATAGTTGTTTATCAAACAGAAGAGATTGGCCATTTATCATTGTTTTTCTCCTCCCAGCTGCAGTAAAGGGATGGAGGAGAAAAACAGGATGACAGGTGACTTTTCTTAGACTCAAGGTGGATTTAGTTTTTAGTGAACACTGGCACACAAGGGAGTTAAGGTAGAGCAGCATACAGCTGAGAAAGGACAACACATGCCTTAATGAAGCTCAGAGGTAACTATGAAAGGAATACTTGAAGATGCTGAAATAGTACTATGAAATAAAAAAATATATAAATACCAGATCTGCTTTATTTCAAGTTCACAGCCCCACAAATACACAGAAAACAAATGGGAGTCTATCACAGTTACTCGCTATTCTCAAACCTGGGAGTAAAAAAAAACAAAACAAAACAACAGTGAAGTGACAGTGATTGCGTTGAAACTGAATATTAAATAGTTACCTTCAGAAACTTGTAGAGAAGGAACGTGAACCAGTTGGTCAGCATTTTCTCTGCAACAGACTCAGTCCTGCAGACAGATAGACACAAAGCACATGATAAACACATGATCCTACACGCTCTTATTACCGTCATAAATATTCAACACCGTCATCAAATATTCTGGTAAAAATGATGACCGCTGCTAATGAAAAGGCTTTCGTTACACAAATATAATTGCAAAGACAAGAACTGAGAGAGCCTTTGCAAATACGATGGCCTTTCAGACAATCTTTCGGCCTGCTTTTATGCTCAGGCACGCCGAGGGCAGCTCGTCTACGGCGGCGGGGGTTTTAATATGAGGCAAAGGCAATTAAAAGCCTTTATTTGATCCCGGTGGATTGATGTCGTTAGGGGCTGGATCGGCTCTGTAATAACACTGGCCTCATTATCAAGCGCTCCCTTGCCTATTCACTGGACGAACACTCGATCCGCGCACAATAGAAAGTGAATGAATACATCTCCCTCTCTTTCTCCGCCTGGCATCCATGCTCCACTGGTGTGGCAAAATGGTGTGTGTCCACATTAGTGTGTGTGTGTTGACCTGGGCCAACAGTGTGATTGATCCTGTGTGAATGACTAATCTGCATACATAATGACAACAGCGGTGGTGGCGAGGGGAGAAAGAGGAGAGGCGAGGATCGGATATCCTTTGACAACAACCTTCTTGACCAGCAGCAGGGGTGTGTGGGTAATCTGTCAGAACACCTCAAACACACAAGCGCACACACACATATCCTTCGCTTTTCAATGAGCAACTACAATGGGCATCAATATTTCAGGATTAGTGTCCATTGTGTCCCAGTGTGTGTGTGTGTGTGTATGTGTGTGTTTCAGCTGCCACCTGCAGCCCTCCCACCTTTCACCATTCAGACAGCCTCTTTTAGGGGCTCCACACAGAGGCATGAGGGGGGGATATGATGTCCACTGTGCCAGTGGGCGGGCCTGGCAGCCCCCGTCAACGCTGGCACAACACCTGGGGGGGATTAACTTCCTGCCTCTCACTGTGCCCACACTTTTATATTTCCTCCATCCACTGATCCAAGGGTCAACAAGGTCACTTTTCATCTTTTCTTTCATGTGTCCTTGCTAGCTTCCTCCCTCCCTCTGGCTTCCTAACTCTGGATCCTGTAATCACACCCACTTCCAAATCCTCTCCATTTCCACAAATGTAGCCCATCTATCAAACGGATGAAAGGAGCAAGGAGAAAGGAGGAGGTGAACAGGGAAGGAAGGAGGGAGGCAGCTGTGGAAAAGGAAAATGAAGGAATGAATGAGAAGAAATGGCTTGGCTGAGTCTGGCCTTCCCTTTTCTTCTTTCTAAACTTCCCTTTCCTTACTCACTTCCAATAGATATTGTGTCTTTGTGTGTCTCTGTAAGTGGACAAGTGTGAAGCTTTTTTTTTTAAGGCTAACGTGCAAAAAGCACAAATTAATCCCACTGTGTATGTATTCAGAAAGTACCATGTGTGCTGACTAGTGTTTATTGTGTGTGTGTGTGTGTGTGTGTGTGTGTGTGTGTGTGCCTCTGGCAGTGGGTGCCGGCCCTGCTGTAATAAGAAGTCTTGGCACAGTCTCACCAGTCTGCTTATGCTCATTCTCGATCACAGCGCAGCGTATGGGGAATGGGGATAAAAATGGCACTGGAGCTGCTTTAAGATCTAACGTTAGCGTTTGGTATTACAAGTTTCAAACAATCTTCTCCAAACCTCTGCTCAGCTGCTACTCAAAAATACGGTGCTGCCTCTGTTTGGGTTAATGCAATGAAATGTGCCGTGGCAGGCTGGCATGGGCAGGCCTGCCTACTTGGCAGCCGTACAGAGGGGCAGTGGGCATTGAGAATGATCTAGAGCAGAGGGGACATGGCAGTGCTTAGTTCTCCCTGATTATTGAGGTAGGGTTGATGGGGGTCCGTGCTTCATCACACACTTAACATTTTGGCTGGCCAAAGCTGCCAGTAGCATGTAACTGCATGAAATGGGCACTTTCTGGATTGTCGACGGTAGATTTGAGCATAAACGCTAACCTAACCTAGACATAATTGTAAGTAACCCTGCCGTTCTGCCCATCTAAACTAAACTAACCCTTTACTGATATTCCTTTTGCTTTAGAATGATCTCCTGATCAGTAAACAAAGAAGCTTTTATTTTGTCTGATGAACAGCTTCTCACATTTCATAAGTTGGAGCTAGAATGTGTTAAGTTATATTCTCAAACTTCAGTAAAGAAATGGTTAATTATAATCATTCATGTAAAAAGGAACTATGGTAACCAAACATGTATAGTATTTGCATGAACCTGGTTTCAGTCGAATGCTAAAGCAGCACAGCTTGACATCAAAAAACATTTCAATTTCCCACTCTCCCCTCCCAGTGAGGACGACTGGTCATCAGTGACTGCTAGATGCATGGCGCATACATACATATTTTAAGTATTACTCACATATATAAAGAAACAATCCTTATAGTTATATAAAGAGCCTCTTTAACCCTACATGATGAGTGTGTGCCAGTGTTACAGCCAAAGCAAGGTTGTGATCAACACAAGAACATATGGGTCTTTCATCTTCTGACCAATATCAAAACTGCTATTTTGACACATCAATTGCAGCCAGTCTCAGCTTAAGGCTATGAGAGAGCCTGTTTAGCTCTGCATGACTGGAAGAGGGATGAGAGGTGGAGGGATGGAGGGAAGAGAGGAGTGGAGAATGCAGCAAGGAATGCGACAGATGGTTGTGGAAGGCTCTCGTTAGTTAGCTTGCCTGGTGGTTGTGCTTCAGCACAGGTTGAGATGGGACAGATGGAAGGATGTGTGTGGAGGGAGCGGAAAAAAGACACACACACACAGATTTCTTGGAAGAGGAGGCAGTGGGTAGCCGTGCTCAGAAGCTGTGCCAGAGACACCCTGCTCACTCACGTTAAGCATTGATTTAGTAAAAACAGGGGAGGGGGGGGAGGAAGAGCTGGGAATATAGATTGAGAGAGCGAGTACAAGAGAGGAAGAGAGATATAAAGATGTGATAGTGTGACACAAGCATCAGAAGTGAAGACTAATAGCGGAGAGAGCAGCGGGGAGCGAGGGAGAAGAACACTCAAAATGAGCAAACATGGTGAAAGAGAATGAAAGAGAGAGAGACAGAGAACAAATTAAAGGGAGAGAGAGAGAGAGAGAGAGAGGCTGCTATCTATCCAGACAAGATTAAGCTTCTTCACAGCCGTATGTCTGTGTATCTGGGCTATTTTCAGCCCCTAGCCAAGGACACGCCACTCAGCCCACACTATAGGGCGGCGTGGCACGCTCACAGTGCCTCATCACATCTGAAATGCATGCTGGGATGCTGAAGGACTAACAAGCGCATCCAGGGAGGACGAATGAGATGAGGACGGTTTGATCAGTGCCCATCACAGTGTACGTCGCAAACGGGCAATCAAGCTGGGCGTGCATTTGTTGTAAACATGTGCTGTCCCTTCAGCGCTGGCTGATGGCATTTTTCCCCCCAGGTTTTCCTTCTTCCTCTACCATGATGACAAGAGAGGGGGGAGAGGAAGAGGAGGGATGTGGAGAGAAAGCGTGATGGAAGACAGTGTGTTGGATTTGGCCTCGGTGCCTCGAGAAGAGTTGTCTGGTCTTTTCAGCACTTATAGTGACGATTTCATCTAAAATTCACAATGAAATAACACAACATAAATCGACACACATACAAGGCACTAGTGACGAGCTAAATGATCAAAAGGCTAATCTCACTATTACCTCCATGCCCCAGTAGTCAGCTTACCTTACTCGGTGACACAGCTTTAAGTGTCTCCATTGTCCTTGACTACCTCTCTCTCGTCTCGTCTGTACGCGGCATCGCTTGTGTTGTATCTAATGCCAGGATCAGCAGTTACTCCATTTTTTGGTGGCTGCACCATGCTCAGTGAGCTCTGGCTGCAATTAATCATGCCTGTTGCCCAGACAGCATTAATCGCTCTCTGCATCACCAAGTAGCGTCTAAACAGGCTTTTATTAGCTTTACTGTCTTGTGAACGGTACGGGGACAGCATTCATTTCAGTGCTCTTCATATAATATACAGTATGTGTGTGTATTTATGTGCAGGGATGAGTTTATAGCCAGAGGGGAAACTCTTAATTGAAATAAGAGTCGAACAAATTAATATGTGGCGCTCCTGTCAAATCATCTGGGGGTGTCAAGACTTCCCAACGTCCCCCAAGCAAAACAAGATATAATACCATGTGTATAAACATATAGACACACATGCTCATATCAGCCGCATGCACAGCAGCTGTAAGGAAGCTGTTTTACTTAAGTAACCATAATCATCATATTTGCCAAACACCACAGGCAGTAAGCATAATCACATACAGTGCTGTATTCAAGTGCATGCCATTAAAGCTTTGACTACAAATAAAGGGAAGACTGTGTCACAGTTCTCCCTTTTTTGATAAATTCATCTCCTGAGCTATTTAAAATTGGATTCGCTGCTAATTAATCCTAATTATTTCACTAATGATGTACAATGGCAATACACTGTGGTCGTCTGTGAGACAGAGCCAGTGATTCAAGGTCACAGGAGTTAATCCAAACACGTCACAGAAAGAGGAGCATATCCTGTCCTTCATAGTAAAGGGTTGACATTAAGCAATAAAAACCATCAGCCCTACCCTGAACCAAGCTCAATGTAACCCTAAGTTCAGAGAAGTTGACTGTGTGGGAACTTGTTGGGCAGTGACAGGAGAAAGGTTGAGTGTGGTTGTCACCTGCGGAGCAGCAGCTTGGGGTGGTTCTTGCTCTCAAGGTTGCGGTCTATGAGGTCGGACAGCAGGTGCTTCAGGACGTCGGTGGCGTACTCCAACTTGCTCTGTAGCACCGTCATGATAAGTGAGGCCACGTTGCCGCGGTCCCTCATGGAGAAACCACGCTGGGCCTCGAGAGTTCGAATAAAACACAGCAGGAAGACCTTGTTGTTAATGAGCTGGCCGAAGAGCTTCAGCCCCTTCTCCACTTGCTCCTGGCGATAGCCCGGCACCTGCGAACAAACAGGACAAATGTTCAGTATTACAAATATGTAAGAAGGGAAAAAGAGATTTGGAGCTGCACATTCTATGTACCCATTAGTCATCACTTCATTTGAATGTAACATTAGCTCTCTGGCTCCCTCCTCAAATACTTTTTATGGAGGGAATTCTAGCATTAGTTTATCATTAGATACAATCATAATCAATGTATTTAGGTTGAATGATGTGCTAATATACACATTAAGGTGCTATTTATTGACTTATAAGCGCAGCTATCAGTTAATAGATAGCTAGATATTAATAACTAAGGACGGAGAGAGGAGAGAAAGAAGAAATAAAAAGAATCTAGGGAGACGAGTTTAACATCTTCCAGCTTTTTGTGACAAACGCTTAGTCTGAAGGTGGAGAATAAAGGCTGGGAACAGCTAAGCCTCTTGAGGGAGTGTTTATTACGTCGATGGCGCTGTGTTCCACACTAATGCAAGAAGAAAGGGAGTGCTGTGATGTGAATTCCCCTCGTCTGAGCCCAGACTGTCCCTGCACCATTTATACAAGTCACTTGCTGCACATGTTTCTTTTCTCAATTTCTTTTCACAAATAGCATCTATTGAGATTATGTTCTTTTTTTATATCTGTCAAGAGCACTTGTGGTGAGACAGAATCTCTTTGTACCCGATGCAGCTGTCAACCAGCATATGTTCTGTCTTTTACCTTTCCTGGAGTAGCTCCTTATAATCTGCTGGGAGCTACTGTTAAGTTGCAAGTCTAATTTCATACCGCCTGACAAGATGGGTACAGTGTTGCTGTGTGCATGTTATTTTTTTTTTTTTCCGATTCTCAGCGCTGCCTTTTTCTGTGCATAGTCAATATGTATGAGCATGTCATTACAGGGTAAACTCTGAAATGCATGTGTGCATGTTTTCTGCATTCGTTCCCATCTACCCAAATAAATTGTGAAGTTGTGTGGGTTATTGACCCAGCAAATATATGGTACAGTGCCGTAACACAAACCTGTTTAACATGTCCCTGAGGATTATGGAGAGCATAAAAACAGCAAAATATCCTGACCTACACACTCTCCAATCCCCACAGGGTGACTGGAATATTTGAGTTTGGCAGGCGCACAGGTGGAGCTGAAAAATGGTAACCACTGCTGAAACTGAATCGTTTCTGCAAAAATCAAGAAGGAAGTGGGAAACATAATAACAGGAAAAAAATCATACGAAAGCAGCAAGCAAAATGGGATTCTGGTGAAATTGTTGGGAAAACAAATTGATGGGTTACAGGAAGTGGTTTTGACAGCTAGGGATGATGCTTACAAGGAACCAATAAATGGTCAAAAACGACAGGCTATTCTTTAATATCTTTCTACATGTAGTTCTCAGTTTAACTGAGTGTTTTTTTTCAGTCTTTCAATGTTTAAACAGTAAACCTAGACCTTCTTTCACTTGTGCCATTTCTAAACCCACAGCCAAAAACTTGTCTTTAAATTATCCAACACATCAATAACAATTAAGCAGCCATCAACCGCAAGACAAGCCTGCTGCTTTTTTCATTAGGCCCCTATTCCACATTATAGCCCTCATACAGTTGGACATTTATACCAATTAAAACATAATTAATATTGCTTATTACTGGGAAATTCTCATCAGGGATAGAGTGGCCAACCTCGAGGGCAGTGAAATGGGGGTCCATCATTCTCTTAATGGAACAAGACGACCTGCTCAATTACGGCTGTCTATCAATGTCACCACTGGGGATAAATGACTTGATTTTTTTTTGCTTTTGCTTTTCTCCCGCTGATTGACTTTTAATTTGTTTTTGAGGTAGAGAGAAAAAACGGTGCGGCGTCTCATATCGTCTGAGTTATTGATGAGAGCGCGCTCCTGATTTGAGGGCTGCCTTGTTTGTTTTTGAACAAGCGCTGTTGTCGGCCGTCAAAAGGCTTTTGTTTACCAGATAGCAACGCAAACAACATCAGCATCAATTTTGCCTATTGTGACCCACCACATTGTTAATTTGCTTGTTCATTTTGCTCTCTTTTCAAATAAGGCTAATTGCATTGAGACAGTTATTTGATAGAGACTGAAAAACAGGTACGCACCTTTGTGTAATTTGTACTACTCAAATTGAATGGGAAATTGGAATGAACTTCTTCCACCTAGCTGTCTTCTTTCAGCAGTTCCTAAGAACTGATGATCAACACAACTAACAGAATATCTATTCAGTGGAAAGGCTGTAAATACATTCCCTCAAGCATGCTAACTTGATTTTAATGCCCTACGTGTATGCACACAGTAATTTTCCTGGGTCAGGCACTCTTTTAGTCCTCTTTAAGAGGTGTTCCTTTATTAAAACACTCACTGACGTACCTCCAGATCTCGAAGAACAGGATGTTCCTCGATGCCTGGGAAGAGGACCCTCATGGTGTAGGTCCTGTAGTCTAAGAAGGGTATTCCTGCTCCATCCAGATCACTGGTCAGCTCATGGATGTCTGTCTGCAGTTCTGCAAAAGCTGATGGAAAAACCAGACACACAAACCTGTTATTTCTCCATAGAACACATATTCGTAAATGACAGCATGGCACCTATGATCTCTTAGTGTTTCACACATTTTGAAATCAATTGATTCTGCAATCTCCACTTTTATTCCTGTCAAACCTGATGAGCTTCAACTAGAAAAGACTTTTCACAAGATAAATATTTTGATATTTTGTTCTGAATGACTGCGCTTGTTTAAACCTGACTAAATAATTCATGATGTTTCCAAGGCAGCAAAATGAGCTGAATATATAGGGGAGAAACTCTCCTCCATATAACCTACTGCACATCAACATCATCAACCTCTTACCCTCTTTGCACTCCAGAGCCACACGTGACTCAAGGTTGTCCATCTGCATCTGCAGCCTCTTCAAGGTCAGGTCACTCTCACGAGACTTACGCTTGTAGGCAATGAGAACCACCACGATAAAGAGGATGAGCAGGGCACCGGCTGCAGCGATGCCAATGATCGCCGTGCTGCTGAGCGGGCTGTCGGACGTGATGTGGACTACGCCCGGGGAGAACTCGATACCGCCCACACGCGCCTTTTGATCGCAAAAGATAAGCAGGAAGACTATAATTAATGCATGTACTGTACATAAACATTGAGTGTTTGATTCCTTGGTAAGTTTTCAAAGGGAACGGCCATAAATGAGACGAGTGGTTTAATATATCAGAGGTATAACAGAGGGGAGCTTAAATATCACAGCAACACTTCTAATAATCTTACAAAGGGAGAAATATGAGGTATTCAAACTCACAATAATAATGTTCTTCAAGGCAAAGTATAGAAGTTACGAATCATAACATAACATTGCCTCTGTGAACACCTTTTAGGTCTATAAAGCCTTTCTCTATCTTCAAAATCAAAGCCCAGACAGTCAGACATATTGATTTTCTATTTAAATATGTACACACTTCTGTTTATTTGTGCATCTAATAACTGTGTTACAGTAATGTGTCCATCTTTTTCTGTGATGCTGGCTTCAGGTGGCAACATCAGGAAGCGTTTTGCTCAAAGTGGTCCCTCTTAAAACCACAAATGGAATCTTTATTGAGTTTGCCAGGGCCCTAATCTTTCTTATTGAAGGCTTATTTGTTTGTCTTTTGTCTGCTTGTGGGCAGTAACAGGAACCACACAGCTGATTGGATTAGAGCCGTAGTCTGTCTCGAGGTGGACAAGAAGATGGATAGAAAGCAACACAGGGAATGTCTGTTTGTCTGTCTGTCTGTCAGTGTTGATCGATCTGTAGGTCTGTCTGCCTTCTCCTCCACAGCCTATCTGTCCTGTGTATCATTGTTTGTGTCTCTCTCTTTTTTGTCTTTGTGGGCACTTGCTGTATCACTCACCAGGACCTTGTGTCGACCCGTCAGGTTGGGTGACTCACAGAGCAGCTGGGTCTCTGACACGGTTAACATGCAGGGCTTCTCGCCAATAAGGACTGTGTAGTTCAGCTTTCCATTTCCACTACTGGTTGGTGGGAGGAAGTTTCGCCCCTGCAGGAAAGAAATCATGCATAATTAAGCACATTTATATCAATACTAATGATACTGCTAAATGACATAAAACATATTAACTGAAAGTCAATAACTTACAATCAATAAACAGACTGTAAGTAAGTGTGGGGAGTGCCTGTACTTGTACCTTCAGTATAATGGGTGATCCAGGTTTAAGCTCCAGCACCCCAGATACACTGAGTGGTTCAAACTCAGGATTGGGGTAGTAGATGAAGTTGGTGCTGTTGAGTGCCATCAAAGCCTGCACGTCGTCCAGTTTAAAGCCAAACTCATCGGGTCTCTCTGGCACCTCTTGCTGCCGGGCCAGACTGATGGGCAGCTCTGGGGCCTGGCACAGCATGGTTGTAGGGCTGAGCACCTGGCACAGCTGGAAAGGGAAGTTACATTTATGAAAGCTAATGTTGTCTGCAAATCAAATGAGTACTTAGTGGAAACAGAACAATGCTGTAAACTGACACAAAAATAAACTTAACATGCAGAAAAAAATGCTATTTGCTATGTGCATTTTGGGAGGTGTTGTAGGTGATTTCCATCTTACTGCAGATACTGTGAGTGGTTATGCATCAGTCCACATTATTCATATAAGTTTGCACTGCTGGATCTAACTATGCAGTACCGCATACGGGGACAGAGTCCCCTATTACCTCATGCCTTCGTGCAACTGAATCTTTGGCAAACTGGCAATCGAACATGCTCCAACTCCTCTGTATGCCAAGACATCCCATCAGCAGTTATTGTGAATCTTTTATGTCGCAGGTTTACCTTCACTGAGCCCACCGGAGACTCAATTCAAACTAGAAGCTCCTTCATTTCAAAAAGTGCTAAGAAGAATCTGTTGGAGTGTTTCCCTCAAAGACAGACTCCAAATGAGGTGCAGTTAGAGAGCCTGTGCAGTCTCACCACGATCTGGCTTTGATGTGTGAAGATTCAGATAACTAGGTCTTACGTTCATTACCCTGCAGAAAGACACCCCACCCTCTCATCACTTCTTTATTCCCTGTCCAGTTATTCTCCTCTGTGATCTTTTCTTCTCTCTTTGACACATTCTTATTCTGTCACTCATCTTTCTCTATACCACTTTACTGCTCAATTATAGTGGCTCTTACATCCTATTTTCAGTGTCTTTCTCACTCCTGTTTTGCTGTTGTTAGCCTTTGCCCTGGTCTTTCATTTGACATGTGATATGATTTAAATTCTCCCTCTTTATTCCTTCTTTAGTCACATTTTTTCCAGTTTCAGCTAAAAGAACACATTGTCCGATCTGTCATTGTCTTGCCCTTCCATATCCCTCCAAAATCTCCATTGCTCCTCTGTCTGTCAGGGCATTGACAAATCAACCACCAGCACAGGTTTCAGTCGCAGTCCCAGACATTTCCACAGTAACCTCTGCCATGCAGCCACTCAAATGACTGTCTGTCACTCTAATTGGCTCCTTGAACATCAAACTTGACTCATCCTGAAAGGTCTTCGGGACATCTCTGACATGTATCTTGCACTTCTGCATGAAGTTAACTGCAAAAATAAACAAGAACTAAAAAAAAACTCCTCTCTGTGCACAAATTGCTCGCTTGTTTGTTTTCTTCGCATTCAGTGCAAAACTGAGCTGTGTAAGACTGAGAAAGTGAGAGTGAGACAACGATCTGGTTGACACATTTAATTCATGATGGTTCAAAGTGCAAGCTGCCTGCACAATTCGCTGGAAACACAATGCCCAGTGCAGACATATGTGAGCACAGATGTTAAATGTGGTGCAAGCTCATGCTCAAATGGACCATGGAGATAGCATTACCGCCTTTGTTACTCCCTCTTCTTTCAATCAGATCACAGAGACCCCTGTATGGCTTTATCTATCCTCCCCTGGGTAAAAGGGTGAATAGAGGGCAGAGGAATTTGACAAGGGCCAATCTCTGAGGTTTTTAGTTTGGTGTCAAAACTTCCCTGTTGTTACAAAGGTGTAGAGAGGAATTACATCATTCTCTATTAATTCCACTGCGACCTGTTGATTCCCACTATGTCCTCTCAATGTTCTCTGAGTTTTTTTCCTTGACCCATTTACCTAAAAGTGTCACCGAGGCATTTAGCCATGCTCTGGAAAAAAAGAAAATTACTAAGACATTCACTATGGCCCTCTTCTTTTGGGACATCTAGCTGACAAGAGAGGATAGGAACTAAAACACTAGTGGTGGTAAAGATATTTCCTTTTTTTCACAGTCACTTACATTCAGAGTCTCATGGCTGTTGTATTTGGCTCTGATGAGTGGAGTCTGAATGATGTCCAGGTTAGTTCCTGTCACTGTCACTGGGGTATGCCCACTGTGAGGGAGACAGAAGATTGACAACAAGGTTTCATATATAGCTCAGATATAAATTATTACTTACTGAGAGTGAAACTGCTTCTGTTACAAAATGATCATGTTGTAGATTCCTTATTATCTGGTTGTAAGTTGTTAAAGTCTTATTATTTTCTATTAGCCAGACTTCCTTGCTTTGACAAGCACCCTTTTGCTGGGATACTGCAGGATTCATAGCATCCATCAATACCTATTAGCAGTGAGTTACATGTAATGAAATGGTCTCTTTGAGCATACCTGTAGATGCTCCACTCCGGCTCTATCTTGGAGATGGTGGGATCCTCTACGTACTCAAACCGCAGGTCTTTCTGGAGATGAGCTCTGTCTATGCTCACCGACACAGACACATTTCCATAACCATTCAGGGAAGCATGGGTGCGGCAGGTGAGCCACTGGCCACCTCTCCTAAAGTGATGATGGGATGATGCCAAAATGGTTATATTAGTTAGTTGCAGAGTAGACAATACAGTTTCCTACTACACTTTTTTATCCAATAATACATTACATTTAGAGACGCAGGAGTCTTTCTAGTTGTTTAACACAGTTGGTGCAGACTAAATCATTCAAAAGCTAATATCAATGTAATATTTAAAATGGTTGAATGATTGCTTAAGTGGACATGGATAGAAAATTTATTGACTGAACACGGAACTGTTTATTGATTGTTGTTAAGTGGTGGATCACAATGATACAGTGCTACATCTTTTCCCAGTAATTTCCATTTCATTTAAAAATTACTTCTGCCATGCAATAGATGGTCCATCGCTAAATAACAGGTACCACCATTCTTCCCCTCTGAGTACATGCGCTTACTTTTTCAGTTTATGTGGTGAAAAACAAGGCTCGAAGTATCAGGGGGGTTCCTCCCTGCAGTTTGACTAACACGAGCTTTTAATTGACTGTTTAAGTGTGATTGGCAGGATCAGCTCTGGCCTGCTCCACACTAACCTCAGATAAGTGCAAGGCTGGTCCTTAAACATGATCGACACGTTGCTCCCTGCATCAAGGTGACTGCCAGTGATGTTGACAATGGTTCCCCCGGAGACCGGCCCTCGGCTGGGCTTGAGGTTGATTATCCTCGGGATCTGGAGCGAGAGGGCAGAGTTTGGAAGGTCACAAGTCAATCAGAGGGTGAAATAAAAGTGGATTACAGCAGGAAAAACTGGAGCTATTCAATGTAAGGACAAACATCATAGGATTCCTCAGTGAGCAGGTTATGAATAAGAGAGGTAGAAATGTGAAATGTTGTTTCTGCATTGCTAATTTATGCAAATAAAAACAAATAAACACTCTGCCTGTGCATTTATCTAAATGCTTAAATCAACAGCACATGCTGTATGTTTTAATGAAACAATATACAATGTTCAGTGTTGTTATTCTTAGCCTCGTCATAACTCCTTGTTAAAAATAAACATCTGTTCTACTTCGCTAATAGGCAAAGCATTTCTATAATCAGAGGCTGAAACACAAATGAGTGAACTTTATGATTACTCAACCAGTTTGTTTTAATAAGCTGCAGGCTCCAGAAGACAGGAAGGCATTCTCAGCTAAAAACACTTTTGAGTGTTAATAAATACCTGCGCTCACTAATCCCACTTACATAAACTACAGCACACTGTGGTGGAAAGCTTCAACACAGCAGCAAGAGATGTAGTCCACTGGAAGAGAAGTAAATCCTTCATTTGGCCTCATCTCCAGCCTGCTGCGTGGTGTGACATCTAGCCCTAACATCATATAATCCTGTACGGGGGACCCCATTGAGAAATAAACCTTGGCCAGCGGCCATTAATGGATGGCAGTAAAACAGATAAAACTCCATAAAAACGAGTTCATAATGGCAACAACTGCACATGGATTACAGCGTGTGCGACTGATGCTGATTTACTGTGTGTCGAGTGGGTTTTGAAAGTGGGTTTTTATGTGTTCATGTCAGAAAAATGTTTTTATAACCATCCAGTGTTTCTCTCTCATTAGTGACCAAGTGCCAGTTATGTCTTACTGCTGATAACGAGCACCACACCATGTCAGACATAACATAACGAACATGGGTGAGAACAAAGAACAACAGCCAGCAAGGTGCTAACATGCAGAGGCTGACATATGCAGTAAGGGTGCCTTCTTGCTCATAGTACTGCATCTGATCATGTTTCTAACCTTCAAAACAAACAACACAAAGTGATGTTTTACACATATTTTAGTGGTGGAAAAAATAACCGATTCGTCAATCCATCGCAAATCATCTCTAGAACGATTGTTGTTACGATATGTTAATAAATGGAATTATAAATATTACATTAGTACAGTAAACTCTCCTCTCTGCTGGTTCTCTGATACACTCATGCGCACCAAACAGGTGTTTAAGTTTGAGCTGCAGTGGCGAGCAACAAATGTTTACAACCTACACCAGCTTCTATAAAAGCTGCTGCATGACAGCATTTTGGATATTATGAGATCGAGAGGAAGGTGGGGGGCAAATTAAATACTTTGGAAACACTAAAAATCTGTGAAAACACATTTCACGTCACAATCCCATTCAGAGTTTGGAGAAAAGCGACCTGTTCCTGATGGCAGCGGAGGACAACTGAGCAGGCGGTGGCACAGCTGTCACTGAACTCAGATAAGATTACTTGGATTACTAAATCCATTGCAAAATTTTGTAAAAAAAACAAAAAAAAAAAAGAAGAAAGAAAGAAATAGTTGTTTATATTTTCACATACTTCCATATTGTTTGAATGCAAGCTTCATTTATTATTAATTGTTCATAGAAAGTTGTGACACAAAAAGCCTTTTCTCTAATAAAATATTAAAGTTAAGGCATCTGTTGATTTTCTTTAATGAACATCACAAAAGAAGGAAGTGATGAGCAAACTGAGTTAAAAACTCAAAAAATCGGTTTGGAATCGAATCATAGACCTCTGAATCAGATTCGAATTGAATCATGAGGTGCCAAGAGATTCACACCCCTCGTGAAAATGCAAATCCAATGGTGATGCAAAACACTACATCATCATTTTTAAAGTTAAACGTTTACTTTAACACCCAAAAAAAAATCTAATATCTAAGATGCAGACTCACCACAAAATAGTAGTACTTGGAGGACGTGGCCATGAATTCTGATCTGCACTCTCCAACCCCGACACAGACCTGCACATTCCCAGTGTACTGGCTCTTCTCTGCTTTACCCATCTCACACACAATCCTAGAAAAAACACACATATATGCAAGAAAACATATGGAAATGCGTATACAGACACACGCAAATATACATGTGAAATAGGCAAACACGCCTATAGAAACACCTCTGGAAACCCTGCTGCAGTTCACTTTACCAGCAAATGCTGAGCAGATTATTTTAAAAAAAGAATGGATGCAAACCTGTTAAAACCTCAATAAAATAATGTATTATTTGGAAGCGGCTTCACCTCCTGCACAACTTATGGGAGAAAAAGGAAAAAGTCTCTATCCGTTTACACATGACCTCAAATACAGCTACCTCTTCTGCTGGGTCAGCGTTTGCTTTGAAAAGTGCTGGCACACAAGTTACTTTCTAAGCAGAAGAGGCCCTGGCTCTGGTGATAAGCCAACTTTAAACTAGTTTAAAATAATTTGACAGATGGCACCTGTAAGGACTAAAATTCACATGTCAACTAAATGTAACCTCCTGAACTTTCTAAAATGATTACAGGACTGTGCGTGCATGTGCTGCTATGAAATATGGAGGTTTGAGTAGTTCTTTGTTGGACTAGACATACAAGTGTACTCTGTGTGCACTGCTGTGACCTGAAGTTACATCAAACTCGACCTTCTTCTGGTCTAGGGATTAGGCTGATTTGGCATTAGCTTCCTGGTCTGTCTGTTACTCACTCACCTTCCTTCTTGCTGCTTCACACACACATGCTCACAAACACCCTGAGGTGAGTGCTCTGACTCATGCTCAGTTGGTCAGGCTCACTTGTTATGGCTCCGTCATGTGGCTAACACAGGTAACATAGTGTTGTATCAGTGTGTGACTCAAGTGTCTTGTTCCCCGTAGGGCATGAAGAGCTCGCTGTGGTCAAAGTGTGTTTCGAGGGGATTATGGCAAGTGGAGGGAGAGCAGAAACATTGTGCTGAATTCAGAATTTAGCTTCACAGCTGCTCCAAAATAGTCCTTCCTATGGTTCCAGTGCAGCTGGAAAAGACTACATTCATATATATGTGCATTTTATTGAACAAAATGGTGAATTACTGTACAGTAAAGCTCATTACAGCCTGGCATCATGAGTATATATGTTACTAATAGCTCTGCAGGAATGTGAACTGAAACTAGGTGAAGATGTGCTGTTTATTAGCGCTTCTATAACCAGGCACCATTTGAAATGGGACTTACTGTTCTGCAGGGATGTAGCCCTCTCGTATAGGGGTGCAATCCACTTCGGCCACCTTCACGTTGTTCTGTATTTCTCTGAACTCCAGTCCCAGGTTCTCACCTCGAATAGTCACGAGTGTGCCGCCCTCCCTGGGACCCCGGAGAGGTGTGATCTGTTGGAAATTCAAATCAGGACTGATGATTTATTATTTTTTTAATAACACCAGCATTATTTTACTGAGCATAAGGTGTGACTGGGCAAAAGATGATGAGTGGTAGTATAATTTAAACCTAGGATTATTTTGGAAAATTTGTTAAATATTTTCTCTTTTTTTTCAAAAACCCAAATGTAACTAACATCAGCCAAATTTATCAGAAAATTAAAAAAAAACAAAAAAAAAAGCTTTTTGACATAGTAAATGACAACCATACTGCAATGTCCCACACACTTCCTCGACTCAAATGTCTTTGCCAAGCATTAAAAACCTATTCTAATTCATAACACACATAATCTGTCTTTATTTGATAGCTGCAATATGTCTCTCAACCCATGTCCATACTGTACACAGCTTTGCAGGCCATTATCTTAAATTACAACTTTATTTGCAACTTATCTAAAATGAGTGTGTCAAACAATTAGGATATCAATGGCAGTGCACGGTATATTAATGTTATGAAGGAGTGCCATCATGAAAGCACTTCTTCAAATACTGGCTAAGTAGGAATGATGAATGTTCATGTCATCATGAATGAATATGATGATTATTAACTAGGCTCCCTTTCGAGAATATTGTAGTAAAAATGTATGTATGTTAGGGTGAAGTTTTGACAGCCCTAATCCTTTTCGTCCATTTCGTGTGAAAATCAAATACTTTAACGATGCTCTTTGGTGGATTATTTGTTTGCAGAATTACAGGAGAAGCTTGGACAGACACAGAAAAGATGGTTAATCTAATTTCATCAGCATATTTGATTGTTAGTTATAAAAGTGTAGTTAGTTTCCTTGATTTTTTGAATGGAGTTCTGCTTCATGATCTGCCAGCATGACTTTGGCAATGCATTTCAGGCAGTTTGTTCAAGTAGAGATAACGTTGTCCAAAGTAAATTCGACAGCCCGAATGTATGTATATATATTCAAATTTTATATTTTCAAATTTGCCGGGCACAATTGTTTTCTGTTATCAAGGAAAAAAATGACTGCAGAATGGTGAGAGGACGAGAGAGAAAAGAGACAATAAATGACAAAATAACAGCTGCAGTGACAACTGAGGGGTCAAGACTCAGGGTCAAGAAATTTCATTTCTCAATCCTGTATTCACTGGAAACCATGATAATATATTACAGAAGATTAACTTAAAACTTGGCATTGGGTGACATCTTTGCAGTAATCACAGTGTCCTTTGATTTATCTGTAACATCTCTCATTGTTGATGAGGCGGTTCAAACATCCATCAACACTTTACGCACACAATTACTTTTTTTCCAGTGTGTATCAGGCCTGCCCAGATGGATGGATGTTAGAGATAGTCTGGAATAGTCTGTTTCTGTCTCTGTCAAATAGAAGTCCGCTGTGCTGCATGCTGCAGAAACGAGCCCAGCTTTAATGCTGCTGTGTCACCATCCTCCCCTGAAAAGAGTGATCCGAAGGATTTCCACAGATGAGATTTTTTTCTGTGCTCGGCTTGTAGTTGGCAGTGTGGCCCCCTGTGGTGTTCACAGGTAGAGTGCTGAGTGAGCGAGTGGCTTTATCTTACGGCTTGAAGCTCTTGCATGTTGTGTGGTGTGATAATCCTTATGTTGCTACTAATTTGATTACCTTCCAAACTTAAACAAACTGAACTAGCTGGGCTTGAAAGGAACTAGCCAATCGAATGACAGAGGAGTGCTTGAGCCAGGTCATGCACAACATCAGTCCTGTGGCTGCCATGTGGGAGATATCATCATAGCATGGTTGAGTGTCTCTGATTAATAAGGCTTCCTGCTGATATCTTAATGAAAAAAGAGCCTTCTGGGAATGGGGCTACAATACATGCAATTAAAAAGATTGCACACAATGCATCGTGGTTTGCTCCCCATTTATTAGCAAAAATGCAGAATAGAGAAGGACAAAGAGTTAAAGAGGAAGAGTGAAGGAAGAATCAGAGGAATGAAAGAGTGAGGGAGAGATGTAATGAGGCGTTGATTAGATTTGTGACTTTGACAAGATAATTGACGGTTGGGTAGAGGCAAACACTTAATCACTTCTGTCTCTCTCTCCCTTTCTCTTTAAATCCCTCTATACAAGCCTCTCCCTTTCATATTGTTGATGGGAGATGTCATTATAATGAAGCGTATTAGAATGCATTAGAGCCCCGGTCGGCTTGGAAAAGTCCTCACTCCTCACCCGCTGACAGTTTTTATGGGGGACGTGAGAAGGCTGCAATATGTCCCTGCTGCAGCCTCGGGGGTGGAAGGAGAAATACAGTGCCCATCTCCAGGAATAAATCCATTGCTCGGGGTGAAGACAAACAGTGGAGTGGAGGAATGATGGAGTGCACCAGACTCTTTAATAAACGCAACGAGGGACAGCACATCACCGACGAATGAAGAGCTGATTCCATTTTGCTTGGGGAAAAATAATCCCAGTGGTTTGGGCTCAAAGAGAGGGAGGTTTAGACCCGTTTTTGGAGATGTCATCAGTGTCCAGAGATTCCTGACTTTTCTATCCTGACAAGGTCAGCCACTTATCCATGATGCTGGTCTGTATGTAGGATGATGTAGGGAGAAGAGAGCAGATTAACTTTCCATTCCTGCATCCCTCATCCCTCTCTCCGTCCAAACCCATCACTCCCCAGGACACCAAAAAAGGATTCCCCTGTCTGTCTTTTTTATCCTCGCTCTGCTTCATCCCTTCATCTCGAGTCAGTCTCCATCTGCTCCTAAGTCTTGTCCTCGGGAAAATGATGCAGAGAGGACCTTTACATCCATCAAGGGATATGGGGAGGGCCTCGGGTTCTTCTTCAGCATGACTCTATTCTGGCTCGGTCTACCCATCCGTCACCACCTCTCTTTCATGTCAACCCAATCCATCCTGCTCTTCCTTCATCTGGGCATCGTTCCATCCGTCTTACCTTTGCATCCTCTTATCCTTCATCTCACTGACCCGTATCCTTTCCGCTATTGCCCCTTTTATATGTCTTGCACAGGTCAAGTCCATTTGCCTCACACAGTGTCTGTGGTTTTCAGGGTTAAGTGAGGGTTTATGTGACCATCTGTACAGGGTTGATTGATAACGAGCAAGGACGACAATGATTCATCTCTTTCTAGGTACGACATGGACTATCCTGGTGTTTGTATGTTAACACTGAGAGGAAGATGGGAAGAGGAAGGGAGAGAGGAAGAGGAACACTGTCCCATTTAAAAAAGATGAGAGGAATTGAATCTTACACTGTAGAAAAAATAAAATAATATATATATTTAAAATATACTGTGCTGTCAGCTGAATACCTTGTGGTGACTCACAGTCTCTGCCATTATGTTGAAATGATCAACCATCACACCGTCTCGCGGCTGTTGAGTATCTGTGCTCTCCCATTACTGCACTGTAATTATCTGTGAGTATGTATATATATGACCTTTGAGATAACAAGCAATACTGCTGGCATTTCTTGACCCATGTAGGTGTTTATGTGTAAAACATGTACTGAATGCGTGGACATATGTGGACCAATGAAGTACCTGTGTGATCCGTGGGTGGGTGCACTTGCTGTTGATGCCGTTGTGCTCCAGCCACTGGTTCTCAGGGTGGGGGCAGTGCTGTTTGAGGGTGCAGCGGTTCTCTCCTTTGCACCAAACACATCCGAACAGCGGGTCCGCCTTCAGACACAAACCGCAGCTTCCACGCTGGGCGTCGCACTTGTACAGATGGACTGTGTGAGAGGGATGAAAGAGACAGAGAGAAGGAAGAACACATAGTGAGAGGGGGAAAGAGAAGATAATTCAAGTGAACAACCTTCATACAAATGATTACAGAGCTGCAAATGCGTGCAAATTTATTTTGTGGAAAAAAAACAGACCCTAAAATGATGGGCAAACACTTCAAAACACACAAAAAACTAAAATTTGGGTTGTTTACCCAAATCTCTGAATGTCTGTCAGCCACTGTGAATATGGGAACAACAAACTGAACATTGTGAAAGTGACATTCGCTGATATCTTTGTCTCATTATTTCTCCATCTATCATCATCATCATCATCATCGCTCTATTCCCTCCCTTTCCCTCTCTTTGAGGTCCCTACATGGCTGCCTCTCGCCTCTGCTCATTCAACGCACATTTAACATATCATCTCCATGGCAACGGGCCAGCCATTTTCTTTTTAATTGCCATTAGATGCATGTGTGATCTGTCCATCAAACGACTCCATATGAGTCACTTCCTCCGCAGGCAAACAAAGGTAAGGAAAGGAGAGTAGAGAAGGACTCTAGTTCAAGCATCCTCCTCCTATTCTTTAACTTTTGTTGCTTCTTTGATTTTGCGCTCATGCTCAAGGATATGTTTTGTACACCAAATTTGACTCAGAGAGACGTGCACACAACCACAAGCAAACACAAATACTGTTCAAACTTTGCCTTGCAGCGCTGTGTCATGTTGGCATATCATCCATATTTTAACGATATGTTTCTTATGCCTTGACTCCGCTGCCTTCGGTTAGAATGAGTTGTTTTCCTGTCAGAGAACTACAACCCCCAGCATGCTGCTGTTTTCCTGCCCCAGCATGGATCACTCTCAGTGGTGGATCGCCAGTGGCCAAACTGAATCAAGCTCAGCTGCTGAATGCTCAAAGCATCAAAAATGCAGCACTGAGCTGTCATTCCACATATAGTATACCATGAGTAGATGGAGAGTCGGACAGAAAAAAAAAAAAATGAGGAGGCAGCAATACATATCAAATACAGACTGGAATAACAATTTGCTTATTTAGATTCAGAATTTCAGCATTTATTTATTTATTTATAATATTATTGGTTACTTCTTAACACTGTTGTTCAGCTATATCTCCATTTTTTCCATTGCTGCTTTTCTGAAATGTAAGCACATAGAGTTGCAGCTCTGGCAACACAGATGGACAGACTGCCAAACTATCAGAGAGGTGTTGACAGAGCAAATAAGAGAAACAGCTGAAAAGAAAAAACATGTTTGTGAGGAGACAAGAAAATGGAATTTATAGAGTTGGGACATACAGAAAGACAAAGGATGTGGACGGATGGAGAGAGGCAGGAGGGGAAAAGAGACTTCGAGATGAGAGGATGTGTTAAAGTTAACCACTCTACATGGCAACACCAGGGGATGGATGCTGCACCTCAGCACACCGCCCGCCTGTTGCCATGGAGACCGGCTCCAAGGGCAACAATGGGGAAGCAGCAGCTTTACTGTGTGTTTGTGTCTATGTGTGTTTAAATGAGAGTCTAAAGGAGACAATCTGTGTGTGTGTAGTTTCTTATGATGCTGTGAGAACCATGGAAAGAGCTGATATGGATTTCTGGAATGTGTGTGTGTGTGTGTATGTGTGTATGTGTGTGTGCGCGCTCGTGCCTCAGTGCCTGCTCACCTTTGTTGTGGGCGGGGTTGTCAATGCTGAAATCTCCGTTCCAGATGACGGTCAGCTCCACGGGAAGACTGCTCATCTCCATCCCATCATAGATATACTATCACCATGGCAACCGGAGAGGGAAAGAAGAAGAGGCAGGGGAAGAGAGTATGAGAGAGAGAGAGAGAGAAGCTGCTGGGTTACTTTAAACTGTCTATTATCTCTGACTCCAAAAGGCTGCTATAACAATACTCCTTTGAATGCAAAACGCATCATCAACAGGTGGCTGTACACACCAGGTGAATACACACATGAACTCACACACACATGGTATACACACCAAAGAGCTTTCAAAGACTGTTTTCCACTTGCTTCTGTAACACTAGCAGCATGGAGGGTTGCTGCTAGAATCATCATTTTCTGCTAAATTACAGTTTCCCTCCTTCACTGCTCAATCAAAGTACAATATTTGGATTGTGCTGTGATTAAACTCACAAGTCCTGCAGATATAGCTACACACCCATACCAACATACACACACACAGTGATAAAGATAGACAGGAAGATGAGATGTTATTGTATCAACAGACGATTAGCATCAAGGCTGGTATAAAGCCTTCTCCATGCTAGTCTTTCATTGCCGTCAGTGCATTATTCGGTTGGTGAATGGAGCATGATGGGAGGGAAGGCTGTGCAAGAGAGAGACAATGTCAGACACTTGTCTGGCTAGACGAGGAGCTGGAATCAGTGTGTGTGTGTCTATGCGTGTGTGAGACTGAAAAGATATCATGGTCACTTCCGTCGTCAAACTTTATAGAAATGGGGCGTTTTTATAGAGATGGTGTTGGTGTGTGGGCGGGTGCTGGTTGATGATGATGCCCCAGTAAAGCTGGCCTGTTAAACACACACACATGCACACACTCACCGATGTGTTTTGACACTGCACTGAGGAGCTGTTGAAGCGCAGGGCAGGAACTCGGTGCTCGTTTCCCTGGATGGTCAGCAGACACTCGTAGCCCCGCTGTCCAGACTGGGGCTGAGGCAGGTTCTTTGCTCGCAAGGTGATGGGCTTCACCACGTTGACCGGCACCAGGATCCTATCTGCAGGCAGCAACTGTGGACAGCCCTGGAAGAGAGACAAAAAGACGAGTGTGTTACTACATGTCTTTAATTCAATTAGATGACTTAATTCCTGCAATGCCATTTTAACACCTGTGTGTTATCAGTGCTGTTTGCCACTGTCACCTGGGGCACACAGTGAGGTAACAAACTGGAAAGGATAAATGCTAAGAAGACAGCAAACTCTTTCAGTTCCAGTGTTACAAATGTAAATCTGTCCCTTTGTACGACATACTTCATATTCAAAGGAACAAACAGGATAGTCTGCAGCTTTATAGTGCAAAACATCACGACACAATCTGAAAGCTGCACACATGCTGAACAACCTGTCAGCATCACAAATCAGTCGAAACATAATGCTTGTGATTTAAAATGACATCTGCATGTGCTTACACAATAAAATAGTAAATAGCTTGCTTTAATATATTAGTAGTGAAAATTCAGTGAAGAATTTCCATTAAAATCATTTTAATGTTTTATATATTGTTTGTAACCTTACATTGATATGAAGACAATAACGAAAAAGTAATTTTCAATCTATCTGAAAGACTGCAGATGGTCAGAGTATAACTACAACATGACTGACATACTGTAAACTCACAAAGTCATCAACACAGTACTTCACTAACACTAATTGAACTGAATGAAACAGACACTTCAGCGTGTGTTGCTTTCCACTTGGTTTAGTGCTTTTATTTTGATGGTTCCTGTTAGGTTGAGTTCAGCTAGGTCTCTTGGTTAGACAAGGTCCAGGACCTGCTCACATTCACTGTGAAGGGCCGGCTCAACAGGTACTCCACCACCATTATCCACAGGATGGGAGCATTAGTGATACAATGAGACAGACACTTGTACAGAAATGATATGAGCTCGCAGTTTGTATTTGTATGTTTGGTTGTGGTGTTTTTGTTCATGAAGAAAAGATTCCACTGATGGATCATAATCAAGCCGATTTGTGCCTGTGCAGAAATTAGGCAACAATGAATGCCAGACAGAGAGAGAGGGGATGATGAGTCACTTAGCAATCGGAGGTCTAAAATTAACAGCCAATCAATTCAGGTGTGAGTGGCTGGCTAAATATAGAGCAAAGATGACTTTCCTAAAAGAGGAAGAGGGGGAGGACAGGTGAAGGAGAGGGGAAGAGATGGACAGAGAAGAGAAAATGAAAGACGAACAGAGGACAATAGTGAGAACAAGTGAGGAAAAATAAAGCAGGGGCAAGAAGAGGAAGGTGACTGACAAGCAGAAGTGAAAGGTGAGGAGGGAGAGAGAGGAGAGTAAAGACAGTAAACACAGAGCAGCACTTCCCTCAACTGTTTCATGTTTTCACTGAAGCGCAAACTAGGTGAAATGAGAGAGAGGAACAACAAAAGTACAGAGGGACTCAAGGAGGCACAAAAAATACCATTTAGCATATGCGACAGGAGGAGCTTTAGCATGTCAAAGAGGGTGAAAAGAAGGAGCGCAGATAAGGTGAGCCCCCGCATGGATGGGGCTGGGGGGAGTGAAGCATAGCGCACGTTGAACTGGGTGATAACACTTGTATGAAGTTCATTAAAAGCCACTTGATTGGGTTAGGCTGAGTGACTGACTGGATGGCTGCATGGTGAAAGAGAGAGAGAGAGAGGAACGCTCTGTGACACTATTCACAAAGTCATTATAGATAAATGACAAACAGGGTGAGTGAGTTCAGTGGTGGAGGAGAGGAAAGAAGAGGTGGTGCATGTGTGCTTCCTCCTCTAAAACCTCATTTTGCTGAGAACCAAAGGGTCGTATTTGGAGTATGAAAATGAGTGGGAGAGCAAAGAGAGAGAGATGCAATCCATTTTTAATCACATCTCTTCCAGTTAATACACTTGAACAATAGGGACAGTAAATGTGATCTGGTTTGTGGACATGAAGGCAAGGGAAGCACTGGAGTGTGACCTAACATGAGGACTTAAGCTGAATCTTGAAGACGCAGATTTACACTGATAGCGGTGCGCGCACACACACCTAAAACTCACGCTAACATTAAATTTTCTTATACATGCAAGCAAATGCAAGGTCAATGCACATATGCATGCAAACACACACATACACATAAATTACAGCCTTTGAATCCCATGACAGTATAAGATAAACAGCCAGGCAGCACATCCTGCATCATCGGCCTTTATGACAACATGTCATGGAGATGGAAAAAGCAAAACAGCTGACTACTACACACATACACACACCCCCCCTACAAACACACACATTATTTCACCATTTCATTAACACCTTCAGCTGACACCAAAGTGATTTTACAGCTCTAAATACACATCCAGCGCTGTAATCTCAGGTAAGTAATCGTTCATAGTGACAAATAAACACACTCCTTCAGCCCATAAATTGAAGTTGTTTGCTCTATAATTGTGAAGAAGGATCCCTGAACGACTGCGGATTATGTTTGTTCAAAATCAATAAGTCAGAAGACACACCAATATATATAAATAATAAAAAAAAAACAGATGCCTTATTTGCTTCAATAACAATGAAAAATTCATAAAGTGCCAGGGAATCCACAAATAAGCAAAGTGTGTTTTTTCTCCTGCTTAGCTCTGATTGTCCTGTTTGTCTGTAAACGTACACACTCAGACACATCAGTATACCACACCGTGATCGTTGCCAGCAGTCCCTGAGGCCAAATGGGCTTTCAGTGGTTTGAACAAACACACGTGTGTCTACCCTTGTCGGCGGCTGATGCTGCCGGTGCTGACAGTGATGCTCGCTGTCGGCTGTTAAGATTCATGTCAACATTTAAGTTGATCTACTGTCAGTGCGTTTATTTCCTCTCCCCACCCTCTCAACCCTGATCGACTCAATCAAGTGTGATAAATAACAAGAGGAGGAAATGCAAATCACAGATATGTACACACACACATCCCCATAAATATGCATGGACTGTAGCTGTGCACCGTCATATACAATAATTAAAAATGTATCATCAGGCTCCATATTATTGACTGTTTGAGTCTTAACCACAGAAGGACAAGGATAATCCTAAAAACCTAGACATAATTAACCAAAAACATCTGTATATGTAGCTACCAGTACAGGTCAATAGGAAAGTGTTTTCCTTTTTTTTTTCCTGGTTGAAGAAAGAGTTAATAGGTCTGTAGGTAGGAGGTGAGAGAGAATACAAGCACATTCTAGTTTATCCATGTGTTTATGTGTTTTTTGAGGATGTGAACTTCACTGACAGCCCTATAGTCACGTAATAAAGGATTTAAATTCAGGCACTAGAAAGAGAAAAGCACCTGACAATAGCATGACTCATTATAACCACATAATAAGCACTGACTTCTGTAAACTAAGTTGGCACCTCTCTGATTTAACTACATAATTTTCCGTCATTATTGCTGACTCATTGTTTTCTGTGACCTCATCTTCTGTTTCTCGGCTTCATGCCTCCTCCATTTCATCTCCCTTTAAAGCCAGCCGCTGTTGTTCGTCCTATCTAGCTCACTGACCCTTCTGGTTTCTCTTATCAACTCGCTCTCACCGATTCTCCCCCTCTCTCCTTCCTGACGTCTTTTCTTCTTGGGGACCTACTTAGATCTGATAATTAGAGGCTGGTGGGAGGTGTGAAGGGTGGAGATAGAGAGTGACAGAGAGTAGGCAGCCGAGTGGGAACTGTGAATGTAAAAGCCCTTGGCATAGTTTGAAGCGAGGGGAGGGAGGGTGAGAGCGAAAGAGAGAGGCCCATAATTATAGCAGTGTAAGGTGTGAAGATGAAGAGGATCTTCAGTTTTCATACACTACACGTACATACACACACACACACACACACACACACACACACACCTTGTGGTTACCAAGAACTCCTCTTAACTGGCCTGTTTTATCATCTTCTGCAGAGCCTCGGGCAAAGACTCTCTCCTGCTCTCTGTGCAGTTTCCATCCTTCTCTGCTGATCCTCACTTTGTTTCTATCCCACCATACACTCCTCACCGCCACTTTTTTCTTTTCCAAATACCTCCTCCTCTTTTCTGCCTGCATCTCCCCCCTTGCACTTAAAGGAACGTTACAAATTATTACAACTGAGGTTATTTTTTCATAGTGTTGGTGATCATCTCTATTGGTTATCTTAACTTTATACTCACTAAACTAACATTTGGGTGCTGTCTCTATGTTTGTGTTTTTAAGCGTTGTGATACCACAAATATTGCGATTTATTGTGATTTTTCTTTATTTTTTTCCCAACATTAGACCATGGAAAAAAAGAATGTCTGATTTGTAAAGTTGAATATATCAGTCACTGTTAGAAATTATGGAGCAATATGTTTCTAGATCCCTGTGCACTTCAATGGATTTATGATGTATGCATTTTTGATCACTTGTCTATCACTTTCTTTCATTTGCTTCATTTCATTTTTCCTTATCTCTTAACTCTACAAACACTCATCTGACTCCTCAGCAGTCAGTGCTTGTGCCGTGACTTTGATTAGTCTATGAATTGAACACAACACTCTCCTTACCATTCCTGTCTACTGGCAACTGGCAGCTACTCCTACTGACAGTTAGCCTCTTTAATAAAATTATCTCCATCCCTTGATCAATACATTCCTGCTAAATAAACTTCCAGGCATTGATCAACACAGCAAAGACAAGAGGTAACTAGTTCAACAATGTGCCAAGGGGTAGTGATATATATTCATTAACCTTGTTTTTTGTATATCCTTATGAGCAGAATATATTAAGGAAATACTTGGCAGCAGCTCAGGATATGAACATGCTGTGCTTAAGCCACAAGAAGAACAAGAAAGGGAAATATCCTCCTGTGGTTTTAATCAGACAAAGAGAACAGGAAGCGTCCTCAGATTCAGTTGCTTTAGGTGAGGCGACATATGCGCTTTGGATAGGAGATGCAGTTATAAAATTATGCAGACAGAAACACTGTTATTGGGTAAACAACAGCAGTGGTCAGGAATAAGTTTTGGCAATTTATTCAGTGTAATTGAGTGATGCTGCATGCATGTCCTTTGTCAGAGAGTGAGGCTCATCAGAAAGGCTAAGTCCTTGAGATGTGTGGAGGGCAAACCGGGACGTGGCCTTGGATAATGTGCCAACAGGCGAACGTCTGATCCGTGTGCCCATATCATTGCTGGCATGATTAAAAAGGCACCCACTGTACGCCCAGGCCTGGCTTTAACTCTGTCCTGCCATGCATACTAACAACAAGCTCAACCAGGAGGGAGATTTGCTCGGCCTCGATCATTAGCATAGCGTTAAGGGATTATTCAGATCACTGCCTGAAATCCCTTAATTGTAAGAGTACACAAAAAGTCATACACAGCAGAAAGAGGCCATCCCATTTCATGGGGCAAAGTTGACTTGTTGCCTATTGTGAAATTTGGGAATGATTCTATGGATAGTTTGTGTGCCTGCACGTGCTCAAGCTTGTACGTCTGTGTGTCTAAATCATTTACTCAAAGCGACAAAGCACAAAGCTGGCAGCAAATATGCGACCTTGGATTTGAGGGGTTAATTAAAAGCAAATTAAAAGTCATTAAGCCTGCAAAACACCTGCCTTTCCTGAAACAACACGTCAAAAAAGGGACGTCATTAATGTGCTAATACCAAATCCCCTTCGCTTTATTTATGGTTTTCTTTTAGTCAGCAACACAATAGAAGAGGATTCACACCTTATTATCCTCAGTCAATATTGACCACCAGCCCCTGAGTTAATTGGAAAAGTAAACCAGCAAAGACTCAGGCTCGGGCCTGACTAAGCAGAAGGTTCAAAAGGATAATGGAAACTGTGGAAAAAGAAAATAATATTGTCTGCACAGGTTGAATGGCTCGGGGGAAACGCGGGTGGAATAACACAATTGAGAGCAGACTGCTCATCAAAGGAGGCAATCTGGCTAAGCTTGTCCCTGCCCGTCGTGCAGCGTCTGCCAACCTAGACATGAGCACTAGTGATCTTCATCATAGCTCACCTCAGGCTAGGATTAACAGGCCACTAACTCCCTGTAAAAGCCTCCCCTGAAAACTAGTGTGATTTGGCAGAGTACAGGCAGGCAAAAAAAATGCATTCAGATAAACACACACAGATAAAAATATATCGAAGCGTACTGATACGCAGACACACTGTTCCCACAGGCTCACACTGGAGGTTACACACATACATGGGCGCACACCCAAACCTCCCTTTAGCTCCTAGCTCAGTGCTGAAGGCTGCCACTGTGGCTGAGACTCTAAATCAGAGTGAGACCTCTCTCACAGGACGTGGAGTGGGCGGGTTGCGCTCATTCGCTGAATGTGCAGCGAGTGGCTTGTCCTCTGCAGCAGAGCGGCGTAATTACGGCGGGCTCTGCTTCGACGGGAATAGAACTGGCTGCCAATACTATTGATAATTCACACAGACTAAGCTGTCGCAGGGAATAGGGATGGGCGAGAGGAAATGGCTCCGTTTTATTAGTTTTCACTGCCCTTTGATGTGCAGTCAAGAGCGAGACATGCCAAGAGACTCATGCCAGATGGAGGCACTGCAGCTGAAAGGTGCCTCAATCCTTTTAACACAACTCTTTTTACATGTGAAACCTAGAAGGATAGCCATTAGTGTCACATAGCCAAACATTTCCCCTCAATTTATTTCACCATGTTTTATTACTAGCTGGCCGAGTGCGAAGAGGCCGGCTGGAGCTGGGCGGCACTAAAAACTATGGGGACATTGTTTTACTGGGTAGTAAAATAGTTTGAAGTTAGATGTGTTGGGCATAAAAACAAGAAAAGCCTCTGAACCCACCTCAGGCTTCTTGACTCGGCCCTCCTGAAAGGAACAGGTGCGAGGATCGTGGGTACAATCGTGTCTGTATTTACACCAGTGGCACTGGTATGGACTGCTCACACATGAGAGACACCTGAACGGAGGAGCAGAGGAGAGCAGAGAGGAGATGGCAGTGTTGTGAATTAGTATTGAATAGCAGCAAACACGCCAGAGAACAGAAGCTCAATATGCCTACTTAGTTATGTGTACAATACAATTTCCAACAGTTTAAGAATCGATGCCAGTTGTTTCATCAATATGAGGGGATTAGAAATATGACAAGCCGGCTGCTGGAGAGAGGAGCTCTGGAGAGCCATAAGCAGACATAGACTTACGACTTGTGCACGCTGCAGTTGTAGAAAACAAAACTGGTATTTGCGAACGCCAGGCCCGTCTCCTTGGACTTGAGATAGAGCTGCACAATCTGGTGGTCACCTAGGGGAAACATTACACAGAGGTAGACAGTGTTTTATATTCAGGACAAAAAAGAAGAAACACTGTTGACATTCAACTGTTGAGACAAATAGAGAAATACTACATTATAATGACGGTTATGGTGGTAACAGTTGAACACCACAGCTACTTTTCCAGCACAAGTAGTGGGAAGACATCTTAAAGAACCCCTGCCTGTATGATAATCGTTTTATTCTCTTGTTCACATATCCTTTTTCCAGTGCTGAGTCACAGTTGATTTTCCTATAAAGAAGAGATGACTACTCTGAGCCACAGGTGCTCAGCCTGTTGCAGCAGTGAAGGCAGTATCTTCAGAGAGAGGCAGAGTAGAGGGGCTTTGTTGGGTTAAGCCTGCCTATACCTGCCGCCTTACCAGAGACTATAAAAGTTGGTGCACACGCATTTCCCTCGGGATGGAAAATACTCCCCCGGAAAAGTCTTTGAGAGCGTCTTTGACAAGGTAAAGGGGGAAGAAGATGAAACAGAAACCGTGTGTGTGTGTATGTGAGCTTGTGGCTCATGTGTATTTGGTGTGTCCTTTTGTCTGGCCCCTAATGAAGGAGTCCATGTTTAATTCAACAGCACGTCTAGCTGCTGTGTCTCTGTGCTTCCTCTGCACCTCATCCCTGCTCTATCTCCACACACAGGTCTCCTTCGCCTCCTCCCGCACTGCGACGCCCTCTTCTCCCCCGTGTCTCTCTCCATCTCTCTAACAAAGGAGGAATCATTCATCAATCACAGTAAAGCACCGCTGACAACGGATCTGTCCTAATTAGGCCACCTAAATGTTACCTTGAAGCCTGCTAACGCTATCTATCCCTCCCTCTCTTCACTCCAGCCGTCGCTCTCCTTTTCTCTCTTTCAACCAAGCTTAGACTAATGAGTGCGAGTAAAAAAGAAAGGGAGATGAAAGATTTAAATAGAGGCAAAATGTGGAATATTTTTCTTTTCCTGAAACAGAAAGATGGGGAGAAACCCTGTATGTTTGCATGACTGCAGCATCGCCAGCTTTACATGTGCTTGACATGGCAAACATTAAACAAATGTTTTTAATTCCCTAAAGCACCCTCAGGCTCCCTGTCAGCCTTACATATGTACACATGCATGTCTATGTGAAGATCGCTTTATTGCAGCGGTGTTGTGTGTTTGTGTGTGAAGCTTCTGTTCATGTGGGTGCCCTGAATAAATGAAGGACAATTTGAATATTTGTGCACTGTGTGTACAGCTCACGCCTAAAAAGTCTCACCAGCACTATAATTTCAGGATGAGCTTGCCTCTTCACTACCTCTCTCTGCACTTTCCACTATACTTATCTTGTGTTTTTAGCTCAAAATATCTGCAATTCATGGATAACATTTTTGCAGTGTGAATATAATTTTCTTTAGAGCTCTGACATCAGCGAGCATTCCTTTGTATGTAAATTTGCAGCATTACTGATGGATCACCAATTTTTTTTCCTGTTCTGTCTATTTTCTCTTTTCATTCATTATTCATTTTGTTCTTTTTGTGGAAAGAGATGGCATCTTCATTATCTCAACATGAGGACGCACTGAGGGTTGGTGATGAAGGACTGTCTGCCTGGGGTAAGGCCTTCCCACATGGGAACTGTTCATTTAAGGCTTAGCCGACCACAAAAGTGGTGGGGTGAAGTGCAGGGGAATTAGAAAGAGAAAAATATATATTTAATATGTTTTCCCTTCTTCCCTTTTGGAACGAATATTGTCAGAAATATTTAGCTGTTTGCCTCTTGAAAGGAATAGAAACAGTGACTCTGCAGGGACTGTGTAATCTCCAGGCACTAAATTAGCCAAAAATACTGTAGTAAAAACACTTAGTTGTGCAGCTTGTTATTCTCCTTTTTGTACTGGGGTTAACCAGGGTCCCATCACTCCCTATAGAGTTTATCCACTTTGAGGGAGGGTAGAGAATAGATCCCACAGCAGCCTAATAAATAGCGTTCATTCAATTACTAAACATGTCCTAGGGCAGTGCTCCAAGGCCCACTGAGCTACTGACGGTGACAGGAAAACAAAAATTCCAACAAGCTCTAGAGCTGGTATACATCTGACTGAAGAGAAATGTGGGCATTTCTGACAGATATAAGTTTGTACTCAACAGGTGCTCTGATGTTGATGACTAGTTGATGCTAGCAGCAGCTTTTTACATATATTTGTGTTCATCATGAAGGAAATATCAACTCTAATGCCAGCAGTATGGCATCCACCACCAGCTGGTATGGAAAAGTGCATTTTCCTAATTTCAGTTTGTTCCTTTAAGGGCAAAAAAGGTTAGAATAGTTCAACTAGTACCTTTGTCAACAATAATGCGTGGTATCTCTTTCTCTGCAGGGGAGGAGCACTTGATCTGGTTTCCCTCCACCAAGCCATTCATCTCAGCCAGATCCTCGAAGGTGCAGTTAACACCAGCAGAAAGTTCTGGTACATTATGGGCCTCTAACACCAACTGTGGAGAGGGAAAGATAAACACAAAATGTGTCAAGCTGTCCATGAACCATAGCAAGACAAAACAAAGGAATGAGAGAAATGTTCAGTTTCAACGGTTTCACATTTATAATAACATGCATCACACAGTGAAACTCATTCATCATTTTCAAATACTATTGATGAAGCATGACAAAGTGAGATTCACTGGTTAGATCTGTGACTGCAGTGCTCAAATTCTGCACATCTGCAACAACTTCAGATCAGTTTTGGAGCCAATATGTTCTTCAAACTTGACTGTAACACAATGTCACAGAGGAGAAGCACAGCTGCAGTTCAGTGCAGAGTAACGATCCATCTGTAGAGTGGTCAGAGGCCAGAGGAGCCACTGGGGGACTCTTGAATGAGTAGTTAACGTGATCACATCAGATGCATTTTGCCCAGACATCCAAATAACAACAAAACACTTTGATGCAGAAAGATATAGATTTACTTAAAGCAACAGCCTATATCTGATGGCTAAAAGCATTATACCTTCCTGGCCACCTCCCATAATGTCTAGTGTGCTGGATGGATTCCTGGATCTCTGTCTCAGTGAGAAAAAAAAGGTGTTTTTATGGGAGAAAGTGAAAGAAATGCTAAAAGCAGAAAGTTAAGATAAGTGGGAGGATGAGTGGAAAACTGAGCGTAGACGGCTGGAACCAAGTGCAGGACAAGAGGAGGACAGAAATAGCAGGAACACTGAGGTGAGCGTGCAGGCGGCTGGACGGGCACAGGAAAGAGGACTCTCTGGGTAACAGAATGCAAATGTTCCCTCTTCATTTGAAAACGCTGTGTAAGCTCTCTCTGCACCTCAGTAAAAGCTAGCCCCAGGTGGAAAAAGAAAAAGCTGTCCTTGAGTAAGAAGGACAAAAAAACAGGGTCGTGGAGCCAGGTGGAGTGGGGTCAAGACCGAAATATACATATTGATGGAAAAGCTTGTCTGCAGCGGACCTTGGTCTAGGCATTGATTGGAGACGCAGTCCATGGTACTCTTGTGATGTGAGGCTGAAAGCTGCCTCAGCGGCAGAGAAGGGCTGACCTGCGCTGTTTTTATATTGCTGTTTAATGAAAAGAGGGTGGCAAGGGTGTGAACAGATACACAGCATCCCACAGAAGATGGACAGCCAACGACTGGACCTCCATCCTCTCTCTCTCACCTTCTGCTTCTCTCGCTTTAATTCAAAAGCAGATGCCAGGAAAAAAAGTAGAGAAAAATGACTTGAACTTTGTATTTACTTACATTATTTACTTAGACTGTTGCTTATAATGCAGCGGGAGAAACTTTTCATTAACAATCAAAGAGAGACGTAAAGGAAAATAATTGCTTTATATACTTAGAATAAAAATCCAAGTGTATTGCTTTCTAGACTGCCTTGGCTTATCTTCCCAAACAAATATTTAATAACACAAAGGTCAAGGAGGAGCTCCTGTCTGTCTGGCAGAAGGCTCTGCCCTGCAATCAGTTGGATGGGAGCCTCGTGGCATAGCCTTTGGGTAAAGCCTGCTAACTGGGAAAAGGTTAAACACTCTCCAAAGGATCAGACTGGAGCAACTTCTCACACACACACACACACACACACACGCACACACTCCCCATGAATATCATTATAGCGATGCAGTGGTGTAGCTCAGAAAACCAACACTTCTCATGTGACCCTCGGAGCAACGTAGACGGAGAACAGTCATCAAGGCTTGACCTTAGAAAGTCATATAGGATATTCATGCTCTTATTCCCTGAGATTCAAAGTCATTTCCAAATCATCATCATATGAGAAATAAGAAGTGAAAGGTGACATCACTTAAGGTGGTTAAGGTCAGTGAGATATTCATAACACTGTTGCAACCTTTAAAATGGACATTAAGGGAAAAACATAAGTGCTTTGAAGATATAGACCAACCATGTCCACTCTCTCCTGAACCCGCAGTAAAAAAACGCTCGCACTAAAGGGGATACACACATGTAGACACACACCTACACAGCCACTTAAACACATTACAACCCACATAGTGCTGTCGCACTGAACAGTAAGAGCCAAATTAGAAAGATCAACAGCTGAAAAAGCATTAGTCATCTTACAGCAATATTATCAACATACGGCGTCACAGCACACAAGGCATTACACCTGTGTTATTTCATAGTCTTTCCTAACAGATGTGAGAGCACAGAAAAAGTGAAAAAATAAAATATGGAGATGCAACCAGCCAGCAAATGTTTGTATTCCTGCAGAGACATTTCTGTTCCAATGTATCACAGCTCCTTGTGCACAAATCAATACACTTAAACAAACAGCTGCTTTTATTCATCAGCAAGCACAATAAACACAGCTGAGATAAAATGTTGTGCCGTTAATGACTGCTGACATTTGTTGGGAGTTTATTTCATTGGACAGGACTGTAAGTTGGTGGTGGTGGTGGGGTCAGAATTTGAAGGATGCATGTTGGCAGGCACTAAATGATATAAAGGATTATAGAGTTAACACTGTCTACTAATCAGTATCTAAAACATAATTACAATGCATTAGTGTGTGATACTGTCAATCTGCCAGGCAAGATTTTCTCACCAGCAACACATTAAGCTAACCTCACTGTTTACCGCAATATGGCGCCACTACAACAAATGCTTGCTGAAGCGTTTCTTCCTTATTGAATGGAAATATACTGAATCAACATTAAAAATTATAATCTGAACACATTCTACGCCTCGAATGTCACAAGTAAGGAAGTGAAATTTAAAGGCTATTTTAGGACGGCCTTAAAAAAAAAAAAAAAAAGCTGCACTGGTAATACGGGGTAGAGAAGACAAAGTATATGTATTGCATGAAATGATATTTATTTATTTTTTAGTGTACAGAGAGCTTCCATCCACTCACCGTGACACTGAACTGGGACACTGAGATGTTGTTGGGGTGGACACTGAGACGCACACACTGCTTGATGTCTGATGCAAAGCGACGGGGCTCTGATGAGCGCTCGCATTTCTCCTTCCTGGTGCACCTGGAAAACAAAAAAACACAAGAGGGTGTTATTCACGGATGAAAAATGCACACACATGCACGAACATAGTAACCTGAGCAGGTCTTACCCCTTTCCACCTGTTGGCACCTGGGGGAAAAGAGAATGTCCCGCCGCTCCCTGACACATTTATCATATTTCCTCTCTGGCAGTGTACTAGCTACAGTGGCCAGTCAATGGAAACCCAGTCTCGTGGGAGGGGGGAGTGTGGGTGCAGTGGCATTTAAAACAATGGCTGCTCTATATGTGAAAGTGGAGAAGGTCCGTTGGGAAAGAGGTAGGCCTCGTCTTTGTAACGCCGTCTTAATGAGTGGCATTCATGGGCGATGCCAAGTGCAGGTGGATGTAGGTGGGGAGGGGGGGGTGTGATGGATTCCTCCACCTCTTAATACCACACCAGGTGGTCTAATCCAGTCCATTACAGTGGTCTTTTAAGAGGAGTCTGATGCAGGGTTACTCCCTAAAGTTTGATGTGTGGCAGGTATGAGAACTCATTCCCATCAAACACTGTGTGGGAGCTTTATAAGTGACTGATGAAGCTTTGATTTGTTAGAAATGCATGTTCAGTGACTGAGTAAACACTCCTTCTAAATCTTCTACTGTTCTCAACACACAAACTTACGCAATTCTCATGTAATGCCCCATGAAGTCCTTTAAAGACAAAGAAAGAAAGAACGAAAGAAAGAAAGAATGAAAGAAAGAAAGGTCGTAATGAAAGAATGAAAGAAGGTGCTTGACATCTGAGATCCAGTAATAATACCTCATGCAGCTGCTTTTTCTTCTGAATTGGACACATTGAGGGAGGGTTTGGGTTTTGACCTGACATGAGTATTGTAAACTTAAGCGGCCTAACGTGCCACAAAGTAGACAGACGTGAAGAAAAGAAATAATCTGTTTGAGAGAGGGAGAAAACGGGAGGAGTAAATAGTGAAGGAGGGAAAGAGTGGAAAAGAAAGCAGGAGAGAAGCCAGATTTAAAGGAAGGCAACCATTGTTGGCTTTCACTGCTAAGCTGGTTTGAGTAGGGGTTTAATCGCTTCGGGTTCCTTTGTGCTTCTATATCTCTCCTGCCTGTTCCTCCTTTTCTAGCACTGATTTAATAAGGCCGCATCATATAAGCACCCCGAGGCAAACAAACCCACACATGCACAAATGCACACTTTCACGTACAAATATACAAGTTAGCGTCTTTTCATACCGACAGGTCTGTTGTTCACACCCATTGAAGAGTAGCACTGCAGAGCTATGCTAAGCAGGAGGCTCTGTGTGTATGCTTGCCTTGTATTTGTATTTTTTTGTATTATTTCTCTTTGTGCTTGCTCCTTGACATGTCACTGTATATTGTGTTTTGGCTAAAAATAAAAAAAAACCAAACAAAAAAAACTCCTCAAATTTCAAGTAATGCATTATTAAAGTTTACTGGCACAATCTCTGCAAATGAATCATCAGTACGAGTCTTTACAAGTTTATAATAAATGGATGAATTACTCCACACAGTCTATACTGTGTGGAGTAATACACTATATTCTTCTCTACAATATCGTGATAAACAGCAACACAACACACTGCTGATATCAAAAATGCTACAGAAAAAGAACAATCTCACTATTGAATGCATTTTATAGATGTCATCACAAGTGATGATGATAAGGAAGTGTCAGAAATCTCTATGACAATATTACATATAGGGAGTAGTGAATGCCTGGTTTTTCTAGCCCTCTTTAGATGAAACCATGTTAATTTTCACGTGAAAGCCTGACATAACTTTAGAGTGTGTTGTGACTGGCTGGTACTCGTTGCCTTGACGCTTCCTAGTGATGAGCTTTCTACGCTGCATTAAGTTAAATTTCCGGCTTGATGAAGCCAATAGAACAGGGACCAAACCAAACCTATTCAACGCCTCGGCTGCACCTAGAAATTCTACATAAGTTATTAACAGAATCGGTAACAAAGGGAAGCCTTGGCGGAGCCAACCTCTCACTGGAAACAAATCCGACGTTAAATTAGACTTATTTCGTTGCTGACTAATCAGCTATTAAGAATGAACTGTATGGCAGATTGGTGGCCAGCAGCAGCGCCTGGTCTCTCTGTCTATCAGAGGCTGTTTCAATGGGAATAACGCAGCTGTCATAAGCAAGTAGATAAACTTCCATATTATGTTTTATGACATCATCTCTGTCAGATGCTAGCTGATGTAAACAACATTAGAGGTGATGAGGACCGGAAGAATGATGATGCAGGGAAACAGAAAGAATCCCAGTGAGCGAGACTGTGCTGTGAAGCCTTGTAAATGTCCATCACCCAGCAAATAACATATTTAGGTTGGCTTTTTAATGTGTGTGAGTCACAATGTTCAGTGTTTATGAGATGCAATTACTACGGTGAAAATTTGCAGTCCACAAGTTTTATCATCTGCAATACGGTTTAAAGCCAACAAGACATAATGAGGCGGTGTGAGCTGATGAGTGCAACAACTAGCCCTGGCATATCCAGACTGGGGCCTGTTAATATGTTATCATTAGAGAGGGTATATCAATCTGCTCTGAAAAGTGGACAGGGGCCAATTTGTTTTGCTTATTATGCAAATGTGCAGAGGACATTGGCATTTTTCTTTAAAACAGACTCTTCTCATATCCTCAAGGCAGTGAAACATGAAAACACTGGACCTCATATTAGACGCTATTTCAGATTTAATCTTTAATTTAATTATATGATAAAATATGCAGGTTTCTAGCATGTATGAAACCAGATATCATCATTTTCTCCTTTACAATCAATTCTGAATATCAACAAAGATTACAGATCTCATATGAATGCAGGGGGAGCCCTCCGACCCGATGTTTGCGATACCAGCATTTACTGCGCACATTTTACTTTCCCTCACGTACTTTGTGAGATTTAAAATGTCATGAATAGAGGAGGTATTGCAAGCCAGTGGATTACAGAGTAAGTGGGTGGTCATAGTTTATCGATGGAGATGTCCTATAGCCCCGCAGCAACCGTAAGTTTCATCTCTTTCTCGGAGTCAGAAGGTCGCAGACTTGCTGGTAGGATGAAACGGCCAACAGGTGGAAATTATTAACTTTCACATCATGGCAGACAAAAAGCATGCAGGGACTGTGACTCAGCTGGAAGAGGGAGGCCTTTTCTTCCCTCTGCATCTCTCTGCCTCTCTACGGACTCTATTCAGTGAGATCACTGCAATGGTGCAGTGCAGAGTGCCTCCACAGAGGGTTACAGCAACAAAACACAGGGCTTTCCAGAGAAGAAACGGTCAAAGGAGGGAGGAAGATTGTGGTGTTTTGTGTTTGAGAAGCTTTCAAACTGAACTTTTAGGCACAATGTCCATACCAATGCAACCCCACTTCTAACAGCTTATAGATACGCACTTTACTTTAAGAAGTGGTCCTACATCCTGACTGAATCTCTCAGCACGTGTTAGACATGCACACATATTGATTTGGATTAACTGAACTGTCCACACCACAGGGAGGGGGAATTTATGCAGCCGCTCTGACTGATTTGGAGCTCCAGCGAAAGGATATTGAAGATAATGGCATACATGGTTTAGCTGCTGTAAGAATATTATCAGAGCAAAGCGCTGGATAATTGTTTTCAATTACCATCCAGACAGACCTTGAAAGAAGAAAAAAAAAAAAAGATTGCATCGTTTGTACCAATATGAAACAATCCCCGCCCTTTGTAAACATCAAAGAATAGAGCATTTAGAAAAGCCCAGGAATCAAAGCGATTTAGATTTCAAATAATAGTCATAAAAAGCCTGACTGGGGTGAAGGGACTGATCTTTTTTTTAGTAGAGAATTAGATGTCCGACATCTATTCATCTGGTTAGTAAACATCGCTGTTGTGCAGAGCTGTTTGACTGACAGGCAATGACACATTATGAGTGAGCTGAAAGGATTAGATTCAGCCTTGAATGGAAACTAATCTGCACTCTTGTTTCTCTCCCAGTCTTTGATAAGGTGACACAATTAGACTGAGGAGAGGGCAGAGGAGGATCTCTAGCCCCTGCAATCGTTACCGATGAGGCTGTCACAAGCATTCAGCACTACATTTTTTTTTTTTTTTGCAGATGATTTATTTCATCGCGCAACATTTTCATTCAGCGCTTTTGATGATTTCACTATAATACAAGGACCATTTAACTTGAAAGCAGGAACATCACTGACAACGACTCATTCTTTGAGTTTAGGTTTGAAGTGTGCTTACGATACATGACGAGATAAAAAGAAGAGGAAGAACAAAGAGAAACAAAGAGAACTCATAGAGCAGAACTTATCTCAAGTGACTGCGAAAAAAAAAGAATAACACCAGAATTTGAAAGGAGAAACTTTAGAAAGCGTTACTGAGTTCACAGCTCAATGCAACAAAATGTCACACTGACTAAAAGCCATGAGGATAAAGTATAATTCCAGGCTTGATCCTGCTAGGTTGAAACCGGTCCAGTATCAGTGGGGCGCAGGTTGCAGCGCTCAGGGGAGCGGAGAGAGAATATACTAAAGAGAGGGTGCAGATGTATCTGACCATGTGAGACCACAGGTGTAATGCATATCTAATGTGAGGAATGGAGAAAGGTCAAGCAGGCTGGGAAATGAAAGCTATTAAATTCTCACAAAGCCCAGGTCCAGCCATCCTCAGCTCTATCGAATGTTCATGTCACAGGAGGACCGCACATGTACAGTATAAACACATAGTCAGCTAGTATATATGTTCACATATAAATTAAACATCACACCGGAGCTGTGCCATTTTAAGATATATATTGTAATGCGATATAATAAAAATGTCTCCCATAGGATATAATCCTCTGTTGTTTGTATTGTAATTATATAAGCTACTTGGTTAACTCTGATGCTACGCTGACATTAACATTAATCGGGTTGTGGTGATGAATCGCAGTGTAAAGTACAACTTAATGTTGGAATGACAGTGATTTTTACGTCACCAGCAAGGACTCATTTACGGCACTGGTTGCTAGGGAGTAAACAGAAGCAAAGCAGCATGGAGGAGACGGAGGAGAGCGCAATGCAAAGAGAAAATAATCTTACCAGTAACATTAGATCTGATAAAATACTACATTGGTAGATATATATATATATATATATATATATATATATATATATATATATATATAGTTGACAAAAATGTTTTTTTTCAGTTCTACTTTTTGTTCGTTTTCGTTAATGAACGCAAGCAAATGAAAATAAAACCTCCCCCTGCAGCAAAATTACAAGACTTTTTTGAAAGTAGCCTATTTGTCGTATACTACACACCCGGGTTTCTGCCTTTACAGTGCTATTTGAGGTAAATCAATGCACAAACAAACAAGCACTGTAGTCCAACTGAAACCAATTACCATACGACCCATGCATCAGGAGACACTATATGGAATCCAATACATACTAATGGCCCGAGGCTGCGTGTTAGTCCAGAGCAGGAGCAGCGTCACAGAGGTTCAGTCAAATCACACACATCTACATTCAACCTGGCGACATCTCCAACTCCCACTGCACATGTGACCGTAGCTGAACACACACACACACACACACACACACACACACACGCACACGGAGTCAGCGTGCTATCATTAAGCGTGGTGGCCCACAGAGCAGAAATCCGCATTGGAGGGACCGGTGGGAGAGTCATTACCTGGCCCACTGGCCATGACCCTGTTACTGCCGTTTGTGGACACACACACACACACACACACACACACACACACACACACACACACACACGAAATGTGCGTCTCTTATAAGCCCATACCTAAAGACATAGAAATTGCAAAGTGGCTGCCCCCCAAGTAGAAATCTCTGAGCCATCCCCTTTACTTACCACCAATGCAAGAACACCGGCTGAGCAGAAAATTACACAGTAACACCACCGCTGAGAGTTTGCAGGTACAAAGCCATACGGGATAAACAAAAATAAATAAATAAAAATTATACATTTAAATAAACAGAGCGAGGCAGGGTGAGAGTTTGATTTTGTCAATCAATGTTGCATAAACATTTGAATGAAACGACGGCCATAAACTCATATTATTTCCAATAACCCCTATGAATCCTATATTTCTTTTTTACACACACACACACACACCCACACACACACACACACACACACACAAACACACTAGTAGGGGCGGTTGGCAGCATCAATCTGGCCCCGCGGGCAAACAACTAACAGCTGTTTCTCTCTGCTATGAATTCTGGTGCCTCACACTCAAGCCGTGCAATTTTAGCAGCTGTCAAAAGCCATCCCAGCAACTTCCTTCATCTCTCTTTCTCACACAGACACACAAACAAATATTCCCCTGGTAGGACTCTCTAAAGGCAGGGTGGTGTGGCACGCTTATCAGGCAGTTTATCTGGCATATGTGATGCCACTGCTGCCCCTGAAGATGCCATTAGGCCAGGTACCCTATTAAACAATTTCATCAGTGGTTGAGAAGTAAGTTGGTGTGTGTGTGTGTGTGTGTGTGTCAACAAAGCATTGAGCTTTAATGAATTTCCTTGCCTGAATTACTGACTAATTTTGTTTTATTAAATTATTTTTTTCAGAGCACAAATTAAGGTGCATCTTATTGAAACAAAAGAGTCTCTGTCATTACAGAAATTAAACGTTTTAATCATCCTGCTAAGTACGCTATTGCTGCTTATTCGTAATTATATATTAAAACTTATTTACTTTGACATAAGTGGGAGTGTTGCTATTGCTCAGTATTTGTATTTTAAGATGACAAAACTGAACTAATGTGATATTAGATGGGATAAGATCGACACCCGATGTGACAGCTAATATTGGGAGGTTTCCAAACAGCTCATATATCACTGTCCCATTTATTATTACATCAAAACACAATCTGACCCCACGTTCATAAAATAAAAGCCCACAAGCTCGCAGGGGAAATGAACAGCGTGTACAGTATTTCCAGAGATATTTGTGAATTGAATCCCCTGCTTGATGATGTTTTCATAGCTGCTCCTGAGGGAGACGGTGCAGGGCGCTGGAGGGCTGCTTTTCAATGGAGGTCTCAAGAGTGCACTTGGCTTTTATCTTCCATATATTGTGTTATGATCTTGAGTGCATGCAGCTGTAGACGGCAGCATATGATACTATTGATCCAAACGATCAATATGCAGCATGAGTTAAGGTGCGGTTATTCACAGCCACGATGCAGTTTGTTTTAACTCTATTGTTGTCATTTTCAATGGTAGAGAATAGGGCACTTTGTCTCTAAAGTATGTGCCTGTACAGTATATAAGGACCTGATTTAAACATGCAACTCAAATGGTCCATAATGACATTATAGTGTCTTGGCATGCCTGATTAATATCTGTGACAATGTAATATATACTGAACAATCAACGGGGGGATTAGTGTGGATAAAACATGGTTATCATATTCTCGCTATGCTGCCGTTGCCATGGCACCGGCTATGTGATGTGAGGTGACCCTCGTCATCATAGTCAAGATGAATGCGTGTGTGTTTACCCTCGTATCATCAAGTACCTGCTCCTAGAATTTAATTTATGCTCTTCGCTCGGCGATTTCTCATCCCCGCTCTCTCTTTCTGTGAATTTATGTAAGCTCTCTTTCTCTTCTCCCACTCACCCCTCTCACTGCGTGGAACACATGGCAATATATCTTCACTTCCTCTGACTGTCAACACATCTCTCATTCATCCCCTCTGTCTCATGTCAGTAGCGGTGTGGGTTTATGCTCTGACGGAGAGAAGCAAGACACCTACAGCACTGTGAGTGTGTGTCTATCCTCCAGTGTGTTTGGGTGACATCAGGTGACAGTGAGCAATGGTCCGGACTTAAAAGTGGGTGTTGCGTATGTGCTTGAGCGTGTGTGTTGGGACTATTGGTTTGTGTGTGTGTTTCTTCACACTATGATGGTGACAGCTGAGAGGAAACTGGGAGGTGCAGCACTCCGTTCCATCCTGATGCCCCTGTCACTTCTTGGCCTTGTTCCCTTCCTTCAACCTCTCTTAGCATCCAGCAAGAGGTGGAGGGTGGAGTGGGGAGGAGGTGAAACCAGTCACCCTTACTCGAGGGACGGCCACCTTCCCCTGGACACAGGCACCAGAGCAAGGATCTCAAGATCAAAGAAACAACTTTGAATAAATTTTACTTTGAGAGTTGAGTTATTTTTAGCACTGATTAATACCAAGTCCAGCTGCTGGACTCATTTAAAAGTAGGCTTAAATTATGAAACAGGGTCTCCAAAAATCTTATAGGTCAGTGAGAATTTGAAAAGTCAAGTTTGTTGCTGTGCGGGACATCAGCGAGTTGAACTGGAATTCCATCTACTGAGCTGTAAAATGCAGAAACACTACTTTCTGTCACTGGGAATCATTTAGTGAATGCTGATATATGCTGTTTGTGTTTTTCATGGTAGTTATTATGAATGTGCTTCTTCATTGACCAGCAAGTTTCTGTTATTATTTTCAGTTTATCTTTACCTCTCAAAGAGTGGATAACATTTTTCTTTTTTTTTTTTTTTTTTTTTATTATTTTTGCTTCTTGACTCACTAAGTCCATTGAATAAATAATTCATACAGGATTTCTTCATCATAAGTTTGCCTGTCTCAAATAAATTAGCCTTGAGGTATTATTATAAATATCTGTAGCTTTTCTCATTGCTGGCCCCGTAATGAAGGCAGTTCACTCTGTCTTGGCCTCACAGCCAGTGTTTTTACTTAAAAGTATCCGTCCTGATGTAAGATCTCATTAACATTCAAGGAAAAAAACTTTCTTTCGGTGCAAACAACTCTTTTCTATGACAACAATATGTTTCACTGCACTTACAGCCATCTCCGGGGGGAGCCTGGTGGTTGCCGCGACCAAAGAACGAGTCCTTGGTAGCATGCTAATTGTGCCTCTGCAGTTTAATTAGCATTAGTACGGCATGCCACATGAGCACACTGAGGTAACGGATGACTGTGAATATAGCGACAGGTAGCAGCGGTGCAGAATTAATATGAGAGAGAGAGAGAGGGGAGAGCGTGAAAGAGAAAACATTCAATGGATCTGCCAATTAGCTTTTCTCTCCGAAAAGGTTATTGGTTTGACAGCAGCAAAGATGCCTTTGGAAAACAAAGGCTTTAGAAGACAAGGAGCTTGGCATGCATGACTTGCACATTTTACCAGCCATTTTGTGTTTGCTTATGACTTCTCACACTTTTTTTTGTATCATCCTAATAAATACATGTGTTTGATTATGTGCATACAACTATGAAATAAAATAAATAATATAAAAGCATTTTGATGTATCATCTCCAAAGTTAAATGTAAGAAGCCACCATCATGATTGAAAGGAGCCTTATTCAGCATGTGGTGGTTGTCATAAAGACTCTTCTGTATATCACAGTTAACATCTAGCAGTTTACTACTGATTGTATCGACAGGCCTCCTCTAATTGCTTGTGGCCAGTGGCACAGATGGCTTTATAGTCTTCATTCCAGTTCACGGAGGAAGGATCGATGTTTATGAGTGTTTGGAGGAAGAGAGGAAAGGTAGAGTGATCCTGTTAACGGGCCAACCTGCCTCTAAATCTGACACATAGAGATCACATTTGTGCACAGGCAAACATGAAAAATAGATTAAAACGCTCCAGAACGTACACTGAAACCAGTGACATATAAACACATATATGCAAAATGAAGATAAACATGAATATGTGCTGACGCACACACAGAAGTGTAGTGTATGACAAGGCAGCTGGAGATGGAGTGTGACTTGCATAATGAAGAGTGAAGGGAGGAAATGGAAAAAAAAATGAAAAAAGTGAGGAAAAGACAATGTTTTTTTTTTTAATCCACATCTCAGCCAAAAGAAGAGATTGAGATATGCCAAACCAATTATTAATGTGAAGATACTGTAACATTTGCACCACTTGTTCCAAATTGACACCAATATCACAAAGTAATGTGAGATATTCTCAAAATCCATGCCAAATATGATGACATTCCTTTTGACAATGCTATTTCTCCAAATATGGTTTCCAATCTGTCTGGTTGTCACGCATGACGGCCGTGTTGACAGCTTAGTTAACCATTTACAAAACTGACAGCTGACAGGCCGGCATTAGGGGAGGTAACATACCCATTACGTAGCTCTAATGTTTCTAGAATATTGGCTCATTGCAGAAGTGCCACTTCCTTACTTGGAGGGATTTAAGTGTGGATGGAAACCACACAGAAAAAGGAATATGCCACATCACACTGGTGTCATACTGGAAACAAACAAAAGAAGCAAGGCACAGAACGCCAGGATACTTCCTGATTGATTTAAAAGTGGCTTTAGCATATTCATCTGTGACTGCTTAACAAATACCAGCCTCACTCCGCCTATTCGTATATCCAACAACTAGGTATTGCAATGAAATACACAGTATACAAGAGGATGCAGTCAGTATGATGTCACCCATTGGTTTGTGGATTACTGTTCACCATCTTGCAATAGTGACAAAAGATGGTGGCGCAAAATAGAAACGAATGCTGAATACAACATTTTTAGGTGACCAAAATCTGACAATTAACCTTATGAACTGAAAACACACTGTGAAAGGGTTTAAAGTTCATAAAGTCACACCGCAAAGCATCCCCTTCTCTATGGTTTATTAAACTCTAAATGGCAAAATTGACCAAATGATTATTATAATGTATCAAAGAAGACTTGATATTACAGATTGAGAGCATAACCTCATATTTACAATATTTACTGAGGTGATAAATCATGAGAGAAGTCGGCTTGTTTTCTCATAGACTTCTATACAATCAGAACCAGAAGCCACCCCAGTTGGTTATTAGTTTAAAGCACCTCTGCATTAGCTTCACTTTTCTGACCGGGACTATGCAGTGTCATTTACCATCACTTTTTGTTTTTTTCCGTGACAAAATGTAGTTTGGAGACCAGACACAGGCCTACTAATCAGGGATTCCTCCTGGTGAGTAATCTTGTATAATGTGACCTCCTGTTTCCGCTCTGTCACGTAGTGTGAAAACGATAAAGACTTCAAGGCTCCTGATTACAGGACAGAAAGTTGCGCAGTGTGCACAGTACAGCGATCTGATGACTTTGAAAGTTGTGAAGTGTGAACTTGGCTTCACGCTCTGTGAGAGTCCTCTAGTGGACTCAAACAGACATCCAATGTCAGTGGTAACAGAGCTGATAGAAGGAGAATTATGAAATTCAAGGGAGATTTGAGTGAAAACTTTCTTTCACCTGCCGGGCTAGACGGGCATTAGCATAAGTCGTGCATCTCAGCAGAACTGAGCATGAGTTTGATGGGCCAAGACGGTTTGATTGACAGGGGAGGCTTCAGGTTTTTCAGCGCGCAGCTTCCTGGTGGGTTTGAAGAATATATAGGGGACGTATAGAGCATGTGTCTATAAATGAATAGCCAGTGTTTGTCAAGGACAATGACTGCTATCAGAGACACATGTGCACCATCCACTCCTGTTGATTTCCTCCCCTGTACTATTGATTCCCTTTTCTCCTCTTCCCCTGGTGTTCTCTCTAACAGCTCCTCTCACCGATCTATCGAGTAAATAAAGGCAATGCTGGTGGGGAAAGCGAGGCAGAGAGTGCCTGCAATTCTGTTTGCTCTCAGACCAGTGAGGTGATTTCAAGGTTGATTGGGAACAACAAACTATCTGGAAGAACACTTTGAAGATGAACTGCATGTTGTCCTTCCACTCAACACCCCTCCTTCCAGCACAAAGTAAGTGTGGGAGAGTGTGTTTGTGAATTTGCTATATGCTATTAAAGATGCATTGTTTAAGCCTTTGGTCTGCAGTCATTGTACCAGGCAGGGTGCCTGTTTTCACATTTTTACTCTTTGTAGAAATATCTTTAACCTTGGAAAAGCCAGAAAAAAAAGCTTTTCACAAGATAGCATTGAACTGAATGTGAACAAAACTATACTCCCTTGTGATTCGTGACACATCCATCTGTTGTCTGTTTTTCTCGACAGCACTGCAAAGCGGCTCTGTGGGCTTTCAGCATCAAACTGCTGTCATTCACTTACAGGTGCTCACTTATTGCTTTTGCCTTTTGGCTACATAGTGATGTCAGTTTAATTAATTCAAGCTTTGACTGAGAGGACTTGTGCACTGCTGGTTTGTTAAGCATTACAGTAGCGATAAGACAAAGGTTCAGAAGACAAGTCCTCTGTGTTTTGCTGTTATTTGACATTTTCAGAGCCTCTGATGTCTATAAAATAACAGAACTTAAATATCCAGCATTTCAGCCGATAAGCAGTGAGTAAATTAACAGGTTCATCAGTGATATACATCCCTATATCAATCTATCTATAATTATTCTTTTCAGGCATCAACCTGTATATTTTTTGTGTCACTTCTTGGAGCAATATAAATAAAAATGTTATTCTGCAGATACTCATGTGGAGGTGAGAAGAGACTGAGAAATAGAGGAGGAATATTTCTGTCCTCTGAATATCGAACTGTTGGAAATGTTGCATTTGTTATGGCTGAGATGGTGTGTGTGTGCGTGTGTGTGTGTTTGTGTGAGAGACCACATCTAACCGATGACTGACTAAATGTTTATTCACAGTCACACTAATCTACAAGATGGCACTACTTTTCATTCTTCAACTTCCTTTATCCTTCAGCATGCTTAATAATTATTTGTGATTGTATACTGCAACACTAACAACAATATAACGATATTCTGACCAATATGATGAATGTCTGACAGAAAATATGATAAAAGTAGAGATTGATGGCAAAAAGGGAATTCTAAAAATACTTTCACTGATATTATCAGATATGTCTGCATGGACCCACACGGTCCATCAATGCATTCATTTCAGAGCCCTGCTTGTCAGAGTGCTTTTATAGGTCTCCAGACAGCTAATTATTTTCTAATTATCCTCAAGAGACCAAATAACACTGACCTGTATGGAGAAGCAGACATGTTTATGATGCACAACACTGTATATGTGACTGTGTGTGTTTACTGTGTATGTATCTACATTTGCATGTATATGACTTTCAACCAGCCGTGCACATGCAGCTTTCATTAACCAGCCTTTGGTCTTTAAGCCTTAACTTTTCCACAGCATGTCCCTCTGAATTTCATCTGTAAATCAATATTTAATCATATTTGTGGAGCGGGGAAGAAACTGGGGAGTAAGCTTACTTAAAATTGAAATATTTTAATTAAATAAGAGTCTCAGGTGGCCCAGGTTAACAGTGTTTAATATAGCAGTGACATACAGCAGGAGTGAGGTGCTGTCTGCTCTGTGGTAGAGGTGGCTCTGACAGGGGCTTCAGTTACACCAAGAGCTCACAGGCTGGAGGGAGAGTGATGAGGAGGGGGGATTTTGAGAAAAGGAAACCTGTGGTCGATCGATCACACTGGGTTGTGCATTTTACGTTTGTCTGTCTGTGCGCTAGAAGGGTGAAAGAGAGGCAAAACTCACCACCGATAAACACACCTGTGATCTCTCTTCCTGCCCTTGTAATGGTCAAACACCTGAAATCCGACTAAAGTGCCATTTTGGTTATTTTCTATCTCTCTCTCTGGGAGCTATTCTTGTTGTTGCGACTTGACACTCACTGTCCAGCAACAAAAGTGAGTGTGTGCGTGAACAGAGAGGTGAGCTGAGGTGAGCCGATTCTATCAGGCTAAGTGTGACAGTCCAATCTATGGCCACACATTTGCCTTGACTGGGAGGATGTCCAGGGTGTTAATGGGTTTGCACACACAGAAACAAACTAACAGCACGCACATGCATATCTTATTCACGCACACACTCCAGATTTGATTTTAAAACTGCAGAAACATTCCAAGTGTCCAAGATGTGCATGGTGGCTGCTCACTGATGGCCCTTAATTTGTTGTTTACACTGAGTCTGCTCCTTTATCTTCAGACGAATTATCATTAAATGATCTGCTAGAATGGATTCCTTTGTTGATTAATGTTTGGTTAAGCGTGCAGTGTTTAGAGAGGGAGTTCAATACAAGAAGATTGTGATGAACATAAAAATCTGGACTGAAGCATTGCACTTTCATGCATGGCTGTGTGTGTGACTTTGCCTCTGACCTCTGGTTAGTGACCCATAACCCATCAGAGTGTGTCCTCTGTCTACTAATGCACTTTCTACCCTGGAGACCTCGAGCACATTCATCCTCCATTTCTCCTTCCTTCACTCTGCTGCACACAAACTTACTCTTTTTAACCATTTACGGTCAATTTATCACATATCACCCCTCTTTTCACAGCTATCCTCTCTCACACGTTTGGATCCAGCATGATCATCTTGATGACCTGTCTTATCTGGTCTTTCTCAGAATTAACAGATTTCTTTTTTCTATTTATCTGTCACTCTCGTCCTCTGTCCACCTTCCTTCCTTTCTGGGTTTCAGTGTGGATATTCCACTCACACACACTCATCGCTTCCCTGCCCTCGTCATGTCTCCTCAGTGCCAGCAGGGATGAAGGTGCTAAATGTACTCGGCCTCACTCAAAAAACACACACACACACACACACACACACACACACACACTACCCAAGGGCAACAACCAACACAAGAAACCAATTTTCAATTTACAGTGGAGTGGGAAATCTCCCTGCCCCCAGCAAGCACTATCTCACACTCCAATCTTGAGGGACAAGAGTTTGACAGCAGTCGGGGTATGTGTGAATCTGTCTGTATCTGTGTGTGGAAGACGGAATGGCAGACAGACAGGCTTATAGGTGAAGCCAAAAAATAAATAAATAAATGCAGATGTCACTCAACAGGTTCTAGTTCGGTTAGCATAACAGAAGCTATCATTGTCCTCGTGTCAACTCCTGAAGGTTGGAGCGGCGCCCATTAGAGCCCTGGCAGCGGCCACCAGTGTCTGTGCTCTCACCAGGCTCTGGTTTCAGGGCTGGTAAACAATGCCAGTGAGTAGGTTTGGTAATGGATCTAAGGGGGGCTGCTGGCACCAGGCCGAGCCCCAGGAAAGCAATCTGAGACTTGGCCTGGGTTGGCGAGAGGAGTCCCTGAATACTCAAGGGCTGCAAGGGATGGAGTGTTGGGCATGGACCCAGGCATCACGGAGGTAGGGGAGGCTAACAACCCAAACTGGGCTAACCCCCAGACTGTCTGGTTAGTATGTTTGAGGCTCTGGGGATGAAAAGGGAAGGAGAAAATAGTGTTTGTATGCCTGAAAAATGAAAGGGGGAAAAACACAGATGTGTGTTTGTGCACATCTATGCCAGCTCTCATAGTACTCACATGTTGTGCAGGACACACCAGCCACAGTGGGGATCTCCAGAGCCGAGGCATTCACTGCAGGTTGAGTACTGACCACAGGCCTCCACTGGCACCCTTGACAGCTGCAGAGAAACACACAACAAGCGTTAAATATGGTGAAGAGTCATTCACAGTTTGACACAGAAGATGAGGATAAACAATGTGCAATATGCAGTGTGTGATACAGAGACAGAGAAAGAAAGGATGGCCCTGTCATAATGAATAAATAGATTATAGGCATCAAATACAATTTTCAATTACTCGCCAACTTACAAACCCTAGACAAGCATAATAAATTTATATTCCATGTACAGTAGTAATGACTTACAGGTAACAAAACCTCAAAAAGAGAGAGCACAGGGAGTGAATCACAGGATATTCCATGTTTGTGCTTCACTGAGTAGAAAAGTAGCAGAGTATTCAAGAAAAACTGCAGAATAAAAACAAACTTGTTGCAGATCAGATACGGTACAGTAAAAGTATGAGAACAGTGAAAGAATGACATCTGTATCAATGTTTAAATGGCTCATGAGCCACAAGTGACGACAGATTACTCTTATTTTGAAAGAACAGAAACACAAAATCTAATCATCTAGAGCCAATTGCACACTGACTACAAAACTAACTTTCAAAACAAACTAAGAATATAAAATATGTTTCATGACAGCTTTCATCTTTCCCCAGCGGCTCCTTATGGAAAAGCTGGCCGTCGGGGAGAGCAGTCCATCTATTATGATATATCGCCCTGCCAGTTCAGACTGGCGTTGACGGGCAGTGATTGGCATGGGCCCTGAGTGGCGGAGCACAAGGGGCAAAGCTGAGGTAGATCTGAGCTGTCCCCCTCCTCTAGTCACCATGGTAACAGCATGGTGCAATCATAGGTGTCACTGGCACTTTTGATTAATGAGCCGTCATTGGCGGATGACCGCTGTCACTCACGCTGCTCACTGATGACAGCGAGACGGGAACGAGAGACGACATCATCAGTGTGGTTCCTAAGTTGGTTTATTATGTGGGTGATACTGGAATTTCAATTTTAAACACAAGTACTGAATGAAGGTATATGCATGTTCTGTATCTGCCATGTTTCATGTTGAACAAATGTTTATTATTGCATTGCATTTTAAAATGGACCATACAGTTGCTTCTCTGCAGTATAAGGAAGAAGACATACAGTACTTTAGTACTTTAGGTCAGAGGTCATACTACACCTGTGCAGCTTGCTGGGTAAGACAGGTATCTAGTGGCCTTGCTGAAAAGCGATGATGTAATCTAGATAATTTTCAAATCACCTCACAGCTTCAGTGAACCACCAGGATATTTATACCTCCAGATAGAAACGGTGCAATTATACTTGTCTTCGCCGCACATTTTACTCACTGAATTCCATATTTAAAGGTATGAAAAAGGACCATAATTAAAGCTCCTGATGTAGGGCAAGACTGGATGTAAGAAGAGATGAGGAACGCCTATTCGTAGTGGAATCCATTCAGCTAGTGCAGCCCGGCACCGACGGCGATACTTCTCTCTGTTGGACGCACAGACTATCAGACAGCACATCTCTGCTGACAGCCTCTCTCTCTCTCCCTCTCCAACAAAAACACACACTCAACGCTACAGTTTTGCACACAACTCGAGTCATATTTCAACATGTGAAGCACAAAGATGCACGCTATCACTTCAGTCAGACGCTGACACCATGGAGATACTCTGGAAACACACCACGCCGTCACTCTCTCACTTGCTCGCTACGTTCACGTCTCTCCTCTGTATCTCTACATGCACTATAAATAGCGTGCTCAGGCAGACGTGTGCACGCTTGCACACGTCGACAAAAGATTCGCACACAGCTGAATGAATTCAGAGGGGGCGTATCTCCTTGTCAAAGTCAAGAGGAATCCTGTGTGCTAGTACAGATTAAAAACAATGTCGGTGAATCTTTCAGAGTTAAGTGTGCGTGTGTGTGTGTGTGTGTGTGTGTGTGTGTGTGTGCGCTTTGGGGGGAAAATAATGGCTGGTATGTTTTGCCCTCTCTACTATGTAGAAGTGTATTTGCATTCGGTAGATAAAGGGAATGAGTTCGAGATGGAATCAGGGAGATAGTGTGTGCTCATCGAACTCAACACAGATCGTCGTTGCATGATAGATTCCCTCCCACGCCGTCGCTCTCCACCTCCCTCCGTCCTCCTTCCTAGGATCAGCCCACTGCCAGCTAAATAACCTGGTAGTCACTGAAGAGAAAAGCCATTGTGTTAGCCTATGGAGGGATTTCAGCTGCCAAAGCCTTATCACGAGAGTGTATGAAACAACAATCTTCCTGTGCGCGCGTGCGCGCGAGCGTTTATGTAATCTACGTCGCCACGTCGAGTGGTTTGTCACCTCGTGATCTGCCATAAAAGCTAAGCACCCACACAGAACCGTAGCAAACAAAAAACTGCCGCCATATCTGAAAGCTTTATAATTTAACACTTCATCGATGTGCCGATACACGCGCCTCCCACGTGTGCACACAAGTATAGAAAAACACACAGGGATTTAGACTTTGTCAAATGGAAGGGGACATCCTGATGCCTATCGAGGCCCCTCAGATGCCTGCGTCTTGAGGGGAAATGGTTTTCTCAACAGATAAAACACACACAAAGACAAACACACAGCACATTCAGAGCCCAGCAGAAGCGATGGGTGCCAATGCGAATGCTCTGTTCCAGAGCACGGATCCTGATATCATTCATCCTCCCTCCATCTGTCTGTCTTTCTCTGTCACTCAGATGCTCTGAGGTGTGGAAGATCATACATTCATCATCTCTCCAAAGCCTCTGCTCTGTCTATCTTGAAAGCACACACACACACACATGCACACACACACTCAAGCAGGCAACACTTTTGTCCGATGCTTTATCGGAAAAAAAATTGAGGGATTTGGTGGCTAAACGACCCAATGCACCCCTTGTCTGTCTCATCTCGATATCACATTCATTTCATGCAATCTTCTTGGTGGGTTTTGCCATTATGGCTCACTGTCTCTCCACTATGGCTGGGCTATCATATCAGCAGGGATAAATACAAAGGACAGGACGCATGGCATTTATAATTCCCTCCTGTTCCAGGTGAGCAAATGACAGCCATTACAGCTTGCACTCTCCCTCCTTTCACAATAGGGAGAGATGAAAGCTGCTGAATATAATCATGCTTTTTTTTTTAGATCACAGAAGTACTTGATGCCTTAATGTGTAGGGAGAGAGATGAAGACGTACTTGATCATTTACTGTGAGGGCACAATGGCATCAAATTATATATACAGTATTGAAGTGTGTGTGTGTGTGTGTGTGTGTGTGGAAGACAGTGTCAGAGGGAGAGTATTCCTGATATATACTGAGGATGTGATAAAGTTTGACTTTGTTTTTCTCTGCTCCCTCCTTCTTCTCTCCTCCTCACATAACGCCAGGGGCCTTGGAGTCGACCTGCACTGGGAAAGTGATCATTTAATAAATCTGCAGACTTTTATTATGAACTAATTCTTCTGCCTCATCTCTATTCCTCTCTTTATCCTACTCTTTTCCAGCCCCCCTTCACTTGTAATTAAACAGGGATTCCACCTGCAGCGAAACTCCACCACTCCAAATGAACAGAGAGAGAAATTAAAGTGATAGCCTGATCCTGCCTTACAGGCTGTCGGGCACACTGAACTTCTCCTATCTTCTCTCCTCTTCCTCCCTCGAGCTAGCTTCGTCTCTTTCTCCTTCCCTGGTGTGAGTTTGTTCATTAGTTCAGCACAATGTTGCCAGTGTGTCATTACTGTTGGCCTACTGGAAGTGGAAATTACCACAAAATAATTCGCTGAAACGGATGCAGCGTTGTGTTATTTGGTCTTTTTTTTTAATCACGCATTGTAAGTCAGCAGTGTCGGGTGCATGTGTCAAAGATAAACTGCGAAAGTGGCTCCAATTAAATATCTCAACGTTATGCAGATGACTGCGAGAAAATCAGAAAAACCATTACACGTGATAAAGTGAAATCATTACTCATATGCGTGACAATGGAGAGTAATAATTCCTGACCTCCATATTTCCATCAGACACAGTGCCTGTGGATACTCTACAGTCTATCCACGGTGATATCAGTGTTTCTTTATTATAAGTGGTAAAATAGCAAAGCCTCTGGTCATTCTGTCATTCATACCTTCATTCATTTCCTGGTGCCTCTCTCTCTCTCTGTCTTTGCTCTCTTCTGTCCCACCTGTCTTCTCCAGCTGGATGGAGGACAGATTGACGTGGGAGTCAAAGGAAGCGAGGGACACATCGACGGCCCGCTGCCTCGTCACAGCTGACGCGCCGCTCTATCCGTCAACCACCAACCAACGGTGTGATATCATAAACTCAGTTAACAGAGCGGGCCAGTGGCTGCAAGTGCAATATTGTTTTCATTCGAGGTGCTAGGAGGTCAAATGAGAAAGCCATCCATTGCACTGTCAAGATTGTCAGCGCATGACAAATGACTCGGATACAATCAATCATTCTCACTTATCTTTCTATTCCAAAGAGGGTAACCCCCCCTTACACACACAGAAAAAGGCAGTCAAACAAGCTTGAGGCTGTTTACTAATAACTTTCGCTGATTAGAATTTCCTGCATGAGGCGTGCTCTGCTATATTTTTACCATCTGTCATGTTTGGTATGTCTCCCTCTGACCAAATAAGCAACAAAAAGCTGCAGCATGCAATAAATTCATACAGCAGAACCTGCCCTAATCATGCTAATGTCTTCCCATTACTGTCAGTCGTCAGAGCTAGCAGCACGTTGAAGACATGACGGATGTCAAAGTAAAGTGCATTTAAGGTGCGGGGTTAGCTCTGACCCTTCACTGAACAAACATGATTTGCATTTAGTCTGTACTGGCAGGTGCTGGAAGCGTAGCCACACACACGCACACACACGCACACACACACACAGAGGCTAATTTTGCCATGGCTGCCTCAGCTTACCCCGGGGCATAGCCTGGGTGAAAATAAGGCATGCATTACGCAGACAAAGTGCACGATTTGGACCGTTTCCAGCACCCAAAACCTTGACAGAAGACGCTGATGATGACTCACACGAATGACAAATTTCACAATGTGTCTGTCTGTCATATAGTATAATGGGGCTTCTAGCTTCACAGCCATCTGCAACGGGGAAGGAGAGGGGAACACAAGGTTCAAAAATATTCTGAGAAGCAGCAGGAGAGAAAGCCAAAAGTGAAAGAGAGTTCTCTCCAACCTCGTCTGCCCCACTTCGTTGACGTTTTTCAGAAGTGTGTCAGACATCGGCGACTGCAGCACATCACCTCTGTTCACTCGCCTTGTTAGACCACAACAGCCTGCAGCTAAACTGGGACACAACATAATATGCACATCTAAACACCTTCATAACTCACAGCCGCACACTGGAGGGGGTGTGGAAGCCACACTGGAAGGGATGTGGTAGAAAGTTCCCCGCTGACAGAAATTAAAGGATGCCGGTATTAAACATCTTTGATGAAGATGCAAAGACGCGATGCTTCCACAAATGAGCTTGTCGGATTTCCCTCAGGGGGTTCAAAACTGAAGAAAAAAAAGATTGTTTGACTTTGAACGATCTCACCCCACTATAGTACACATTTTCAATAATTCACACTTACAGATCTGCATTTGCTACGCTGCATATAAATAATTTAGCACCATAAGTGTGGCAGTCGCAGCACTTTTGAGCAACAGTTTATATCCTGCATGTAAAAGCCTTGGTATATGTTGAAAAAAAAAAAACATGTGGGAACATATTTGATAAAATCTAACCACTGACTGAGTGAACTGAGCAGCTGCTGGCAGACTAAGTTCATGTGTTAAGTTGCTGGAGGGTATAGTGGAGCAGCTAAGGGAACATTGGAGGATGACTGAATCACTAAGACACAACAAGAACAACTTCAACTGCTCCCAGATACCCTGAAACCCATGTCAAGTCACAGTGCTGCCAGCCGCTGAGCAAGGTACTCTACTATCAAAATCATATTCACTCAAATTATTTCCTCATGCTTGGGTCCAACAGAAGTCTTTTATGTAATGGGAGTTAATGGAAATTCATGACTGTGTGCATTTCCAGGCCATAAAATCTGATAAACGTAGGATTTGTTTCCTTTGTCAACATTTTTTCTCAAGAGTCAAGCAACAGATTAAATAAGCAAAAGTGATACAATTTGAAATATAAATGCATCTTTTTGCTTTTGTTTTATCTTTCATCAATAAATAAAACTCTTTCTTCAGACTGATGTTTGCTATTTTGAAATGGAAATCAATCTGGCAACAATCCATAAACCTATATAAATCCATGTGGGGACTTGAACCAGCAACCCTCTGGTTCCCAGCTCCCCAGGGACCGACCTTGCTGCCCCAAATGTGATGGACAACATGGATCCTACACACTAAAACTGTACTATTAGCTATTCATAATCAACTTGCCATTCCACTGTTGACTTCAATGAGGTTTCATCACTTCAGGGGAGAAAATAAATGTGATATACACCTTTTATATACATGCTGCACTAACAGTGCAATGGCCGGCAGCGCCTCATTCTTTCTACCCAGATGTCCTCATTGTGGTTGACAAATGAACCAGTGTTAACAGGACAGTAACACAGGACAGCCGCAGTAGCACTAACAGTAGGGCTGACCTGCTCCTGTCACTCAATCACTAACCCAACATCCATAATCACGACCCCTTCCATAATCTGACTGTCCTCTTTACACCAGAACATCTATTTAACCCACTAATAAGATGACTTGTGTGTGTGTGTGTGTGAGAGAGAGAGAGAGAGCGATCCAATTAGAGGACAGCCAATCTCTGGATTAATGAGAGAGTAGGGTTGACAGATTACTCTGCTATGAGGAATGGTGAAAAATGGAGGATTGGGGGATGGCGCGTGGGGAAAATGACAAAGGGCAGCGAGAGAGGGTTAGAAATGGAATAAAGATGGAGAGAAAGGAGATGAAGAAAGAGGAAGAAAAAGCACAAAAGGCTGAATCCTCATTCGCTTTACAAATCCCCTTACAAAATGAATAGGGGTTGTAGGAGCAAAAAATCTATAATCCTGAAAGAAAAACAAATCTAACAAAGAGGGCAGTCAAAGGATGCAGGGAGGAAAGAAAGAAAGACAGAAAGAAAGAAAGACTGCAGTTAAATTAAATGAAGGGTGAGAAAAATACAACGGCTGGGATGTGGAGATCTTATGCTGTACAGGATGGCTTTAAGCTTCTCTGTCAAGGTGTTCAGTCACCACATTAGAATGTATTTATAATTCATTAAAGTAGCACTACCACAACACTGTGCCATATAGAGCAAAAGTAATCAGTCTTTCATTTGTGATGGAAATTGATGATACTAAAGTTGGCACACACAAAAAAAGTCCTTGTTAACTAGATCACAAAATACAAATTTGTCTACTGATAAAGAAAAAAAAAACTACTGAGGCGGTAGATGATTATACAGCTAAAGTAATCATGTTTACTTTCTTTAATTCACTCTGTGATAGAGAGCGATGATTGTGGCGGGGACGAGGTTTGCATTCGTTAATGAAAAAGGAGAAGATTAGAGAGGCTTTTCTCAAATTGTTTCTCACTATCAGCTGCTGGGATCAGAAATATGAGCAACTCGGGTTGATCGATCGCAGTTATTACGGTCTCCACATGTCGTCCCTGTACCCTGAACACGTCGCTCCACTTCACCTCCAGCAGGGCCTCAAAACCTCTGCCTGCAGCCTTTGTAGGCAGGGTGAGTTACAGAGGCACATACAAAAGAAAAGCACACATTTCTGCAATATTCTTAATCATACAAACTACTTTGACCGTACGTTCTCTCCTCCAGCTTCACAGTCTGACCCTCTCTGTCCTCTACCGGACTCTCACAGGATCCAGAGGAGGTCTGGCTCTTGGTCCACAGCAGCAGGGGATGAGCTGTATTGACTGAATCTGTCCTCGGCCTCCTGTTGCCCCCTCTCGTCTCTCTTTCTATAACACGTTTCCTCTTTCTGTATTTCTCTCTGCTTCCATCTATCACACTCTCTCTCTGAGTGTCTGAGTCCCAGGCCCCAGCAACAGCAGGTGGCCTTCTGCTATCGACCAGCTCAGGCTGCTTTAATAGCGTTTACCACCGCCGGGAATTCAGAGTGTGTGCATGTGTGTTTGTGCAAGCTGTTACTCTAAACCACGGCACTGATCCAGCAGGGCGTAGCTGCTATTCAAAAAGTGACCACAGCGTGACCTTTGAACGTCCGTGTGAGGTTAACAAAATGCCAACACTTCTCATATTGTTTTAAGAGAATCATTCTGTATCGAGACCCATCGCAATGAGATGCCTGGCATCATGAGCAAATTTGATACGTGCTTGATTTATTTGTTAATAGCAAGTGGAAACACTTTCAGCACATTCTGTAACCCTACTTGACATTTAATAAAACTTGTTTTGACTGGAGGCAGCCGCATGACAGGGAACATTTCTGCTCACAGTTTACTGGGGAACATTCAAGAACCAACTTGCTGCAATAAAAACTGTGAGAACAAACCTGTTACGCCAAAATATTGTTGTCTCCACGTTTGAGACGAAGCAATTTGCACTCATCTCCTTGAGTGATTGCAGACGCTTGGAAGCAGTGTTTAACTGTAATTCAGGGTGAGCACAGCTGGTAATAAAGCAGTGCTTTTCAGCTGTCTGACTCAGAAAACAGAGGGTAGAGCATTGAAATAAGTCAAAATACCAATAAAGAAAGGGAAATTATTAGGAATTGAACATCAGTGAACTTCAACATCATACAAATCTGGTAGAAATGTCTTGATCTGTAAACAAATTATCATCACCATCATCAAAATTATTATAATTAATCCTTTGAGTTGCACTCATTCACTCATTAAGGGAGTATGTGTTCATTAACTCTCTATATTTGTTAGTACAGTAATTCCCAGATGTTCCCCCTAAACAGTTATTGGAGGTCAGCCCTCTAACTAGGCTAATAGACTTATTACTACAGAGGCCTGACGCACACACACGGGACCACTATTGGCCAACAAAACACACTCGGTTGCTTTTTTTCCCTGATATAAGCTAATTGCATGCTAATTAAAAATGCTAAATTTGTTATACAATGTTGTATAATAGCGAGACCAGAAGGAATCTAACGTAATGGGGAAAAAATGGTAATGAAGTATTCCTAATAATTCATTTGTTATTCTGTAATATCGTCTGTAAGCCCAATTACACACACTACAACCCAAAAGAAGGAGAAAAAAACTAAATTCTAACAAATTCTCACTACAGATTTGTGCAAAAGGGGGACTGAATGTAATTGGAATGCCATGACAAAACAGCATCTTTAATGTCCTTATGCTGCTAACTCGCCTCTCTCTCTCTCTGCAGATGGACCAACTGTGACCACAGGAGAGGCAATGAGAGCTGCATTTCAAAGGGCACCTTCTATCCACTGTCTGTCTGATATTTTAAGTGTTATCGAGATAATCTGCGCTCTTAAAATGAGCTTGCATTCACACGTGTACGTGCAAACAAAATTGCACTAGGCATTAGCAAATGCTGACACTTTCACGGTGCCAGAGAGGTCTATAATCCGCTGGAAGCTGCAGACAATATACAGGGACAGCTAGGCTATCGCTGCCAACAGAACAGCAGAGATAAAGAGGAGGGAGAGGGAGGGATTGATATGTGAAAAACTGAACTCTGAACTTCTGCAACATTATTTCTAAGGCTGTTAACGTGTTAATCGCGATTAGATTGAAAGCAAAGAATGTGTTATTGAAGCATCTGCGACAACTACACTCTTCACATTAAATGTCACATTAACCTTGTGTAAAATAGAATCAAAGTCTCCACAGAGCTGTGAATGAAACTGAATGGGAGAAGTTCACTCCAGCGCTTGTTAAATGGGAGTCAGCTGACTGCAGATCAGCCAACCTCATGGTCTAAGGGATGAATTGCAATCACCGCACATACAATTATAGTTATTATGATCTTAAAAAAATGTTGTGAATATAATTTTTAAAAAAAAGGAATTGTTTGACAGTCCTTATTATTTCACATGAAAAAAAGACGATGAATGAATGGAACTACACTGAACTGAAAATAGAGCTTTAATTATTTGATTACTGTTTGAAAAGATAATGTTGAACGATAAGAAGTCTGTGTGCTCACATTTCTATTAAGTCACATCTTAAAACTTTTCCATTTGATGTTGTTTGACTTCGAAAAGTCTACTTCTGTCTTTTTGTGTTGCAGATTTTGAATTGCCTCATTGTTGAAAGGTGCGATACAAATACTTCTGTTCTTGTATACAACATAATACAAGTACATGCTCTTAGGTGTGTGTCTTTTTTATGTGTAACCCAACAGGGTGAGTCATGGCTGTGCATTTAAGTGTGTTATGCACCTTTCTATGGTGCTATTTCAGCTAGGTTTTTGCCTCTGATAGAGGTGTTTGCAGTCTCACTATGTCTGTGTCCATTACACAGAGTGCTGCGATTTCACTGCACATTCCTCGCCATCAAAGCTACGAAGAGACATGGTGTGTATGTGTGAATCTGTGTGTGCACAGGAGCGCACACACAAGTGGACTGAGACCACTCTCCCTATAATTCAACACATTTATTCACTCCAACTCTCCCCTTACAGCCCGTTTCTATAAAAAGTCTTGGTCATAGCACCCAACAGTCGATCTCTAATCCCCTTCTCTCCTCCAGCCAGGCTGTAATGAAATCCTCTACGCTACACCAAAGGTTATTGTACCCTGTGACATAAGAAAACGATAAATGCCAGTGGTTATGATATTGACTCAGCAGGGGAGCTGGTTTTTGATGTGTGTGTGTGTGTGTGTGTGTGTGTGTGTGTGTGTGTGTCTGACCTGGGTCTCAGACATGACGTAGAGGTAGTAGTGGTCAGAGGAGAAGGCCATGTCTCTAAGGATGGGTCCATTCTCCACCGCCTGCACCGTCTCATACTGCAGAGCACGAGAGGAGCCGTCCACTCGGATCTGTGAGAAAACAAAACAAAACAAAAAAGAATTAACATAAACTTGATGAGCATGACATTTCTAATCACTGTAGCGTTCACACTGCTTCACAATAATAATAATGTTAAAAAAAGAATCATTAAAAAGTCTATGATCAGAATCTGTTAATGATGTTTATTGAATTAGAGCCAGCCGTGTAGGAGGTTTTAATTACTCAAACACCAAAGTTATTAGTTTAACTTTACTGATTTTGGAAAAGACAATGGAAAATGCACAACAAATACCTTTGTTTCTTAGACGCAACTATGATAATTAAGGAGTAAAAAAAATACAGCATGTACTGTAAGGGAGTAGAGTAATGTCAGCTTCCACATGGAAGGCAATGGGGATGTAACAAAGGTGACGTCTAGGACTAGAAAATGTGCAATTAGGGACCAAGGTATCATTGAGAAGGTACTTTTGAGCACTATTATTGACAAAATTGCCCATCTACTGCGTATAACATTTGGATTTTCCCATGCATCATGGCTTTCTGTGCTGTATCTGTGGTGCTCATCTTTCTCTATCTCAGTTCCAGCCATTCAAAAGTGATTACAGTAATTAGACATCTGGGCAAGAGGTGTAGTTTGTGGGCCCCCAGGTGTGTTAACTCAGCAGAAAGTGTGTGGAATTGGCCCCACGCACACTTGGTGGTGTGATGGAAGTGTTCTGGGTTGTGCCCCGAACATCTGCTTACATCGTCACACACAAACAAATGCACAGGGTGTGTTCCAAATGATCCTTTCTAAATCTGCTCCTCTGGCTGTAATTTCCCAGTAACACACTGGTGTGAGACATACCTACCTAAGCAACTTTCAACACCCGGTAGAACACACACACACACACACACACACACACACACACACACACACACACACACACACACACAGACAGACCTGTGTGCACTTGTGTGTCGACAGTCTTGTTAAAGTTGTGATGACTCTTGGTAGTTCTTTGTGCTCTTCAGCACTTAAGGCTTCATGGCTAACAGGCACAAACAGGGGCCAATTGGACAGGAAGCAGATGGTCCAGCAGACAGTTGAGTCACTTTATGATTAGTTATTAATTAATTAAGCTCTATAAAGGTCAAGAACTGTCCTATCTAGTATATAACCGGAGTCATTTAGTGCTGAACACACTGATGTTTTTGTTCCTGTGTTCGTTTGTCCTTAATTCATGCATCATTTTCTCACTAATACTTTCAAATAGATGGCCAATATGACACATTTTTTTTTAGAATGAGGTTGATTTTTCAGAGCTTTCGCATCAACCAATCACATTCTGCAGAACTGGGTGAGTTGCAGCTACAGTATTTTTATGAATGGTCAATATGGACTCTCTGTAGTCCTTACTGGGATGGCAAACTTTATCACTCCGGCAGTACAGACCACATCCGCTCCTTCTGTTCTAACAGTTACACTATTAGCAGGAGAGCATTTCCCATTTTTGGTGTTTATTTCAAACGTAAATGCCTTTATTGTTGGGAAAACATTAAATAAAATAATTAAACAAAGCAAGATTTTGTGTCTGTCATGGTTCATAAAGCACAACAACGATTCTCTCTTAATTTGTCATCAAGTAGAATCAATGTCAGCTTTCCAGAAACAAAGCTCTCATATTCTCGCTGGTTAGTGACTGAACGGCTGTTGCTCCAGCTCTTAACTTTATCCCATAACAGAAATGTGGAGCCATCAACGGCTCCACTGTAGTGCAGTGGATCTTGTCTTTGTCTTGGCTCAGACAATCAACTATTGTACCGTAAAGGGAGAAACCGAAGCACACAGGGGGCAGTTTACGTCCTGCTGCTGCTTCTACTAGTATCCAGTTTCACAACATGACATTTCTTTAAACACGCACCATCTTTCACCCTGATTTCACCCTCCTCTCCCTCCTCTTCAGTTTCTCAGTCATTCTTTCTCTCCCGATCTGCCTCCTGCTTGGCTTGTGTAGTGATCTGGATCTCAAAGGACCTCGAGTTCTGTGTATCAAAGCCCCGCACGCTTTCACTGGGAACCATTGTATGCACTTGGGTCAGTTGCAACGAAAAGAACAGAAGGCGAATAGGAGAGAGAGAAAGAAAAGAAGGAGGTAGGAAGAAAGAAAGTTCAGCGGGAGCCAGATTCAGCAGGTGGGGTTATCTAATCTGCCCGATCGGGTGAGTTAATTTGAGGCACTGCAGCGTATGTGCACTGTACGCACTGGCGCATGCATGTGAATGTATCTGAAGACGTATGTGTGTGTGTGTCGTATCAGCTTACGCGTGCTATATGTGAGAGAAGTGTTTGGTGAGTTAAAGAGCAGAGAGTCGATGGCAAAGGCTGAATCTAGAGTTTTATTGTGTTGGGACAGATCCACAGTCACCAGGGAGCAGAGGGGCTTCAAGGGGAAGCTCCTGTATATCATCCCTCAATCTGACCACCAGCAAAACAAATGAGCCACTAGGGAGAGCACGGCATGGCCGCAAAGCATGCAGCGCAGAGGGCGACACGTCAGGGAAAACCAAAGATTCATATCAAGGCCGGCGGACTTATTTGAACAATAATTGGTATTTAGAAGCAGTTTTAGCTTGTTATTTTTTATTAACACAGAAGGAGCACCCTGAGCTTGCAGGTTTTGAAACAGCAGTTACAGCTCATCTCTCCTGATATTAAACTGTACTTTACAGGAATATATAGTATAAAATAACCACATAATGCTGAAAAATAAGCCTTCTTAACCAACATCTTAACTCCACCAAGCAAACGCCAAAGCTGATGATTATATATTTATTAAATGAAATCACTAATCCTGGTTTCATTGTCAGCAACAGTAATTATCAATTCATCTTCAAGTCATTTTTCATCAGCCTCAAATCATTAAGGCAGCTACAGTGGTGCTAGCCAATATTATCTGATTCCTTTTCAACAGTAATAAAGTGGATTAGCTGCTCTATGCTAAATGGATTACAATGCTAATCTCTGCTATCACATTAGCACTACACAATAGACACTCACTGCCAGACAGACTGCATTTTGCCTCCGAGGAGTGGGAAGGTGAGAGATGCATCGGGGCCCACACAGAAATGCACACATGCAAATAAGTATTGTGTTCACACCAGCAAATTGCGTGGATAAAAACATTGGCATTTCGCTCCCTCTTTCTCTTTTCACACACTCACGTCTCACACACAAGCAAGTGTGCAGGCTGTCTGGCTGGAGCTACTCATATGGTAATGCCGGATACTCAGGGGAGGGTGGCGAGAGTTACTGGTGCTTTTGACTCATGGAGCAGGAGCACACTTCGTCAGCCCTGCAGAACGTGTGGAGTAAACAATTCCTCCACAGCTCTGTGTGTGTGTGTGTCTGGCTCCGTATGTGTGCGCATCTGTGGAATAAATCCATGTTACACCTCACATCATACAGAGGAAATCCTCATCATCCATAAAGCGACCACCCTGGACATAAACTGCGTCCCCCTAGTGGCTAGGAGAGAGAACTACGGCAACAGCATCACTGAAGAAAGAGTGGCTTCTACATTACAGCATCAGAAACCACTTTGGATCTACCATTAGAGAACAGAACACGAAGGCAGTGTAAATACATCACAAATACTGAGAATACAGTACTCTTGATAGATTTAAATGTCAGTTTTAGTGTTGCAACAACTAATACATCATGTGCAGATGGTGTTTCTGCTATGAATCTGTCAATGAAAAATAATGTGCCCAAAGTGACTATCTCCCTCTCTCCATGGGGCTAACAGCTAGCAGAAGGTGTGATACAGAAAGGAAAGCCATTCTGGTGTGAAAACCACAGGAGTACCCTCTCTTGGTTTCCTAGTATTGGCACTGTGCACCACAAAAGCACATGGAAATTACTGCACTTCCTCCGACTCTGCCTGGAATCCATATTGCAGCAGGTGGGGAAAGAAAAAAAAAAAAATAAAAAAAAAAAGCACCGGTGGAATTTTTATCTTATTACACGAGGTGTTTAAGTTGCGTCGTACGATGAAATCAATAGCATGTAGGCTGGAAAAAATACAACACAGATTTAAGAGAAACATCAATATATCAGCGTTGGTTTGATTCAACAGACACCTTAGAGATTCTTCAATAATGTTGTTACACTCTGGAACTTTCTTCTGCACTTTAGTTACACGTCCGAACTCTTCTATTCATTTTCGATCAGCTCTGAGAACTGGTATGCCATTATGTAGCAACTACTTTCACTACATCAAGTGGTGAGATGGATTTCCCATTTTAAAGGGAAGTCTAGTCAGTCCTCAGGAGGCATAAAACATACTGCTGTAGTTGTGTTTGTGCAAATGGCAGTTGTGGCTAAGTGCAGGAAATACACCGTCAAAACTAGCCCCTCTGGATGAGAGCAGCATACTGAGTGTGTTCTTCTTAAAACATATAATAAGTGAAGAGGAGGAACACTGTGTGTGTTTCCTGTAAGAGGGATTTGAGAGTGTCCTTGCCTGTTATGGCATGTGTTGAAGGGAGGCAAAAAGAAGAGCTAGTCACACAGAGTTGCAGTCTGTTATGCATGGCGCCCACACTAACACGCCATGGCTGGAACACACGCCATGACCAACACGCTGCTGGTGGAAGCCAGAATAAGCTGCTGACTGTAGTATCGCTACGGTGCGACATGGGCCACGCAACCACGGTGAGGTGAGTGGGCCGGAGCAGAATGTCATCCAAAGTCACACAGCATGCTGGGAAACGTAAATTACCACATTTGTGGGAGGAATTCCACCAAATCCCTGAGACGTGCACGGGCAAACCCAGCTTTGGTGCCTGCCTCTCTGAAGGGTCATGAACCTGATTCTGATAAAAGAGGATGAGCATTGTTCCAAAATGTGCTCATAACACAAAATGATTAAAAGGGGTCTTGAAAAGGTGAATCGTGCTGTAAGATCCTACAAAACTTTACCCTATGGAATAATAAAATAAAATGCTTGATCAAGTGATATTACTCAAACAGAGAACAATAGTCAGCAACAGTAAGTATTAACCAATGGGTTACATTAATTTAACCTTAAACATAACATCTAGTCAATAAAATAAATCAAAAATAAATTACTAGTGATGCTGATGAGGTTGGTCGTATTAAACTTCCTGGTTCTGTTCCACCACGGAAAACTTGTGGACGGCAAGTTTTGTGCTCAGCTTTTTCGCACTTTAACGATACAGCTGTCAAACAGCGTCATATTTCTCGGAATATATCATATATCATATCATATATCTCAGAAGCTATAAAAACTATTTACAAAAAGTGCATATGGGGGGGTCTCCTGAGGGTCTCCTCTGTAAACCCTCAGGTCCCAACCCCGTTCAAGATATCATCAGAGACAATTTGAAGGAGCAAACAGCGTAGCTGCATGCCAAATGCCAGTGTCACCCGACCTGCCACACTTTGCTCAGGTTTCGACCCTCTTTGTCAAAACACAGCAGAGTGTTCGGTATTCAACCAGGCAAGGTAGAACATGCAATAAGAGCCTAGAGACAGCCAGACAGACAACTGAGAAGGACATCCACTGTGAAAGAGAAAAGAAACAAACGTAACGTCGCTCCACGCATTCTATTCATACCGACAGCAATACAATGGCGACTGTCTGATTGGCCAAATCTGTCCAGCTCATTGAAACATAAGGCAGACAGAGAGAAAAGAGCAGGGGATAAAAGAGGAAAAAAAGGGGACTAGGAGGTGGACTGGATCCATTCCTCAGTGTCAATCAATGCCAGGACAAACCCTCCACTTCCACATTCAATGCCTCGATATATAGCTTTAGGCGAGATCGACTGGAGCGAGACTAGTGGGGGAGTGTGGATGATTTGACATTAATCTCAAGGTATTAGCGAGGATGGAGCACGTTAATGCTGGATGCCAGGCTGGAGCAGAGAATCACACACCATAATGTTATTATGAACAATGAAAGATAAATAAAAGAGGAAGAACGGCCAGAGAGGAAGGCGTTGGAGACGTGTGCTTTCTAAAACGAGTACAGCAGGTGACACATGAATGACTAATGCCATGCTACTTCTACATTTACAGTGTCCTTTGGCATAGTAGTTTATGTTTTATGACAAGCTATAATGCGACATCTTGCTGATCATCCAAAGGTACAACATGAAGTCAATGTTTTACTGCTTTCAGTTATGGAAGTAAAATATTCATTCAGTTCATTAAAGACACTTTAAAAGCCTCCCCTTCTTCCCCTCCTTCCGTCTTTCCTTCCGGCTCGACTCCTCTCTCTATAGGAGGATGAGTGGGCAAAAAAACCCCACAGAGTGGAACTGAACTCATTCTGCGCTTTAATTCTCTATTCTCTGTTTTATGTTTGCGATTAGGCATATCTGCCACACAGCAGGATTTTAATTAATGCATTTCCTCCCCGACGCCTGCAGTGTGAGTGAAGGTGCTTTGTGGGCACAAATCAGGGAAATGTCATTGTTAGCAGGGAAGTAAGTGCAGAGACTTGCGTCGGCAGCGTCCTGCCTAATGCTGAAATTGACCTCCGCAGTGGCCCTCCTGCTAGGGTTGGTTTTACTGATGTTAATCCTCTGCAGAGGTTTTGTTTGGCAGGGTTGTTCAGGGGCAGGAGGTTAAAAGAAACTTCTGGGTACTTCATAACTCTGTGCTATGAGATGAAAGTGGAATAACTAAGACTGATTAGTAGGCGGTCTGGGTGTGACTGTGTTAACGCAGCAGCAATACTACGGTAAGTAACTAAAAGTAAGTTATTTTAATACCGTGAGTCAGAAAAACTATTATTGGTGCTGTGAGTGATGCTTCTGTTTGTTTGTCGTGGTGGTGCTTTGGTCTCCTCCACCTCCTCATCTGGGATCTGACAGAGCAGACAGAGCCGCAGGGGGACGCATGGCTCAGTGACTGACCGTTGTGGCATTAAAGGTGTGCTACCTGTTAGCCCGTTAGCCTGCAGCTCCATGCGGCCTACTAATCTCACCTTATCCCCTGCTGAGAGATAGACAGGGGGAAAAAAAAGCAAGAGGAGGAGAGGCAAAGAGAAGGACAAGAATGTTATTGTGAGGGGTGATGGTGTTGGACGTGAAAGGGGACAAGTGTCTGGAGGCTTCGTAACTGCCCCCCCTCCTGTCCTCCCTCAATCTCCCCCATGGCTTCAAAGGGTGAGTGACAGGTCTCCCTGCTATCATTCCCTTCACTGCCGAGCTGCCTTGGAGCACTGTGATCCAGCAGGGGGCTCACTGCTCGGCTTTTGTTACTCATTTCCCTCCTCTGCTATTGCTTTTGCCTCCCCCCCCACCCCCGTTCTGTCTCAATCTCTAAGTCATGACGAAAATACCTACAGGCTTACTGGCAGTTCAATCTTGAGAACATTTGTGACCGCTCGACTTTTCGAGACAACACAACAATTCACTCACTATTTTGGATTTACTTTTTTTTCCCTTCTGTTGCTGGATCAATGTATTTTGTGTATTGTCTCTCATTCACCTGCCCCTCGTTTTGATTGTGCATACATGTTTTAGACTGAAAACTCTACTGGAATGTGATGTGAATGGAAAAAAAAACCTTGCAGATTTCATTTTTTGTTGTTATTTAATTTTCTCCCAGCAAACTATGTTGGTATATTATAATATAATACCCAAATAATATAGGAAACTAACCTGGGCCTGCCCATACTTCCTGTGACGCTTCACAAAATTTCGTGACCAAGTCAGTCTGGCCAAGCTGCCATTCTCTTCCATTTCAGATTCACCTAGAAATGGGGACCAATGAAAATCTAGCATTTCCAATGACTCGATTGAGGAGTGTTTAAGGCAATGACGCTCGCAGAACTGAATCAAGCAGTTTCCGTCCCAATGCATACGTCAGAGGAAAGAGTGGTCTGATTGGTTGAAGCTTCGTCCAGTAGCACACAGAGGCATTTGATAGACGTGGGTTAAGCCCGCCCTCTGAGAAATCAGTTTACAAGGCAGCTTGGCCAGAATACACTCTCAGAGCAAGTAGTTGCGATAAATAGTCACACCTGAAATTGTAATCTATGTGGAAGTAGACAGGAAGGACTCTTGTTTAAAGTCAATATGTCAAACAGATTTAGTCAATGTTCCTTTATCAGTGCATCAACTTCTGTCATTTTTCTACCATCATTCCTCTACGTTGGCTGTGTAGAGAAGATGTCAGAGCTCATCTCTTACCCACACAACCCATCCATTCCTCGTCCTTCTTTCCCCTCTGTCTTCTCCCATCCAATTCCTCTTTCACGGTTTCATTAGAGCTGCAGCAAGGTGTTGGAGGCGACAGCTAGAGCTTTCCTGACAGACCTCATTTAGTACAGACAAATACCTGGCCCGGCTGAGAAAAACCCTCACGCACATCTCTTTTTCAGACCAATTATTTCCTCCACTGTTTTTCTTTTCTCCCACCGTTCTTCTGCGGTGATAAGAGCTGATGTTCAAGCCGCCGCTGCTGCAGCCACTGGCTGGGCCTCAAGGACCCCACCGAGGTATAATGTGAGCACGCATCACCACCAGTGTCTCTATTACTGGTGCAACCCGATGGCAGTGATACAGAGCGGCGTGCACCCCATTATATTTTGTGACCAGAGGCCACTGTGTAAGAGCTGAAAGGCTTTGGGAGCCATTAATGAAGTCAACATGCTCCCCCGAGTAGCAAGGGCACCAAATCAGCCTATTGTGTCGAATCAAGACCTGGCCTTTCCAAGAACCCAGCGGTGCTGAAAACCCAGAGACGTGGATGCCATTTATTTGAGTGTGGCTGGTAAACTGTTTCAGAATATTATCAATACATCCCGCTGGGTATAATCACACTGAGATTACACTCAGGAAGCTGGATTTTTTTGTGTGTGTGTGTACATGTGTGTGAGAGGGAACGGCTGCATACAGTGTGTCCGCACCTGTGAGGACCAGGAAACTGGACATATGGTGGAGCAAGAGGAGGAAAAAATGGTAGGAAATATCTACCTCCATCACTCCCTGTAAGTTCTATTGAGTCCTATTTAGTGACAGGATCCTTGAGATAATAAATATCCATCACAATTATTTAAATTAACTGTCACTATGACAAAAATATTCAACCAGAAGCTTGTGGATGGCTACCAAAAGCTCCTAATTGAAGTGAAAATGGACAAGGAATGTATAACCAAATATTAGCATTGCTGTATGTATATTTTTGACCCAGCAGATTTGGTCACATTTTCATTTGACCCATAATAAAGTAAAAAAAACTTCATGAATGTATTTTGTGACAAAGAAGTATCTGTTACAATCACTCTATCAGAGAAAAATCTGAGCTGTAGAAATAACTGGAAACTCAAGAGAGCCATGACATTATGTTCTTTACAAGTGTATGTAAACTTTTGACCACGACTGTATATATCAATATATTTCTCTTTTCTTGCATTTGCAACCACTGATAGGTGTTTCTGTCTATAGCAACCCTGCTCCCTCACTTCCCTGCCTCCTCTCCTCCCACAGTGACTGGCATGCAGCCTTCAGATGGAGGAACTTTCCAGCCAAAATCTCTGCCCAAAGCATCGAGAGCATATGTGCATGGAAGCCTGTCTGGGTATTTGGCTAGGTCTAGGCCTGAAGAATGAGAAAGCAAAAGACCAAAAACGTCCCACATGTATGCATGTAACAACAGCAGCGCAGCGTTGCCCATTGCTCCACCGAGTCGTAAACTTAATGCTTCTTTTATTAGTTGCTTCCGCAACTGTCAGTTAGCCATTTATCAGACCGTCGAGGATAATGAATAGAGGATCTGTTTGTGTTTCTGAAACAAAGATAACCTATAGGTCAGGATTAATTGGACACGCAGAAATAGCAATGTCAGGAAAAACCTCAGATCAGGCTTACATAGAGCAGGTATCTCTGCTGGTGATAGACTTTGATCAATGTTCACAGGGTCACCCCACAAACACCCCCTGTGACCTTTATCCACCTCCATGTAAGGTTGTGTTTCATTACACAACAACAGGGGTGCATTCTTTCTTCTTAACGGAGCAAACTCAATAGGCTTTTCTTGATTGGAGTCGACTCTGCTTCTAGAAATGTCAATCAGCAGCCTATCCAACCACTGTGGTGGAGGAGGGCCACGTCCCCAAGGAGATGTCTCGCTCTGATAATGACCCACTGACAGCCTCAGATCAACTTCAGCCAAGAGATGACTTTGAAAACTCTTTCGTCTCTTTTTTTCCACACTGTGCTTTGTTGTTGCAGTAATCCATCGCTTTCTTTTACTGCTTATCTCTGTCCTCTTGTCTCTGGTCAATACTAATGTTAGGCTTGTTTACCAGGGTAAACAGAGCAGTTCACTGACTTCAAAGATGTGATTGGTTTCCTGAGAGATAACTGCAAATACATAAATACGCAACGAGGCAGGCGGACCTAGAAAATGTCAAAGAAAGGGTTGACGAAGTCAAACTGCTCAGCCACAAATGTGGAAAAGAAAATGTAGTGAGATGTAAGTGGAGAGCAGTGTGTGTGTCCAGGTGTGTGAATAATAGATGTGGAGCTGAGAGCCAGACGCTGTCTGAGAGCAAACATCACCCTGGATCCCGTTACCGCACGCCGCCATCAGAATAACTCTGGAGACACATGTGCACACGTTGCGCCCCCAAGATCAAGTGCTGGTACACGTGCACAACACCACACACACACACACACACACATATGGTGACCTTTCTGCACCCCTGTGATCTGTTTGTCAACACAACATCTTTCCTATATGACAACAGGAATCATTAGTCTTCTTTAAAAAGGTGAAGCTGATGTTTTTATTGCTGCATTTATGACAGCATTAGTAGTATAATATCCTACTAGAGTTAGCCTCTATGGTGAGGAAACACTACACACACACACACACACACACACAAATTAAATCAGTGAATCACTGACTGAAGCTGAAGATCACACATGCTCATGAATTCATGAATTACCAATAGGCTTACCTTTCGGACGTGTGTGTGTGTGTGTGTGTGTGTGTGTGTCTACATGAGGAGCATTCATTGCCTACCCTTCAGTTTTATGTTGTGGTGATTTATGAGGTTCCTAACAAAGTTTCTAATTAAATAGGGAAGCACCTCACAACCAATTCCTCAGAGATAAGCAGGTGTGAATTTCTGTGTTCCCTCCTTATTGTCTGCGTCAATGTGTGCTCACACATGTGTATTCCTCTTGTTTTCAGCCCCTAGGGTGCTTCCTTTTTCTTTCTCATCTCTCCTCTTTGCCTTTATTCCTTTATTAAACAGACTGGCACTCTCCCTCTATTATACCTGTTTTTCCCACTGAAGTGAAAAATTGCATTGCTGGCATGGTGGGGGGACAGAGAGAGGGAGACAAAGAGACACGCTGAGAGTGAGAAAATGAAAAAATAAAAAAAAAAAAAACAAGGAGAGCGAGAAGTAACACTGCAGTAAACCCTCCAGGCGTGTGCTACAATAATGGAAATCAGTGGAGGAAAGATGGTGAGACTGAGAAAAGAGCAAGGAGACTCAAGGCCAATGTCCACTGGAAATTGTTCGGATGTGTTCAATGAAGGCTGCAAGTGTAGGAACAAATACTAAGAACTGGTTGATCTAATGTTTTCATTCAGTGTCCTCCAGCTGCAGGGGCAGTGTGAGCAGACATTCCTGAGTGCGACATTATTATCTCCATGCATTCAGCCTTCAGTGGTTTATCTATGATGAAGCTGCATCCACTAAACTATAAAACATGATTTTCTGAGTAAAAATGCTGTGGAGTATTATGAACTTACTAGTCCCTTCATTCAGTTCAACTGCTTGTTAACACAAATATCTAATCAGCCAATCACAGCAGCAACTCAACGCATTTACGCATGTAGACGAGGTCAAGAAGACACGTTCAAGCTGAGCAGAGGAATGGCTCTTGCTGGTCTTTCAGAAAGTGCTGATCTACCGGGACATCTCGAGGTAGAGTTTACAAAGAATGGTCCAAAGAAGAGAGAATATCCAGAGTTTCACACAGGAACTGCATCATTCAAAATTCGAGAGCTTTATTTGTCACGTGCATAATTGTACATGTACAACAGCAGTGAAATTAAATTTGCAGTGACTCTGTTGACTGTGCATTTGGAAAACACAAATAAATTTACGCCAGGACTGGGATTCAGGAAATGTCCAACCAGTAGTATAAAAATGTAAAAATATAATAATATAACCTGTACATGGAGGGAGGGGGGAAGGGGGAAGACATACTTAAAAAAATATTTAAACAAAACTATACTGTATATACACTACAAGTCAAAAGTTTGGAAGCAACTTCAAGTTTCTGTTCACAGTGCTTATATATGTATTTTGGGATGTATTTACTGCATTATCAGACTATTTTTGACCATTTTCCTCAATTTACCTTCAAGTATACATTGATGTTACCAGACCATTGCTGAATAAATGTCAACAAAAGAAAAGAAAGGCTCAGTTTTAGGGTCGAGAAGATTTGCAAGAGTCACAACTTAAGTGAAAAAGTAAAGAAAAAAAAACAAACCTTTGGCTTTTGAGAGTCTGCACACAAAAATCCTCATAAATCTCAACTGTGTTCAAATCTCTCACAAATTACCACAGAAATATCTAGAAAGAAGCAACTGAGCAAAGAAACAAGAGTTCCTCTTTCCATAATAATCATGTTTATACTCTTTGTTTTTGTGTGATTGTTTTTTGTACAAATTCAATCTTGCTTCCAAACTTTTGGCCTGTAGTGTATATAATAACAGAAATGGCAAAAGAGGTAAAATGCTAATACTAGAAACTGTTCTAAAAAGTAGCATATAAACATTTAACATGGTTACAAGCCACGGCTCAGCAACAGGTTATTTTTGGGTTTCGACAGAAAGAAGAAAATCATTATGACCCATGAGTGGCATTGAATAGTTTTGCAACATATAAACTAACATCCATTTCTTTTTCAGGACTTGGCCTGGTGATGAACTCATTCAGTGAGAAAACCTTGCTCTCTGTGTTATTTTCAAACACATTTCTTATGCCGATGAAGGCATCACATATAAGCCGTCCTTTCACTGACTCCATGGGAGGCTTTTTGTTTCTTCTAAAATTAGCACTTCTTTATCAAGGGAGCGCATTAGACTTTCACGCCCATGCATTGTAATACAAAAGCAATGTTTTGTGTGTGATAAAAGAGGCTTTGCAGTGGGAGTCAAATACCTTCGCCGCATAAATAAATAAGCGCGTTGTTTCAGGATGGTTGGTTATCTAATCACAAAGACGGTGGAACAAATAAAAGGAGCATGTGAGCAATAAAGGCGATACCCTTACAACTATGTTTGCATGTGGATGTTAATCTGTGTGTAATTAAAAAGGAAACATGGAAGCAACTATATTAGCTGCCGCAGTGTGAAACATAATGAATGCAGGTTTGGAAATTAAATTCTGGATCCATATTAATGTGTCAAAGCACAGAGGATATTGTTGTTGATTTCTCTCTTCAGACAGCTGATCTGAAGTATATGTGGAGAATCTGACTTATAACATGACATCCAATAACCACACTCTCCATCTGTCTTTTAACTCCCACTCTCCATCATCTCTTCTTCACTGTCTTTCTTTCCCATCTCGTCTCCTCTCCGTCGTGCATCTCTCAGCCTTATTATCCACATCCGTCGCTCCTCTGTCTACCTTTTCTGTCCCTTTTACGGTGTGACATATCAAAACCAGGAAACCAGGTGTCCTTGTCGGAGCAGAGCGATCCAAAACGACGGAGAGGAAAAGAGAAGAAGGGATGACAGGAAGTGAGACAAATCAACTGGAGAGCGTTCAAGATAGA